>CP092876.1:13906288-13960333 GCA_030710605.1 Cordylochernes scorpioides | reverse complement strand
TTATTTTTAAAATTATTTTTATTATTTTTATTTTAAAAAAATCAGCCGAATATAATAAATAAAAACATTATGCATCAAGGAAGTATTAAGTATTTTTTAAAAATACATTTTAAAGTTAAAATTTTGATAAAGTTAAAGCTTTAGACCTTGTTTACGATTCCGTGCGGCCCGTGGCGTCATTTAGGTTGGCCAAGGCTGCTCTAAGGTAACCATGAACAGAGAACTCTGAAATGTGGCTGACTAAGGGGACAATGGCACCCCCCATTCCATAGAGAAACATACGAACAAGGCAACTTTGTTGACTGGTATTGTGATCAGGTTGCACGGACCGATCTAATCTGCTTCATGGACAAGACACAACCACCATCATAAAATGTTTCTATATAATGTGTATAATGTAAGTTGTATAAGCTTATGATTTTGCTTTGTTTTAAAAATGAATCGATGTTGGTTCCATATGCTTGAATTGAATATTACACCTTAGTTCAATATATTTTATTGCTTAAAAAAGGAACACAACAATACAAAAAAAAACTACAATTGCAAATGATTTCATAACTAAGAAAAAAAAAACAATAATAATAGAACAATATTAAAAATGATGATTAAAATAAATTGAATATGTCTGCCAGAAAAATACTTCAATAAATTGAAAAAAAAAATAAGAATAATTACAAAATTAACATATAAACTTAAAACATAGTCTATCAATATTTTTACCAATATCTCGTTATTGCTATACAGACATTTCGATAAATAGGAAAGAGGATTCATTTAAAAATTGTTAAGATCATTTGTTTTGGTTGGGGTAGGAAAAGGTAAGGAAAAAATACAGCTACAATCAACCAATCACAATTACCTGTAATTTATAATACAATATAATGCGGGTTGTGATTGTAAAACGACATTTCAAGATTATCCCGCATGAGTTTCTTTTCAACGAAAAATCCAAATTTATTTCAAGGAGAAATAACGATTATTTCTAACCTTTAGGGATGAAGTATGAAAGAATGAATTGTAAAGAGTAATGATGAACGGAATTCCCATCCCTGGACACTTTTATTTTTCCATTTATCATTACTGTTTACAATTCATTCTTTCATACTTCATCTCTAAGGTTAGAAATAATCGTTATTTCTCCTTGAAATAAATTTGGATTTTTCGTTGAAAAGAAACTCATGCGGGATAATCTTTAAATGTCGTTTTACAATTACCTGTATTTATTCATTTAATTCTCGATCTTTCAGTGATTCGCTGTTAATCTCCTCAGGGGAATGTCACCGAAACGTCCGGATTAAAATAAATCATTGGTTGATATAGCCATAATACATTGTGTTTTACTTTTTGATTTCCATATAATCCCTATTTAAAAGTTTCATAGATTTTATAAAATATGATAAACTACACCTTTGCAAGTCCCAAGCCCGGATGAAAAAGTAGGAGGGGAAGCAGTAACAAGCTCACTAAAAAACCTGGGTTCAGTTGGCCCGGCTGATCGTACATCTCTATCACAGCAGTCGTTCTCTATCTTGAGTGTGTAAAGTAATTGTTACTTGCACTCGCTGGTTGGGTTGAACCTTTGCAAGAATCAGAGAAGGTCGATTCTATATTTTCTAAGAAAATGGGTGTAGATTATGTATATCAATAATCAACAGTTACTACTTCACCAACTCAACAAGATTCCTAACATTGTACAAAATATAAACTCACAGCAGACTTTATTAATTCAATATTCTCACACCTCTTGTCAACTCCTGTCAACTCCGCCTTTGCCGGTCCCAAGCCCGGATGAAAAAGGAGGAGGGGGAGCAGTAACAAGTTCACTAAGAAACCTGGGTTCAGCTGGCCCGGCTGATAGTACCCTGTAAGGGCTGCAGGGATACAGGATGAGCAGCATTTGTACTCCATGTTAGGAGCAGCTGCACACGGTGTCTGTTCCTCATTTTTAGAGGCGGCCATTTCTTTTGGAGCTAAGTCGGCCTGCCACTGAATAGTGCTCCCAGTCTTAATGACAAAGGTAGATGCTACTACTTCACCCAGTCATGATGGTTGTCAAACTTTACAAGCTTGATACCCTAATATGATTGAGTGGAGATAAGAAAGAAAAAGATAAACTATGATCAAAAAAGCATTAAAAGATACGTAAAAGAAGAAATAAACGAGTTAGAATATTTATTTTATATAATTTAAACTTAACACAATTCTTTAAAATTATATATTAAAGATTTTATTAAATTATTTTAAGAATTCTCTTTTGAATAAAGAATCAAAATCTACTTCTATGAGACCCTTTAATGCAATGTTAGATAAGATAAAAAAAATTGCAGAAATAGATTCTGAATATTTAAACAATAAGAAATATAAGTGCCAAATAGAGAATATAATTCAATATTTTTTCTCTATTACATTATTTAATAATAGAATATACTTTGTTTATAAATGAAATCAAAAAGAATAATTTAAAGTGTTTCATAAATATATCTTTTGGTATTTTATAGATTCTATTTAAAATATTTGGATATGTGGGTTTTTTGTATTTTTATGAAGAAAAATAGATTAAATAAGTGAAAACAAAAGATGTTTTATGTTAGGCAACATTTTTGATATAAATAAAAAGAAGGAATAAATAATTTAATTCACTATTTATCCAAATCTATATATGGCATTATTTAAAAATGAAGTTAAATAAATTTGAATCCATTAGAAAAAGCGCGAAAATAAAAGAGAAAAATCTATTTGGTTGAATCTCAGGATTAAAGAGGTTTGCCAGGTAATTAGAAGATAAGAGTTTGGCAACACTGCCAAGAAATATATATCGTTCAGTGATTTAATAATATTTGTCAACACAGAATCTTCTGCTGCAGCCCCGGTATTTTAATCTTTTACTAACACGCCTCAAAATTTTAATAAACTTCTTTTTCAAACTTCAGATAAAGGTTGAAACTTTAATCTCTTTTTAATACGGATTTTGAAATTTTTGGTGAAAAATGAAGAGAACGAAACTATAAAAATGACTTTTACTCTTTTCCAATATGTACATATGTTTTATATTGTAACAGAATATTGATATTCTATATATTCCTATTATATTAATTTTGATATTTTGTTACTTAGAAATTATTTATTTTCTTGTTTGCTCTTTTCTTTAATGTTAATAAGGTTGAATAACGCAAGCTATAACATCAAATTTCAGTTGCAGGATAATTTTTTATTTTTTTATTTGAGTAACCCAGGTTCCTGGTGCGTACAGAAGTCGCCAACTACCCGGATTGCAGGATAAAGAGATGTCTAAATAATGATAAAATTGGGAAAAAATATTTTAAAATTACAAAATATTTTCTCACAATGAGTTTCTTTTTATTAAAAATTGTGAGAAAATATTGTGTAATTATATAGAAATGTCTTTCTCTTCTTACATTTATTAATCACTTCGAAGCCTATATGCAAATAGTGGTGGAACGGAGGACAGAAGACCGATTTGTTTTATATGCAACAAGCCAGAATACATTGCGCGTTTTTTCTTCACCGCTAGACAACAGACACTAATGTTGTATATCTTTATCAATTTGTAAATAGCAGAGAGAATTATTATAGATTTAACTATTTTATTAAATATATTTATGATTTTCTTTCAAACCTGAAAGGTCCAGGTTCCTAATATATATTATGTTTCTCTTTTTATTTCGATTACTGTTTCTTGTATAATATGTTTATAACTGTTTCTGTTTTAGAAAAATGTAAATCGACGCAATTATCCTTAGCCGGGATATCGCGTTTTGTGTGTTCAAATAAAATAAGGGTCAAATTTGTGTAAATCGTAGATTAGAGAATCCTTTAGTTATCCGAAGCAAGATTAAAGAGAACATTCAAATAGATGAAAATATCATGGCGTTATCTTTACACGGATATGTGTATTAGGACATAAACAAACATTCCAACACGGAATAGATATTCCATGTTATAAGATTCAAACTAAGCGTTGCGCCTGATTCTGTCTGTCAAAGCGGGTTAACCATAAACGGATTTTGAAAATTGGACTCTCCCTAAATACTATTTTAAATATTCATGCGGACAGAATTGGGTTCTGTGGAGCTTTGATTGACATAAGCGCTTTCAGTGGTCGACTTTAGAACTGCCCTCAATACAGACCTGGACATAAAGAGTTGTGAAAAATCGTGTTTTGGGCCAGATGAAGAAAGAAATTATCATTGGTTTTCAAATAACAATCGATCACAAATTATTAATTCACTGATAGGTGTTAATGATAAACGCATTTACAGATATTTTTATTCTTGGATGAGACTACCTTTAAAAATGGATGAAAAAATTAAATGTGAGGTGGAAACAATAAAATATGATTTGTCAAGCTCTTTTGATGAAATCATCAATAAATAGAAGAAAGTAAAAATGCTGAAGATACCGTTATATCAGACCTTTTTTTTTCAATTAATCAAGAGTGAGACATCATAAAAGAGACCAAATTGATGACATGCTGAAAAAGGCCTAATAAGAACATCTTCTAGCCCCTGGTACCTTCTTATTATATTAGTCAAGAAACTTGATAGCTTATATAGATTTTGTGTGGACTACCGGAAGTTGAACGATGTGACAGTAAAAGATGAATACCTAATCCCTAGGAAAGACGAAGTAATGGATTCTCTCCAAGAATTCAGATACTTTTCATCAATAGATCTTAGATATATATACTTGCAAAAGTATAATTTGAAGAAAAAGACAAAGAAAAGGTAGTCTTCTCGACAGTACAGGGGTTATATGAATTTAGTGTAATACCTTTCGGACTATGTAATGCTCCTGCCACCTTTAAGAAAAATATGAAAAATATGTTTAGTAATCTGAGTGGAAAATTTGCCTTTATTATTTAAATAACGTAAACCTATATAGCTCGGAATTTCCAACACATATCAAAAAATACTCGAATTTATAAACAGATTTTTGAAATGAAATTATTCTTTATATTTGGCAACATTGAAACTATACACCTCTTTAAACATTGATGTGAAATTAGCATTGATGTGTCATTCTCCAGAATGACAACCAGAGTTCTATGCCATATTAAAGTGTGTTTTAACTTAATAAAGCTTATATGCTACTAAGGTAAATAAATGGGAAAACATATTATCAAAACAAAGTGTTTCATATTGGTGTTTTATCTATTCTAATCATCTATATGATGACATTAGACATCCTACACCCTCATTTTTATTTGTCATTCAAAAGCTTTTATAATAAAATATAATATAGTGCGGCTGGTGATTGTAAAACGACATTTGAAATACTATCCCGCATGTGTTTCTTTTTAAGCGAAAATCCACAATTTATTTCAAGGAGAAATAACGATTATTTCTAAACTTTTGGATGAGGTATGAAAGGGTGAATTGTGAAGAGTAATGATAAACGGAAAAATAAAAGTGTCCAGGGATGGGAATCGAACCCACAGTGTTCCGCTTACCGGGCAGATGCCATGTCCACTAGGCTACCCTGGACATATTCTTTCGTTCGTAAATAATACATAAAGTAATTTATAATACAATATAATATAATGCGGCTTGTGTTTGTAAAACGACATTTAAAATACTATCCCGCATGTGTTTCTTTTCAGCGAAAAGCTTATATATATATAAATTTGACTATTCCTGCATTTTCTACTTGCTTACTCGCGATGAGAATTCAATTATTTGGAACATTTTTTAAATGGGTCATATTTATACGCGTGCGCTAGTATATATGCATAATTATTCTTAATGTAGATCAGAAGTTATCTTGAAACATGTAGCGGCTCCCAAATATTAACTTTCCATATTTTAATTATAAGTTTTAATTTGTTTAATAACTATTTGATTCAAATATTAAATTATTCATCTTATAAATATACTAGCCGAATGACCCGGGCAACGCCCGTGTTTTACCCGATTGAATGTTTTGTTTCAAATACTATTTGTTACAATTATAAATTGGCGCCTTAAATAATTTAATATGTTAGTTAATAACTATAGCCTATGTGCTTTATCTGTCTATGTACTGTTGGCTTCCGTAGGCGTCTCTTACTGGGAAAAAGAAAGAGAGGATTCCATTTGGTTATTATCTAATATATGCATTTATCTAGGGAGCGACCCGCTCCAACACAATAGTTACAAAGACGAAATAGCGAGTGGGGGGGGGGGGGGGGGGCATGATGGGGGGGGGGGGGCAAAGGTGGCGTGATCGTAGCCAACCAATAGGAGGGCGCCATTCCAAAAAAAAAAAAAGCAAACGGTGACAGAGGTGAATGATTAAGAGATAATGCTCATAAAATATACTTTATTAAAATTATAAGAAATAACATTAATATAATATTAATTGTTATCATATCAATATAATAAAATAATTATACATCATTCTAAATATAAATCATAAATCATATAAAATGTTAATATTTATCTATAATATATCAAACACATATATCTAACATTTTATAATCTAGAAATGATATTTGACCACACACACAGATACAAAAAGAACTTCAACATGTAGTATACAACAATTTAACCCCTTCTGATAATTTGTATTAAATAAATGTAATTAAGAGTTGATTTTACAATAAATAATTTGTTATCTGACTCCGCCTAGAATTCCATGCCGCCCACAAACAATAAACCTGAATTTTGAATACTTTCAAATATTTATATATCAAAGATTATATATAATTAATATACATGATAATATTTGAAGCAGATTTAATCTTTATTATAGTAAATAAATTCATATTTTTATTTTGATTTTTGCCAAAATTTTCGCTTATAAGTTCTATGGAGGTTTGAGATTGAAACTAGAATTCTTTTATATCTTCCACATTTCCCGGTCATAAAAAATCGCTGAAAAAACAAGTATCAACTCCCAGGAATTTAGGAGTTGAAACATGCATCATAGACTGACGAGCAGTCAGAGATCGTATCTACATATATTATTATAAATTGCTTTCCTCGAATACACACAATACTTTACAATTTGATTTCATTTAACTAAATTTGCATACCAACCCTTTGTGCATATATCAATTGTGTTGATATATTTTTAATCTTTTCATCTAACTTGCATACTAATTCTGTACATATTTAAAATATCTTTCTTTCTTTTCTTTCAAAAATATTTGTTTATCTTTAAAGTGCAAGTGTCCCTAGGGGGACATAGCGTTCTAAGTCAAATAAAGAATAAATAATTATAAATGCAAACCTTCATAGATACATACATAGAAATATATATTCTGCAAAATTATAATCATTTTACATTTTAAAAATACTTAAAATATAAAGGCAATACTTTAAGAAAAATAATTACCAATTTTCACAAACACCAATAACATATTTATAATTTCTAAATATTGACCATCTTTTAGGTGATTAATTCCTGCCAACAGCCAATCTATTTTGTGTTGAATTCAAATTGAATAGAAAAAAATCTCTAACCAAAAAATTTTTAACTAAAAAGAATTTGTTAAATAATCAATATTTGGCCGCAAAACAATTTCTTACCTAAATTAGTTTTTCTTTCTGCCAGTCTCTAATTTAATCGATGCAAAAATGTAAAATAAAAATACATTCTAGGAATATAAAATTAGCTTTTCTATTTTAGTGTACTTGATAAAAAAAAATATTTCTAGAAATATTTTTTTTTTAAAAAGGTAAAATATTTTCAAAATAATATTTTATTTAATACATTGATGTCCTTTGAGTTATAATTTTGAAAACTCCTAAATTTAAAAAAGATAAGGGCACACATAATTATATTTTCTTTTCAAAATACTATTTTATATTTAAATATATAAAATATTAAAAGAGATATACCCAAAATAAATAGCTAAATGTTAATAAATTCTACAAAAAAATAATTCTAGAAGGTTTTTAGGAAACATTCATTTAATTAATTAAATTAGTATTTTTTTCCTTCTAATTTTAAACATATTTTGGAATGTTTTCAAATTAGAAATTAGGGATATTGGATATTAGAACAAAATATTTTAAGATGATTAAACTAAGAAGGTATTTTAAATAATGTTTTTTTTTAAATATAAGACTTTTTATTTTTGTTGTGATCTTTTATATTATTTAAAATAAACTTCTGCATCATAATTGTTTGTCAAAGGCGGGAAAGTTTCATATATCTTTTGGCGTATATTAAACGAAAAGAGCTATAAGAAAAAAGAAAGAAAACAAAGAGGTTAAAATATTATTTTATTTTATTTAATTTTATATTTCAATTATTTAGCTTCTCATAAAGCAAAATTAAATAATTGTTATATAAAAAAACGTGCTGAATTTTAAATTTATATTTATAAACCTTTAAACCTTTAGGAATATATATATTTGAAGAAATATAATTTCTAAGGGACTTTTTTACAAATTATACTATATCAAAACTGGAAATTGAAATTCATATTATTTATGAATTTTCCAGGTTATATATATTTTTATCTATATAAATAAGGTTCACATTAGCGCGTCATCTTTTTTTTGGGGGGGGGAATTTGAATTATGACGTGTATGATTCTTTTAGATAAAATAACATTTCTACTGCCCTTAGTACAGAGAAACAAATCAGGAATAAATGGCTCATCAGGAATAAATGTAAGGTTAAGCAATTTATTTCCTAGCGAAGGGGGTTGATGGAAGGATGGTCTAAACCAGGGGTGGCGAACCTTTTTATATTAGAAGGCCAATTTTCATTTTACCATTTTTTGAGAAGGCCGCATCCATATATATATAAATATATGTACGATTTAATTAAAGGGATTTATATACAAAATTAAAATACATAATTTTCTTTGCAATTAAATAGTTTATTTTTTCAAAATGACATACAATTAATGAATTCCAAAAAAAAAAATGACATTTAATTTTACAATTCAGAAAATTCAATTATTTATATAATTAAATTTTATATTTTATTATATTATATTTAATATTATTATATCATATATATATATAAATATTATATATATATAAATATTATATATATATATAAATATTATATATATGACCATCGTATTAAATATTTTCAATAAAATAATGAAAGTAATTGGAAACTGCGAAACAAAAATTACAATTTTGAATTTATGAAAAGGCCACAACTTGGGCAAGAAAAGGCCACATGCGGCCTTAAGGCCGCACGTTCGCCCTCCCTGGTCTAAACCATTGGTTTTCGACCGCTACGACCCAGGTTCGATTCCCGCATTGGTCACTTTTTTTTCTGATATAAAATAAAATGCTCCAATGGCCCCCGATTCTTGCAAAAGTCCAACCCACCAGCGAGTACAAGTATCCAAACGAGGCTCTGGCACATTTGTAAGTGCAAAGTCGAACTGCTTTTCACAAGTGTAGACATTTGGTGCATTTACAGTAAAAGCAGTCGCCTACTTCTACCCACCATGATTATCATGGCCTGTACCACGTGTACTAGGGATAAGCAAAGAATTTTTTTTTATACCATTGTATCAACCATTGTATATTTTCCCTATATACAGATAGATATATTTAATCATCAAAGTGTAATTTCCAACATATAAGTGTTTATATACAACTAGACGGGTGACCCGGGCTTCGCCCCGGGATTGACCCGTGTGCATATCTACCCGAGTGATATATATTTTGATAAGATTATTTTAAATAATTGTTTGTTATTAGCATTATCTATTTGTTTGCATCAGCATAATTTGATCTAATCTTTGATAGAGGGCGCTGTTCGTGAGCTAAGTAGAATAATTTGAATATATAGTTTTAATAATTGATTTATATATTTTTTAAAATAGCCTATCGTCTTCACCGTATTTTTTTACCTATGTATGGAAATTTTGGTTTGAATTAGTGAACTACTGCGAATTTGTATACCGGACATACAAACAAACAAACATACATTTTTATATATATATAGATATTATATACGGTATGTTTTTTTCTCAATTAATATCCATATTTCAATCTTTATAATTTTTAAAATATTTTCATTTATAATGTTTATTAATGAGTCAAATTTCACTAATGGGTGAAAATAACTGAACAAAAGTTAAATTGCGTTAAACATGTGTAGACATATGGGGAACTCTCTTAGAATTGCAAGCTAGGGAAATATCTTACCACAAGGGTTACAATATTCTGTACAACCTGTACTTTGTATTATGTAAACATTTACGATTTGTACCTTCTGTAATTCAAAACTAAAAAATGAAATCACTCACTATATTTTTGATTGCTCTGCTCTGAAAGAAGAAAGAAGAACCCTTATGCTTAAAACTGGGCAACTCTGTGCTTCACTTCCATCAATAATTGACAATATGACCCAGAATAAGTATATTGCTACGGCGTTTTATGGTTTCCACAAGTCCATATCTCAGAAGAAGGCCAAGTGACACTCACTCTTCACTTTCTTACTGCTACTCTTTTTGTGTTGTTTTTCTTGCTTCCCTCTTTCTCTTTCTTGTTTTTTTTCTTTTTCTTCTGTCTATATCGTTGTTTCCTTTGTCTCACTGCTTTGTTCTTATGCATACCTCTGGTGAATCCTGTATAGGGTCAGTGACCCTAAATAAAGGCTTTTTGTTGTTGTAAACATTTACACATATTGATTAAAATAACTATAATTTTCTTAACTCAATTAGCTAAACATTTCTATTAATAAACAAAGGTATAAAGAAAAAGAAAGCATAAACACTTTTATATTCTATAGCACATACAAACCAGATGTACAACTCCAGAAAAGAAAAAAAATCCAATCACAGAAAGAGTTTGAAACAATATTCGGTTACCCTGCCATTTGTTTTCAGCCTCACGTTCCATTTATAAGAGCAGACGACAAGCGATCGTAAAAAAAGTGACGTTTATCATATCAGGCCAATTGATCAGAGGTGTTACTTGAATGGAGACGAAAGGTCGAACGGGATTGGCTGGAAGATCCAGTATGTGGTCACTTTGGTCGTCTGCTATTTCATTTCTTAAGTGTATTGTTCTTCTGTATGTATTTCCTGAGCACTTACGATGTTGACATATAATTAAATTCTTTAATTAATGAAGATATTCTTAAATTGAGAGTAAAACATATTTGTTAATTTCTTATATTTATTTATTCAAAAATATTTTTGTGGAATAAATATTAATATAGGCGCGATATTGAAATATTTTCGAATTACAAAGGAAACAAACAAAACAACAAACAAACTAGAACTAATTAGAATTAAATATTTACCAATAATATATATCAATACCAATATATATATATTTTGAAAATAGAGAAATCCATAAATAAATCTTTTAAATAAAAAGGCATATATTGAATCAAAATATAATTTATTTTACCAATATTTCAGTTGGCTGAACGCCAACCTTTTTCAAGGTATTATAATATATTAATTTAAACCAATATATATAAATAATACAATATAATACGGCTTATGATCGTAAAACGACATTTGAAAATTATCCCGCATGTGTTTCTTTTGAATGAAAAATCGAATTCCGCTTACCGGTATGCGGAACACTGTGGGTTCGATTCCCATCCCTGGACACTTTTATTTTTCCGTTCATCATTACTCTTCACAATTCATCCTTTCATACTTCATCCCTAGGGTTAGAAATAGTCGTTATTTCTCCTTAAAAATAAATTTCAATTTTTCGTTCAAAAGAAACACATGCGGGATAATTTTCAAAAGTCGTTCTACAATATAAATATATCAATGGAAAACTAAACATTAAAATATAGAAATTTTACTAGAAAATAAATACATTTTAGCAATACACTTATAATCCGGATTTAAGGAAAATCCCTTAAAATATGCATTAGACAATACCGAGTTAGAACAATAAACAAATAAATAATATATAGAGCAACATTTTAGAAAGAGAGAAGCTTTTTTTATTTTTAAAATATGAAGATAAATTAAAAGTATGCCTTTTTTGAATTAACTTTTAAAATAAAAATTAAAATTTTTCTTAAATTTTATTTCAAATAGAAATAAAGAAAAAATAAATTTGAATTATAATTTTTTTTTAAATGTTAAAATACAATTTATTTTTTTAAATGGAGGACTGCATCATTTCTAAATATATATTCATATTATTTAATTTATTTTTGCATATTGGAAAATTCGAATATATATTGTCGTGTAGAAACTAAATTAAAGAAGAAGTCGATGCCAAAAATTAAGTTTTATTTTTAGTAAGATAGTCTCGATCGACTCAGCCGAGGCGATCGAATAATATTTCTCAGAACAAAAATAACAAGTATGCAAAAACAGCCTGCTTTGTATAACATAAAAATAAGAGAAACGAGATATAGGAAGAAATATTTACATATATAATAGTAAATGCCGCACTTTTCCCACCTTTGAAAAGAAACAGCGTCCCGCTGTTCAATTGAAGGTTATTGACCAATTTGCATCCGTCTAGCTCTTGATCTTGTCACAGGGCCTGATATCGGTTCTGGGTCGGAGAATCTTTGTTTCAGAACAGGTTCCTTGTTTGGAGTTGAGCCAGATATTTCTTCTTGAAGTAGTGGATCCAAATATGGCTTCATTCTAAGTACATGTACTGTGTCTCTTGTTTTACGACGTCTTGGAAAGTCAGAAATGGCCTCAATTTCGTAATTGACGGGGGACAATTTTCTTGTAATACGGTAAGGACCGAAGTATTTCTTAATTAGCTTTTCTGAGAGTCCAACCTTTTTCACTGGAATAAAGAGCCATACTAGGTCTCCCACATTATAATCCACAGGTCGATGTTTCCTGTCATAGTATTTTCTGTCTTTCTCTTGACCTCGATAGAGATGTAGTTGTGCAAGGTGTCGGGCTTCTTCAGCTGTGGTAATGAGATGTTAAACATAATCACCAACATCATCATTGTCGTGATATGGAAGGAGTGAATCTAAAGTTGTTTCGGCCTCGCGGCCATGCACTAGGAAGAAGGGGCTGAAGCCTGTAGTTTCTTGCTTAGCGGTGTTATAAGCAAATGTTACAAATGGCAGAACTTCGTCCCAGTTTTTCTGTTCCGCGTCAACGTACATGGACAACATGTCGGCCAATGTTTTGTTTAATCTTTCAGTTAAACCATTAGTCGGCGGATGATAGGCTGTAGTCTTGAGGTGATTTATTCCACTTAAATTATTTATTTGCTCAATTATTTGGGACATAAAGTTCGTACCACGGTCGGTGATGATCTGCTGAGGAGCTCCGTGTCGGAGAATAATTTCTTCGACAATAAACTTAGCAATTTCCATGGCTCCTGCGTCTGGAATCGCCTTTGTAGTTGCAAATCGCGTCATATATTCGGTGCATACAATAATCCATTTGTTGCCCTGATTCGTAACAGGAAATCTCCCTAATAAATCCATTCCTATCTTTTGAAAAGGAAAATCTGCCGGTGGGATAGGCATAAGTTGTCCTGGCGGTCGTTGTGGAACACTCTTCCTGCGCTGGCATTCTCTACAATGAGCTATATACTGACGAATGGTCTTATACATTCCTCCCCAAAAGAATCTTTTACGTGCCCGATCATAAGTTTTGGCAAAACCCAAGTGACCAGCAGTAGGTGCATCATTAAGATTTTTGAGGATTTCCAGCCGCATTTGCTTTGGAAGTACAAGAAGCCGTTGCCTTCCATATGGCTCGTAGTTTCTTTTATAAAGTACTCCGTCCACAACTTCGAAGCCTTTAAAAGGTCTAGTTTGTTCTATTTTGTCTATGATCTTTGCTAAATTGGGGTCTCGACTTTGTTCTGCACGAATATCAATGATCGATATTATATTGGGGAAGTCTTCTTGCTCTTCTGGTACAGGGTTCCTTGATAAACAGTCGGCGTCTTTATGTTTGCGCCCACTCTTATAGACTACGGTGATGTCGAACTCTTGCAGTCTGAGCGCCCATCTAGCGAGTCGTCCGGAAGGATCTTTAAGTCCTGCAAGCCAGCACAATGAATGATGATCTGTAACAACTGTGAAATTTCGGCCAAAAAGATAGGGTCTAAATTTGGATGTGACCCAAATAACCGCAAGCAGTTCTTTCTCAGTGGTATAGTAATTCTTTTCAGCCTTTGTAAGGGTCCTGGATGCATAATCTATTGGTCTTTCAGCACCTCCTTGTATTTGGATCAACACTGCTCCAATGCCGTATCCACTGGCGTCGGTGTGTATATGGGTCTCGGCGTCTTCAATAAAGTGCCCAAGAACAGGTTCAGAGGTTAAAGCTTCTTTAAGAATCTCGAAGGCATTTTCTTGTTCTTTATTCCAACAGAATTTGGCATCGTTTTTTAAAAGGTCATTCAGGGGTTTAGCTTTGCAGGAAAAGTTTTCAACAAATCGTCTATAATAAGAGCACAGTCCTAAGAAACTTCTGACATCAGGTATACTTTTAGGAGATGGAAACTTCAAAATGGCTTCAATCTTTTCGGGGTCTGGATGTATTCCATTTTCATTGACAACGTGTCCTAATATCTTCAATCGTCTTGAGCCAAAAAGACATTTTTCATTGTTCACATTCAATCCAGCTTGTTGAAGGCATTCTAGAACAACTTCTAACCTTTTTATATGTTCTTCAAATGAAGGACCATAAACCACTATATCATCCATATAGCAAAGACAGATGTTTCATTTTATTCCTTTCAAAACGGTATCCATCATCCTCTCAAAAGTAGCTGGGGCGTTACAGAGGCCAAATGGCATTACCCTAAATTCGTAGAGACCATCAGGTGTAATGAATGCCGTTTACTCTCTATCATGCTCATCCACTTCAATTTGCCAATAGCCGGTTCTTAGATCCATACTTGAGTATTACCTGGCCCCTGATAAATTATCCAAAGCATCATCAACCCGTGGTAATGGATAAACATCTTTCTTGGTGATCTTATTAAGTCGTCGATAGTCAACACAAAACCTCCAAGACCCATTCTTTTTCTTCACAAGTACCACAGGCGAAGACCAAGGACTTTCAGAAAATTGAATTATATCTTGTTTCATCATTCTGTCAACTTCCTGCTGTATGATTTTCCTCTCCATTCCAGACACTCGGTAAGGCCTCTGTTTTGTTGGAGCGTGATCACCGTGTCAATCTTATGCTTTATTTTACTTCGGGCAGGTTGGGACTTCCCAGAAAAATCAAAGACATTCGAAAATTTCTTAAGAACATTCATCATCTTATTTTGTTGATCCTCAGTAAGATTCGAGTCGAGCATTGCTTCTATCTTCTGGTCCAATTTGGTAGTCCACATCTCTTCTTCTTGAATTAATTCATCGCATTTCAAGGAGCATATGGAGCCAACATCAACATCGCTCATGGTGCCAAGGGCCATACGCGAAGGGATCATCAGCGGTTTCGAGTTTCCGTTTGCTATCCACAAATCTGCTTTCCCTTGCTGAAATGTTGTAAGAAGGGAAGGTATAATAAATTCCTTCCTTATTGATAGTTCCCAATTTGGGCAGATTAAAATATCTCTATTTTCCTGAAGTGGTGTACCCACTACTGATATCTTACAACTTGACTTAGGTGGAATTACATAATTATCAGCAGAGTATACATCAAGATTAATTTGGTCATCATTTATTGGTAGTGTTTCTTCCAAATACAATTCTTGATGACCACAATCAATAACCGCTCTCGTTGCTTTGAAGAAATCCCACCCCAAAATTATGTCGTGGCTGCAATCAGGAATCACGATGAATTCAAAGGTTGTGGTGAGATCATTGATATGGACCTTTAGTGAACATTTTCCCAAAGTTTTAACAAGCTTTCCATTGGCGACTTTAACGACTGGTCCAGATTCAACAAAAAATGGAGTTCTCAGAAGTCTTCTAAACTTTTCTGAAACCACGGAATAATCTGCGCCCGAGTCTATCAATATTGTAGTTTCCAGTCCATTAATGTTCCCTTTTATACAATTCCGTTTTAATTTAGCAGACGTCGATGATGGAGGATTTTCAAAACCTGCGGCCTCACCCCCCATATAGGTCGCGCATCCTAGTTTTCCTCATTTTGGCGTCGGGGTGAGCGGCTTGACAAACGACCTGCCCCTGGCGATTGGCTTCTTCGTCTTGGCATCCTTCCTCTGCCTGGATATGGTGATGCGCTGCGGCCAAAACCTCCGGGTCTAGGGAGAGTTGGAAAATCGTCAATTAAATCGTAGGGTCTTTGTGGGGTTGCATTGTCGGCTGATGGAAGTGTTCTTCTTGATCTGGCTTCCTCAAACGTACGACTTCTTTCTCGACAGTAACGTAAGACATGTCCTGGCTTCCCGCAATGGAAACAGATAGGTTGGTTATCAACCGTTCGCCATTGGTCAGATGTTCTGGGGGCATATGGAGTGGAGTCATCTTCTCGTCGAAATCTTGGTACAAACGTTCTCCTTCTTTGAGATTGAATATTTCGCCTTGTAATTGGGGAGAGTACTTGTTGCACCTCCTCTTTAACTATGGCCTCCAATGAATTCACGTCACTTGTCCCAAAGGGTTCCACCTCGGTCATTTTAGGCATAATCTTTTGCAACTCCTCCTGGACAATCCGTCGAATCTTTAGGGCCAAATCTTCTTCAAAGTCCGACGAGATCGGAGTCAGGTTTGGTAATCTTTCATAACGTGTTCTTTTAATGCGGCGTTGTTTCATGTTCTCCAGCTGTCGGCAAAATTTCACCAGCTCGTCAACAGTTGTGGGATCTTTGACAATTAGAGTCTGGTAGAAATCTTCGGCAATCCCCTTCATCAAATGTCCAACTTTTTCTTCCTCCTCCATTTCGGGGTTAACTCGAGAGCACAGTGATAGGATTTCTTGGATGTATGATTCGGTTGTCTCTCCAGGCTTTTGAGCTCTGATCTTTAGTGTCATTTCGGCTCGTCGAGTAAGTTCTTCTTTTTTTCCAAACACTTCACAAAGATTCGTTTTGAATTGAGTCCATGAATCAATAATGTCCTCGTTGTTATCGAACCACTGGGCGGCTGTTCCCTCGAGGTAGAATACAACATTGGCAAGGCTTTGAGTCTCATCCCATTTGTTGTATTTTGCGACCCTTTCAAACATTTTGATCCATCTCTGGGGATCTTGAGCACTCTCGCCAGAGAAAGTCGGAGGATTCCTTGGGATATGACAGGCGTATGATTGTGGTCCAGCATTTGTTCCGAAAACTTCGGGAGTTCCAGAAGCTTCAGTTTTCACCATCCTTGTGCTGCTTGGCAGATCCTCAAATCCGTATTGGGGTTGTAGGCCTTGCAATCGGAAGCTTCTTCTAAGTGCCGTCTTGGATTTACCCGGAATCTCCACCAAAAATGTCGCGTAGAAACTAAATTAAAGAAGAAGTCGATGCCAAAAATTAAGTTTTATTTTTAGCAAGATAGTCTTGATCGACTCAGCCGAGGCGATCGAATAATATATCCCAGAACAAAAAAAAAACAAGTATGCAAAACAGCCTGCTTTGTATAACATAAAAATAAGAGAAACGAGATATAGGAAGAAATATTTACATATATAATAGTAAATGCCGCAATATATATAATCGAAGTGTAGGTATTAAATAATTATCCTTTTCAAATAAATACAGTATAAAAAGACAAAGGTAACACCTCTCCCGTCAAAATGACGTCAAAGCTAGACGCAATCTAGTGACCGTCGCTGCAAACTAGCGGCCTCGGGTCGGTGACAAAGCCACAACACCTACTTTGGCAAACTGATAAGCGTCCACCTAGAGACCATGGTTTCGGGCTAATGGCCCTCGACAGTCTAGGACGGACTTTATTTCATGAGATCCATGATGGATTAAATGGAATCTTGACAATCCGCCAAAGAGATATTTAGCTGGCAAAGTAGCTGGGCCAAATCTATGGCTAAAATATAGATGGAAATTTTGCCGGGAGGATATTAATAGAAAAAAAATACGGCATCAAAATCCTTCCACTTCCATAAGTTGTGTTCATGAGTGTGGTCAAATACAATCTCCATGTGGCTGTATGAACTGAAAACAATATGTTCGAAGTTATAATCAAACAATAATTAGAGAAGATAATTTACATATATATTACATACATACTGATTATAGAAACAAATAACTTTACAAATACGATTAACATTGAACAAACTCAACTAAAAGTTGGTGGACCGCTTATAAAAGAATCACCACCTGTTCTCAACCAATCTTACTTCAAGTCAACTCTAATTAAAGGTAAAATAAAAGGTGGGGAGGTAAGATCCCTGAAGAATGGATCAATTTAATTAAAAACTCTGAATTCAGGGTGTTGAGGCGGAATCGGCTGGTGTTTAATTAAAATTCGACATTTTTTTTGGCCTCTCGTCAAAATGTAGGAGATCAAATTAGAAGAGAAAATTTCCCTTCTTCGTTAAACTTGGTATCGATAATGTTACGATATACTGAATGTGTTTTTCTTTAGACAAAAGGTGTCTTCTTCTTCTTTCTTATCTCCACTCAATTATATTAGGGTTTCAAGTTGTGACCCTTGATGGTGTCTGTTTGACAACCATCATGACCGAGTGAAGTAGAATGTGTCTGCCTTTGTCATTAAAACTGGGAGCACTACTCAGTGGCAGGTCGACTTAGCTCCAAAATAAATGGCCGCCTCTGACATGAGGAACAGACGCCATGTACAGCTGCTCCTAACATGGAGTACAAACGCTGCTCATCCTGTATCCCTGGATCAGGAGTCCTTACAGGGTACTATCAGCCGGGCCAGCTGAACCCAGGTTTTTTTAGTGAGCTTGTTATTGCTCCCTCTCCTCCTTTTTCATCCGGGCTTGGAACCGGCAAAGGCGGAGTTGACAAGTGGTGTTAGAATATTGAATTAATAATATAATCTGTGGTGTGTTTATATATTGTACAGTGTTAGAATTCTTGTTGAGTAGGTGGGGGGGAGGTATAAACTGTCGATATCTAATTCTCATGATCTACACCCATTTTCTGAAAAAAAAAAAGCTTCAACCTTCCCTGAATTTTGCAAAAGTCCAACCCTACCGGTGAGTGCAAGTAACCAAACAACACATGTCTACTCAGAACAGCAGCTTTACACACCCAAGATAGAGAACATTGCTGTAATAGAGATGTACGGAGACATCTGAGGCTCTTCATTGGACACGACAACAACACATGTCTACCCAGAACAGCAGCTTTACACACCCAAGATAGAGGACATTGCGACTTCTGTAATAGAGATGTACGGAGACATCTGAGGCTATTCATTGGACATGACAACAACACATGTCTACCCAGAACAGCAGCTTTACACACCCAAGATAGAGAACATTGCGACTGTTGTAATAGAGATGTACGGAGACATCTGAGGTTCTTCATTGGACACGACAACAACACATGTCTACCCAGAACAACAGCTTTACACGTCCAAGATAGAGGACATTGCGACTTCTGTGATAGAGATGTACGGAGACATCTGAGGCTCTTCATTGGACATGACAACAACACATGTCTACCCAGAACAGCAGCTTTACACACCCAAGATAGAGAACATTGCGACTGCTGTGATAGAGATGTACGGAGACATCTGAGGCTCTTCATTGGACAAAACAACAACACATGTCTACCCAGAACAGCAGCTTTACACACCCAAGATAGAGAACGACTGCTGTGATAGAGATGTACGGAGACATCTGAGGCTCTTCATTGGACACGACAACAACACATGTCTACCCAGAACAGCAGCTTTATACACCCAATATAGAGAACATTGCTGTGATAGAGATGTATGGAGACATCTGAGGCTATTCATTGGACACGACAACAACACATGTCTACCCAGAACAGCAGATTTACACACCCAAGATAGAGAACAATGCAACTGCTGTGGTAGAGATGTACGGAGACATCTGAGACTCTTCATTGGACACAACAACAACACATGTCTACCCAGAACAGCAGATTTACACACCCAAGATAGAGAACATTGCTGTGATAGAGATGCACGGAGACATCTGAGGCTCTTCATTGGACATGACAACAACAAAAACAATTTAAGGTTAAGCTAAGGCATTTTTATAAGGGTCTGAAAGCGATATTTTCCAAGTGTTGTTATTTAATATATTAGATATCAATAGGCTTCTAGTAGTAATCTTTGATGTTTGCTGTCTTTTATTGTCATGATGGCCTTTTGATATCCGATAATGAATTGGCGAAATTGCTGTGAATGTTTATTACTGATAAGCCAAATTTCGAAATTATTTTTATTATCCCCGTTCACTAATTATAAAAATTTGCACTATATGATATTGACAGAAAGATGGTGTATTGATTAATTATTTCTTTAACATACAGATTCCGCTATGAATTTTGTTAATTAATACAGTTATTGGTCCCCTGCTTTTAAATGAAGATAAAAACATGGATATTTTTGGTCTATCTTAGAGGTGGTCTCTTATTGGAGGTTTTTTATTTATTTATGCTTATGAGGTGATACAGCAGCGTATTTACAATTAGAGAGGAGACAAAATGAATTAAATCTAGAAAAAAGAAGTGAGGACATATCGGTCATTAAAGTCTGAGAGGCAAGGCCTTCAGCCAGTTCAGGGCTTCCGGGGTGACAGAATGGAGATTGGAGATTCCTCCATTGAATTTGTACAGTGGGCAGTCATCTAGTATATGGGACATTGATTGTGGGACGTTGCAGGCACAATTTGGATCTATCATGAGTGCATAATGTAGCTGCTGTATTGTCCGTGAGGTCAAGAGACGTACGGACCTCTGTGGTGTTGATCTCTTGGCGGAACGACTTGGAAGTTGTTAATTCTTTATTGATATCAAAATGGTGGTCGCATAGAGAGAGAAATGATCACTGATTATATGACAGGGAAGTGTTACTTTATACAATAAACACATTACATTGTGAAATATTTTGCAAACAAATTCTAAACAACATCTTTCTTTATATGAAAAAAAATAGTACAAATGTGATTTTGTACTGGGATAAGGTGCATCAATAAATAAAAGGCATCTCCTTATTGTGCAACTGAGAGTTGCTGATGACTTGCGCCATCTATCGGAATAAATATCAACTATTCTCGTTGAGTTAGCGTGGTTAGCTTTTCTTGATTAATCAAGAATGGGTATTTGGCCAATTCTTGAATAATTAAAAATTAACGAGAATAGTTGATATTTATTCCGATAGATGGTGCAAGCCATCAGCAACTCTCAGTTGCAAGATAAGGAGATGTCTTTTACTTAATCTTTCGTTATATTAAATACAGAAAAAAACCCATCTTTTTCTATCTTTCATTCATAAAATAAATAAAAATACAAGTTATGCGAGATAAGAGTGTTTCAAAATATCAATTAATTCACAGTATAATATAATTTTTAATATCAGAGAATTGTATTTCTTGATTATCTTTTCGTCTGTAATATTTTTTCTTCTAACAATTTAACTTTTTATACACTTAGGTTAATTGGTTCCCCATTATGGAGAGAATAATTAAAGAGAAGAATTTCAGAGAGAGAGAGAGAGAGAGAAGTCATTAGTACTTCGTTAAGTTTTCTGGAGCAGAAGATAAGATAATTGAAAATGTTAAAATCATAATTTATAAACACAAGATAAGCTGTAATTTAAAATAATTGAAGCAGCACTCATTATATAAGTAATCTGTTGGTTAAATTAAATACATATTTACATATACGAAAATAAATACATATTTACACATTTTTCTTTTGGTATAAAAGTGAAATTATGTTTTTTAATATATTTCCACATAATTAAAATTTTATTATATAAATATAATTTATTTTGGTACACAGAATTACATTTCAATTTGAAACACAAAATATAATAAATTCTTTAAGTAAACTTTTTAAAAAGTTGCATTTAAAAATTAATAAATAATTTTATGATATGTATTTTATTTGGAAATTTTAACGGGAGGTTATTGATCTACGAAGAGAAAGGTCGCGTCTCCCGTCAAAATAGACGTCAAAACTAGACGCCATCTATTGACCTTCGCCGCAAACTAGCGCCCTCAGGTCGGTGACAAAGCCACAACACCAGCTTTGATAAACTGAGAAGTGTCCACCTAGAGACCATGGTTTCCATGGCTAATGGCCCTCGTCAGCCTAGGGCGGACTTTATTCCATGAGATCCACAAGGGATACAATGAAATCTTCACAATCTGCCAAAGAGATGTTTAGCTGGCAAAGTGGCTGAGCCATATCTATGGTCAAAATTTAGATGGAATTTTGCAGGTAGGATATTTATCTATACATGTTAAAAGGTACAACTTCCTTAAGCTTTTTTCTATGAATGTATGTAGAATGAAAATCTGTTTTTATTTAGATCATATGCTCTTCAGACCAAAATATCTAATAAGAAAACAGAATTCAATATGCCTATTGCACATTCTTCCCTAAAATAAAAAATATTTAAGCCCAACAAATATTTTGATACATATCCAATTTTTTCCCCCAATTGAATATAAGCAAAATATTTTGAAAAAATTAATTCTGTTAACATTGTGTGGCGCTGAGTTTGTTGTTGACACACATTAAATATGTTATAATACCTGTTGTATTCCAATTGATTACACACAGCGCTCAACGTTAATTATTGTTTAATTAACTACAAGGTAAAGGGAATATATATAGATTGAATAGTAAACATGGAGAAAGAAATGGCGTGTGGCGACGCCGCAGGTTACATCAACAGGAAGTGACGTCAGCTCCAGGGTTACCGAGCCAACCGCCGCGGCCGTCAGCAATCTCCTCCCTCGAAGTGACATCCTATTCATGGATCACTTCGCCGCTTAAGAGTCTCGAACGATGAAGTTCGTGTAGGTTTCTCCCCAGTGGCTTGGTCAAAATGTCCGCTAGGCTTCTTCCACTTGTTTACTTCGGTACTGAGGAGTTCAATTGAGTTCTGAGCATTTCTCTGGTTCCTTAGGATCATTGGATGAGATCGAGTAGGAGAAGGCTTCACAGTATCTTCATTATGGCTGTCCTCTTCTGTAGGTATCACGTCTTCTTGATCTAATAAAGACACTGGATTCTCTTCAATCTCCCGTTGAGTCCCATAGCTGTAGTGTTCAACTGATGGAAGTACCTCCCGGTTGCTGTCGTTCCTCGATACATCACTCTCTTTGAAGACACAGTCCCGAGATTCCACCACTTTTTTCTTCTCAGGAATCCACACTCTGTAGCCACGTCCTCTGAGTGCATATCCAACAAGGTTACCTTTGACAGCTCTCCTTTCGAGTTTGGATTTACGGACTTGTCTTGGAATATGGACAAATACTTGACAGCCAATAGCTCTTATGTGTTTAAGACTAGGCTTGTTCCCTATCCACAGTTCATATGGCGTGCTTTCACCATTGTGATTGTTGAGAACTCTGTTTCTGACATAGGCTGCGGTGTAAGTCAGCTCCGCCCAGGAAGCCTTTGGCAGACCACTTCCAGATATAGTGCTCCTGACAAGATCTAGGAGTGTCCTATTCATTCTTTCTGCCACACCATTCTGTTGGGGTGTATACGTCATAGTGTGTTCATGAACTATTCCAACGCTCGTGCAGAAAGTGTCCCATTCCTTGGAACAAAATTCCAAGCCATTATCCGTACGTATTCGTTTTAGTTTCCGGCTGGTTTGTTTCTCAGATTCTTGAATCCACTCTTTGACTTTTCCCAGGGTTCCGCCTTTGTTTTTCAGGAAAAATACACTTGTATATTTCGTAGATTCATCAATGATGGTTAAGACGTACTTGGCTCCTCCCCAGCTCAATACGTCGAGTGGACCCATCAAATCCGCATGCACCAAGTCCAACGGCATGATTTCTTTTTCCTCCTTGTGTGAGTTTTGAAGGAATGGCAGACGGTAAGACTTGCCGATCAAGCAGTCTTCGCACTTTTCTGGCTTTGCCAGGCTGCAATCAAGTCCTCTTACGCTTTGATTCTTGGCCATCTTTGCTATCGTATATGCATTTACATGCATCAGCCTTTTGTGCCAAAGTTCCAGTGTAAGCTCTTGCTTGCATTCAGATGCAAGAGAAACACGATCATTCTGATCTATCGGAGAGGATGGAGTAGTCTGGACGTAGTAAAGTCTACCCAACTTCTTTCCCTCTATCAAGAGTTTACCTTTCATGTCCATAATGTGGCAACCACTCTTGTTGAAGACAACTTTTCTACCGTTTTCTATCATTTGGAGCACAGACAGAACACTGTGACGCATATCTGGAACATACAAGGTGTTCTGGGCAACCATATTGCTGGCATCACCCTTGTGTCCAACAATATTGGCACTGACAGTACCGATACCACATGCTTCTATAGAAGAACCATTCGCAATAGTGATGGAACTCATATTGCTTGTGCACTCTTTCAGGCATGTGAAGTAATCTCTTTTGGGAGTCATATGGTGCGTCGCTCCAGAATCTATGATCCAGGTCTCGGCGGTAGCTCCAAACAAAGTGTTGCACATTGCCGAGATATTTACGCCTTTTTTTTGTCAAACCTCTTTGGTCTTTGTTCATTCTTTCCTTTCTTCCTGCATTCCCTTGCATAATAGCCTTTACCTCCACATTTGAAACAAACAACCTTTGCTCTAAATTGTTTTTCTGTTTCAATGGGCTTCGAAGAGGCATTAACGACCATGGCACCCACATCTTTTGGTAGATTAGACGAACGCCTTTCAGCTTCTGCCAACAGCCGTCTTTTAACTGTGGCGGTCGTGAAGTCTGAATCAGGCAAGTTACATATGGTTGAGACAACGGTGTCCCAATCCTCTGGTAATCCACCCAAAAGAACCATAGCCAAATCGCCATCATCAATTTTGTCGCCAATTTGGGCCAGTTCGTTTACAATGTGGTTTATCTTCCCCATATACCCTTCCATATTGCTGTGCTGAGTCAACCTTTCGCCATATAACTGCCTTCTTAGTTGTACGGCTCGATATCTACTATCCTTTGGTGCGTATAATTTTTCCAGTTCCTCCCAGACCTCTTTCGGAGTATTCAAATGCTGAACATGCAATTGTTGTTCATCATTAATCCCGAGGCAAATTTTTGCAAACGCCTTACCCTCCCGCGACAAAAAAAAGTTTTGTTGCAACAAGGTCACTAGGGTCAGGCTTAGCCTCTCCTGGATTGATCAAACTCCACAAATCGTTTTCGATTAGAACGAGTTTCATCTGGAAGCTCCAGCTGGAGTAATTAGCACCATTTAATTTTGTAATCGTCGTGCTTGCCATTTTACAAAATATTTGGTAAGTAGAAAAAAGGATGTTCCAAGTAATCAAAGGAAATTTGGTTACTCACGTTTTAGGCCTTGCGCTTCTTCAGTCTCATAATCTTTGTTGTATTCCAATTGATTACACACAGCGCTCAACGTTAATTATTGTTTAATTAACTACAAGGTAAAGGGAATATATATAGATTAAATAGTAAACAAGGAGAAAGAAATGGCGTGTGGCGACGCCGCAGGTTACATCAACAGGAAGTGACGTCAGCTCCAGGGTTACCGAGCCAACCGCCGCGGCCGTCAGCAATACCATTATAAACGTTGGCGCTCAGCCAACTGAAAAATTGGTAAAATAAATGATATTTTGATCCAATATATGTCTTTTTAATTAAAGATTCTAATATGTTAAAGATAGAAGTTGCCTGGCCGGCATTCATAGTTATTAAATTTAAAGATATTTCGGCGAATACATCTTTTTATTATCTTGACGTTTTGACAAAAGTAGAGATAATAAAAAGATTTACTGGCCGAAGTATTGCTGCACCAAGCTGCGGTTTGGCAGATTCTTAAGTCTTGATTCTCTCCTCAGACACGTCTTGCATCTTTCCAGAACATGTCTCAACCATTCTACAAGGTTAAACTAGTCAATAATAAGACAACTATATATTTAGGTAGCACCTAGAATCTCTCTTTATTTATCACATCAAAGTTTAAAGCAGGTGGAGTATTCAGTTTATCAAAATACAAATGTTTTATAGTACATAATATTTTATAGTAATAATCTGTTTTATAAAATAAATAAATATATAATTTAAATTTTAAATATTATAAAAATAATATATTATAAATAATTTTTAAAATACGCGCATTAATCATGATTCAACAGCATCTTTAATTTTAAGAAATATTCAAATATTTTATATATAATATCATATTTGTAAATAAAGATTTTGTAGCGAAAATAGAGTAAAACAGACATGTTGTTAGCATTTTCTAACTTGATGGCAAAATTAGGCTTTACTTCAGGAAATGGAAGGCAATTCAACAAAATTCCATGGAAATTCCTAAATTTATTGCTTCAAGTTTTATGGTGCAGACGAAGAATTCCTCTTCTTTCTATCATACTGTTCTCGTCTGCCAACATTTATATAACAAATTTCTAACAGTATGAAAGATATAGTTGGTATATGGGAATAATATTATTGGTTTTATTTATCTTTGAAGAAAAAAAATCAAGAAATATTAAAAATATATATGTTAAAAATAAAAAAAGAGAGATTTCTGTTGTTTTTTGATCAGTAATTTAATTAAGTTAAAGGAATATATAAAAGAACATAATTTGATAAAAGTAATGCCTGGCTTAAGGCGAGTAGAATAAGGAAAACAAAATATTATTTACATAATGCACAAAAGTTTTGAGCCAGCCATCGGGGAAGAACCACAACGAGATTTTATAGGGGAAGCATGACCTCTGGCGGTCGATTTAACAGAGTATTTGGATCTATGAAATATTTTTTAGATAGAATAATATTTTATTATAACATATAAATTATTTTAAAAAAGGCGTCTCTTTATTGTATTTGTTTTAGCCAATTCTGAAATAATTAAAAATCAACGAATAGTTTATATTTATTCCGATAGATGGCGTAAGCCATCAGCAACTTTCAGTTGCCCGATAAGAAAAGATGCCCTTTTTTTCTTTTTTCAATTTATGAAACTTATACTAATACAATATCACATTTGTACTATTTTTTTCACACATATAATATTTGTTCTTTTTTTTTTTTAAATACTAAAAGTGAAATAAATCTGTGAAATATATTTGGTCATTTTTGACCATTAAATATTTTCCTAAATTTCATTTCAGGATATTTTCTAACTATTTTTGACGCGTATTTATTTTATCAAAATAAAACAAATTTCTATTGACCTTACAGCAATGATATAAATATTGGGAGGGCCTGGATCATCATTGGTGTACCCTTAAATCGGTTTTACTGGCGATTATTAATTGAGGAGAACAAACAGATCGGCACAGCTGTGGTACAAGTACGTTGAATCAAGTTATTCGAACTAAGGGAGAATGGTTTCCAGATGATGTACTTTGTAGAAACTCAACCTTTAGAATCATTCCTGAATACCCAGTGAAGACATCAGTCTTCTTCTTCTTTCTTATCTCCACCCAATCATATTATGATATCAAGTTGTGACTCTTGATGGTGTCTGTTTGACAACCATCATGACTGGGTGAAATAGAATGCGTCTGCCTTTGTCATTAAGACTGGGAGCACTACTCAGTGGCAGGCTGACTTAGCTCCAAAAGAAATGGCCGCCTCTGACATGAGGAAAAGACGCCATGTGCAGCCGCTCCTAACATGGAGTACAAACGCTGCTCATCCTGTATCCCTGGATTAAGAGCCCTTACAGGGTACTATCAGCCAGGCCAGCTGAACCCAGGTTTTTTAGTGAGCTTGTTACTGCTCCCCCTCCTCCTTTTTTATCAAGGCTTGGGACCGGCAAGAAGACATCAGTGATCTTGGTGTGGTGCAATACGAGACCAGACTATCATGAACTAGAGATTCGATCTAAATTGACAGATCGGTGCTAGGCGTTCCGTGGAAGTTCAACAAGACTGGATAGACGAAGGCACTGAGAAGTTAGAGCAGGCGACCCGATTGAACGCGACACTCCGTAGAATTCCGACGACAGAGTATGTGACGCAGAAGTTGCACGTAATGTCACCGTCATCTGCAATCAAGCCGAAAATAAGTGACACTAATATTTGCTCCTCAACACCATCCTTCTTTCGTCAGACAAGACAAAGACCAAACAGTCCCTTCCTGAAATTATTATTGAATTTGAAACTACCACGTAGCCCGACGCCTCCAACAGTTTTGCAATATCTATAGTCCAGTAGAATGTCGTCACGAATAGGCTCACAAGTCTGGAGGATTTAGAAAGGGAAATATGAAATAATACTGTATCGTAGAAAATCAAGTCTTTGTATATCTGGGGATGTGAAAGTATTTATTGATGACGTCAGCACAAGTCGACAATTATTAACAACTCAACAAAACTATCTACAGCTAGAGAATCTTAAGCAAGCACGTAAATAAATATTTCGATCAATTTTTTATATTGAATAATTAAATTAAATCTGTTTCCAAATATTTTCGTTGAATAATTAAATCAAATAATAAATTATTTCTTCGCCACACAATACTCTAGTGAAAGAAAACGGTGTTGGAAGTTATATTCAAATATTATTTTTATCTATGATTGTGATAATCTGTGACTTAAAATCTGTGGTGTCAGGAATGTATAGGTGAGAGTTAATAGAGATGTGGATAGAGCGATGTTATCAGTAATGTATAATTAGAAATATTTAGTAATTTATGTTTCTTGTACCTTCAATAAAGAAGATTTATATTTTAGAAAGAGAAGTAATTATTGAGATCCACCAACAAATGGGAGGCCAACAGAGGACCTATTCAGCAAAGGAACCGTCTAGACGACCTAAGAAGGAGCCTGACATAGAAAAATATGTACTGGAAAGACATGATATGGTGAACATGAGTCGGGAAGACATTGTAACAGCAAAGAATAACGATTCACAGCACCGCCAGCACAAGCTACGAGGTCGTACTAAAGAAACTTATAATTAAGCGTAAATGACCACGGTGGCAAAAGAATATGCGTAAGAAGAAAATAAAGCCACAGATATCATCGAAAGAAGTGAATTATAGTCGCCATTATGTGGAGAACAACTCCCTTCTCATAAGCCGGCCGTTCGACAGCCTATTATAGCCTATAATTCGACACTGATTGGAAGTGGAAAGAGGGACAGAGGTGGAACATGGTGCAACAAACAATGTGTGACGCTAATCCTGGCACTATGTCTTAGGACGGCTTGCAAGACTCATGTGGTCGGAGACATTCTGGAGTTTGAAGGTCCTCCGGAAAAAAGGAGAAAATGTTTACTCTGTTTGGAACAAACGGGCTTAGGAGGAGGACAGTGTTACTACAACTGATCCTATATTAAACTTCCCTGACTGTTTTAAACTGGTACTATGAACAGGACTGACTGCCTTAAACTGGCCCTGTCTTAAACTGGCCCTGTCTTAAAATGGCCCTGTCTTAAAATGGCCCTGTCTTAAAATGGCCTTATCTTAAACTCGCTCTACCTTAAACTTGACTGAGTGCATTAAACAAGCTCCATTTTAAACTGGCCCTGTTTGAAACTGTCCCTGTCTTAAGCTGACCTTGTCTTAAACTGCCCTTGTCTTAAACTGGCCGGGTCTTAAACGATTCTTCTGTTAAACTGTCCCTTTCTTAAACTATCCCTGTCTTAAAATGGCCCTGCCTCAAACCGGTCCTTTCTTAAACAGCTCCTGTTTTAAACTGGTCCTGTCTTAAATTGGACTTGTCTAAACTGTTCCTGTTTTAAACTGCCCCTGTCTTAAACTGGCCATGTCTTAAACGATCCCTCTTTTACACTGGTCCTATCTTAAACAGGTATGTATTAAACTGCCCCTGTCCTAAACTGGCCATGTCTTAAACGACCCCTCTTTTACACTGGTCCTGTCTTAAACTGCCTCTGTCCTAAACTGGCCATGTCTTAAACGATCCCTCTTTTACACTGATCCTATCTTAAACTGGTCCTGTATTAAACTGCCCCTGTCCTAAACTGGCCATGTCTTAAACGACCCTCTTTTACACTGGTCCTGTCTTAAACTGCCCCTGTCTTAAACTGGCCATGTCTTAAACGATCCCTCTTTTACACTGGTCCTATCTTAAACTGGGCCTGTATTAAACTGCCCCTGTCCTAAACTGGCCATGTCTTAAACGACCCCTCTTTTACACTGGTCCTGTCTTAAACTGCCTCTGTCCTAAACTGGCCATGTCTTAAACGATCCCTCTTTTACACTGGTCCTGTCTTAAACTGTCCCAGTCTTAAACTGCCCCTGTCCTAAACTGACCATGTCTTAAACGATTCCTCTTTTACACTGGTCCTGTCTTTAACTGGCTCTATCTAAAATATCCCTATCTTACACTTGCCTTATTAAAAACTGGCCCTGTCTTTTTGATACAAACTCAAAGATATTTACCAAGAGTGGAAATAAAATATCACGGAAAATATTACTATATGAACAGAAAACAACACTTGTCTCCTAGTTTGAAATGCAACCTAACTATGTAATCGGAATGAAACAATAACAACAATAGAGCAGAAATCAGATATCGGAAGTGACTATACCCAGTGAAGTAAAAAGTCCAACAAACCAAGGACGTCAGTTCCGTGGTGCCAAGTCAAATATTTGTTCCAACAACACACGTCTGCCCATCCATCATTCAAAATCCAATCCATCTTCTTTCACCTGTTGTCGTCTGGGAGAGATTTATAGAACTCAACACACAACTTTTCATTCGTATTACATTGTATACACTTATGGAGAGACAAAACCTAAGGAAGTTGTACCTTTTATCATGTATATCGGTATTCAAATAATAACTCTGAAAGATATTACAGTGATCTTTATTGAAGATACACGAGATAACCAAGTGTGAACAAACCTTAAGGAAGTTGTACCTTTCACCATGTATATCGGTATTCAGACAATAACTCTGAAAGATATTACAGTGATCTTTATTGAAGACACACGAGATAACCAAGTGTGAACAAACCATAAGGAAGTTGTACCTTATATTAAGTTAATAAATCTGAAAGTGTCCCTAGGGGAACCTAGCGCTTTAAATTGAAATAAATAAAAACACTACACTTCCTTGAGTCTTATTCATGAGTGTACTTTATCAATCCAGTTTGTACTCTACTTTTTTCCTCGATGTCTTGAGGTTGAATATAGAGAATAATAAAAATGTTTTGAAAAGACACTTTTCCTTAGAGGAATGATTAATTTTACTCAATACATTATAAAGGACTGCGGCGTGTGATTATAGACAACACTAAAAGTTTTACCGCATAAGTTTCTTTTCTATGAAAAATCAATATTTATTTCAAAGAGAAATATTTACTATTTCTAACTTTTTGAATGAAGTATGAAAGGGTGAAAATATGAAGAGTAATGGCGAACGGGAAAAATAAAAGTGTCCAGTTCCCGCCCCTGGACACTTTTATTTTTCCCGTTCGTCATTACTCTTCATATTTTCACCCTTTCATACTTCATTCAAAAAGTTAGAAATAGTAAATATTTCTCTTTGAAATAAATATTGATTTTTCATAGAAAAGAAACTTATGCGGTAAAACTTTAAGTATTGTCTACAATTTTACTCAATATTTATTTATCCTTTTTTTTTTCATTTTCCGGGAGACCATAATATAAGTTTCTCTTCATTCTTCTTAAGGATATTTTATTCTTGGATTTTAACATCTACCATGACACCTATTATTATAAAACGACATTTGAAATACAATCTCGCATTGTTTCTTTTCAAAGAAAATTCAAAATTTATTTCAAGGAGAAATAACGACTATTTCTAACTTTTTGGATGAGGTATGAAAGGATGAATTGTGAAGAGTAATGATAAACGGAAAAATAAAAGTGTCCAGTGTTTGGAATCGAACCCACAGTGTTCGCTTACCGGGCAGATGCCATGTCCACTAGGCTACCCTGGACATATTTTTCCGTTCGTAAATAATACATAAAGTAATTTATAATACAATATAACATAATGCGGCTTGTTATTGTAATATTATTAGTTCAGTGAGTAGGGACTCCCCAACGAAGCTTTTCTCCATCGATTTTGTGTTTCTTCTTCAACAAAGAAAAGCTACCATACTGTTATGCAATATTTAGCTAAAGATAGAGAAAAGTTCAAAGTTACCATGTGGGCGATTGTGGGAAGTTTCTCAATAAAATAAAAAAAAAGAGAATCTCGTAACTTGTAAATTGAGTTTGGCCGCAGCAATTACAAAGTCGAAAAGTAAAATTGAATTTGAAGTAAAAGCTTTTATGATTTCCACAGACAATACGTTACATTTAAAATACTAATTGTATAATTGAATTATTCTCATTGGAATCTTTTTTCTTTTCTACATAGTATGCCTCAGGAGAGAAATGGCTAATTAATTTAATAAAGACATTACTTAAGGATGAGATGTAACATTGAATTAATTTGGGAATGGGATTCTTGTGTCGGGAAGATGTCAAAGCGATAATTAGAACGTTTGACTAGTTGACCACTATTCGTTTTACACAAACCTCAACTAACTAACCATTACAGGAATATACACTCAAAGACTTTATACGTTTTATATTGTCACGTTTGTGAATTTTATAATTAATTATTTCTTCTTTTCAATGAAATTTGTATATTAATTTAAAAAGTCATTTTTGTTATCATCATCACCTACAATGTATTTTTTTTTATATAAACAAACGATAATAAACAACAACAATGATACGACTTGGCCCTCATGGACAAAACTTAAGGAAGTTGTACCTTTAAGCATGTATATCGGGATTCAGACAATAACTCTGAAATATATAACAGTGATCTTTATTGAAAACACATGAGATAACCAAGTGTATATACACTCATGGACAAAACTTAAGGAAGTTTAACCTTTTAGCATGTATATCAAGATTTAGACAATAACTCTGAAATATATTACAGTGACCTTTATTGAAGACACATGAGATAACCAAGCGTGAACAAACCTTAAAGAAGTTGTACCTTTTAGCATATATATCGGGATTCAGATAACAACTCTAAAAGATATTACAGTGACCTTTATTGAAGACACTTGAGATAACCAAGTGTATATACATTCATGGACAAAACTTAAGGAAGCTGTACCTTTTAGCATGTATATCGGGATTCAGTCAATAACCCTGAAATAGATTACAGTGACATTTATTGAAGACACACGAGATAACCAAGCGTATATACATTCATGGACAAAACTTGAGGAAGTTGTACCTTTTATCATGTATATCGGGATTTAGACAATAAATCTGAAAGATATTACAGTGATCTTTATTGAAGACACATGAGATAACCAAGTGTGAACAAACCTTAAAGAAGTTGTACCTTTTAGCATATATATCGGGATTCAGGCAATAACTGTGAAAGATATTACAGTGATCTTTATTGAAGACACATGAGATAACCAAGTGTATATACACTCATGGACAAAACTTAAGGAGGTTGTACCTTTTAGCATGTATATCGGGATTCAGACAATAACTTTGAAATATATTACAGTATCCTTTATTGAAGACACATGAGATAACCAAGTGTATATACACTCATGGAGAAAACTTAAGGAAGCTGTACCTTTTAGCATGTATATCGGGATTCAGACAATAACTGTGAAAGATATTACAGTGACCTTTATTGAAGATACACGAGATAACCAAATCTAAACAAAATTTCCTTTTTCTCCTTAAAAAAAAAACAGACGACCGTCGATATCAAATATTTTCCATTTCCTCAAGTATTGTCCATGAGTGTATTCACCAAATCATAAAGATTTACACCTCCTATCAATAAATCAGAACAGTATCAACAGGAGAATATATATTCCAGAGAAATTCCGCCATATCTATCATCATGTTCAATTATTCATAAAATGCACATCTCGCTTTCCCGTGTTTACTCTTAGATTGGGGGTCGGTGGAAGGATGGTCTAAACTGTTGGTTTTCGACCGCTACGACCCGGGTTCCATTCCCGCATTGGGCACTTTTTTTATGATTAAAAAATAAAAATGCTCCAATGGCCCCTCTTTCTTGTAAAAGTCCAAACTCCAACAGCGAGTGCAAGTAATCAAACGGGGCTCTGGCACATTTGTAAGTGCAAAGTCGAACTGCTTTTCACATATGTAGACATGTGGTGCACTTACAGTAAAAGCAGTCGCCAACTTCTACCTACCATGATTATCATGGCCTGAACTAGGGATAAGCATAAAAAAACTCTTGAATTTATATTTGCTCGAATGAAGATAGAGCTCGATAGATCGCGGTTCTGTTAATAAACAAACTTATTCCGAAAGCTTTTTAATCTATTAGTAACTAACCTGTATTATTCGTTCAATGATTTTTAAAAATGTACTTTTTCTATGTGAAATAAATTGGTGTTTATTAACATATTATCAACACTGCTATCAAAATATATAATGATTACAGTTTTCTACTAATTATATTTATAGAGGTAAATGCCGATTAGGATTTAGAAAAATGAAAACAATCTAAATAATATACGTCTTAAATAGGTTTAAATGTATTACCTTAAAGTGGTAGATATCCAGTTTATTCGTTCGCTGATTGGAAATCAACTATCACGTGATCTCAATCAGTAAAATAGCGTTGAATGATAAGGGTATTCCTATTTCTCAATTTATTTCGTGAGATATTTTCAGATATTTTAATGAAAAAATTATTTCAATTTTATTATATTTGAAAGTTTTATATAAAATAGAAGATCGTGAAAAATCGATTATACAGGGTGATCCAAAAGTCCCGCACAACTTTAAAAATTAATAACTCCGCGAATATTTGCGTTAGAGCAATGCGGTAAACACCATTGTGTTCAGGATGCAATGGGATTTTTTATGGCAAATAATGAAAAATTCGAAATTGATTTTAGTTACAATTTTATTCACCAGATGGCGCTCTACCAGATTCAGATATTCAGCGGCCAAATTGTTTGATAAATTGAAAAATATAATTGAACGACACGTATTTTTCCTTTTTGAATACCAGGAAAGAACCCTAATAATATCAAATAACAAATTAATAAAACACCATTTCGCCAAAAGTATGAAGAATTGGTTAACGATTTTCAAATACAATCAGAGATATGTAAAATAGGCAAATGCAAATTAAAACATGTAGCAAAAATATTTATATTTTATATGGGGTTTTGTGAAATAGATTGAATGTTTGAAAAATACTGCTGATATCAATACACGAATTTTTGATATGTTAATATAGTACCAAAAATTATGATGGCACTACTAATAGGATTTCTTGCTATAAGAAATGTGTAGTTTCTTGTCTAATTGGAGACCCTTGACTATTTAACTGGATATTTGTCATGATCCAACAAATGAAATATAGAGGGGAGTGACAAAATATATTTGTCGTACTTTATTCCAAATATCCTATGGGCGTGTCAAATGTTATCATTGTTTATTATACTGTACACAATTTTAAAAAATGTTTCCCCTCAAATAAAAATAATTTTTAAATCGACCTTTTGCGTTGAAAAACGTGGTAGTAAAATCATTTTGTATTATTTTTTTTCACAAAATTTCTAAAGTTATTGGTATACAGAAAATATTCCTTATGCTATTTCTTCTAATGAGCGAAAAGCGGAAACTAAACATAAGGGGAAAAATTGTGTGTACCAGTGTTATTCGAGAAGTTATAACACTCTGGTTTGCACGACATAATATGTGAGCAAATGACAAACAAAAAATTACTGTTCACAAATAAAAAAAAAGATAGTCAAGATGTGAGGACAGCATTTATTATCCCCATATCCCAACACAAAGAGCTGCAAAATATTGGTAGATAATATAATACATGGCGGCTTATATAACACATGAGGTAACTGCCTTCTCTCTTGTATTAGGTCACAATCCTTGCTCAATGTGCACCCTTCATTCTCAATCACCGCCTGCAGACGATAAATGACAGAATGGACAGCATTAAATAACATATCTGTTGAAATTGATAAAGCGTGCCATCTGATAGAAGCCTTCAACATGGCCAATGTGGTAGGCCAGCATCGATAAAAACGCGACTTAATGTACCTCCATAACCGAAATTGTAAGGCGTCAAGTCTGGTGATATTGGAGGCCACTGGTATATAAAGTGGCGACTTATCAACGAATTCCACCGAACGTATCCTTCAGCAATTGTTTGGCACCGCGGAATATATGAGGAGGTCCTCCATCTTTCATGAATGTTATTTCGCTTAGTGCTTTTGCCCTGCAATATGGGAATACCCTTTTCTCTCAAAAGTTGGACATAACGTTCATCAGTTACAAAAACGGTTTTAAAAGTTCTTCCATTGATTTTTCAAAGAAAAATGGCTCAATAATAAAAGAAGTGAACCCACACAAAACTGTAACTCTAGGCTGGTAAAGTGGCATTTCTGTAAAAATCCTAGGGTTGTCTGTTGCCCAAATGCGGCTGTTTTGAATGTTAAATTCTCCGTTTAGAGAAAAGTGAGCATCATCTGTCCACAGAACATTCGACAGCCAGTTTTCATCAATATCAATTCGCCGGAAAACCCATGCAGCGAATTCTTGACGCATCTCAAAATCGCCAACTTTCAGCTCGTGAAATCTTTGAATTTTGTATGGGTACACACAATAGAGACATTAAGTGAAGCGTCTTCGGATATCACAATCATACTCGGCGAATTTAACGCCAAAAGTTCAATTTGGGGATCATCTGTCCTGGATAACAAAAGTCAGCAGGTTGAGGACATGCTAACAGACCTCGACCTTACACCGTTAAATAACGGAGAGAACACCTATCTAAGTCCACAGGCACAGAATCCGCAATAGACATCACAGCGATAAATTACAACATCGCACCCACAACACAATTGAAAATCATGAGAGGTGCAATCAGTGACCACAGACCAATTTTAACAACCCTAAACTTCAAAATTGAGAACGTCCATTAGAATAAAAGAACATGGAACTTTAGGAAAGCCGACTTGAAAAAAAATCACAGAAAAGCTTGAAGAACTGTGCAACGAAAAATTGAATTACAGAACGCTTGACAAAAACTTGGAAAAATTCTCTTCGAACATTTCAAAATCTGCAAAAGCATCGATACCTAGAGGTAGACGTAAAGACCTGTGGATACCTTACTGGAAGGACCACAACATCGAGGCAGTGATTTCAGAGAGAGAGACAATATCAATGAACTTCTTAAAAAAATAAAACAGAAGAAAACAGAAAGAACTCATTGAAATTAGTCACAAAATAGAACAAGAAATTTGGATATGCAAACAAGAAAAATGGCAGAATTCTGCGAAAAAATGGATCCAAGAAAGGACAGCCAACACTGGAATATGATTAGAGTGTTAGAGAACAATCAACACCAACACCAATCCTCCAATACTCTAACCGATATGAATAGAACAGCGCGAACGAGAACAAACAGATGGCTGACATAATTGCTGAATATCTTTCAAGCACTTCCATACTAAACTATACGAATGAAGACAGGACTCTAAAAATAATATAAACCAGTTAGTTAAACAAGCAAGAAACTTCCATCAATAAGATATTTTCTCGAGAGACTTCACACTGAATGAGCTAAACTTATCAATAAAAAAATCCAAGAGGTCACCAAGAGATAATCTAATCTTTGGTTAAATGATCAAACACTTTGAAGACAAAGCTAATAATCAACTCCTACGAATACTGAACATTTCATGGCAAACTGGTAAACTACCAAAGAATTGGAAGATATCAATTATAGTGCTAATACTGAAGCCAAACAAAGATGCCAAGGAATACAAGAACTATCGGCCAATTGCTCTCACCAGCAAACTTTGTAAAATACCAGAACGAATTATCCACTCTAGGCTCATAGTCTGGCTCACTAACAATAATAAAATAAACCTCTACCAAACTGCCTATAGATCCCAGCACTGTACGACTGATCAACTGTTTTACTTCTGTCAATCAATAATAGATTCTTTCCAGGAAAAACCGCCAAAGAAGACCACGGCTATATTCCTTGATATGACCTCAGCTTTTGATCGAGTGTGGAGGGAGAAATTACGTGAAAAGCTGCACAAGATCGGAGTAAGAGAAAAACCTTAATCTGGATTGCAGACTTCTTAAGGGGAAGAAGGTTAAAGGTTCGGGTCAATGGAGAATTTTCCAAGGAAGGAAGAACATGGGCTGGTGTACCTCAGGGATCTGTGCTCAGTCCTCTACTCTATCTGCTATATATTAACGACATCCATCCTTACCTCACTGAAGACACAAAGGTTGCCTGTTATGCAGATGATATAGCCATATGGCACACAAGTAGCAGCATAGAAAAATCGTAAAAAATACTGAACACATAAATGAGAGGACTGGAGAAGTGGGCAATGGAACTCCAAATGACCATAAACCCAATAAAATCAAACCTATGCGTCTTCTCCACTCACAGGGAAAAAGGCATAAATATAACAAAAAAATAAGCATAAACAAACAAATGATTGATAAAATTAGAAATCCATAATACCTAGGTGTGATACTGCAGTCCTGTATCTTTCAAGTTGGTCTCGAGGACCACGCCATCACCATCTCCTAAGCGGCAAAGTACGCGATCTACGTATTCATCGTAGATCGCAAAATGTGTGGTGTCGCTGGAGACCCACTGGCGATTCTCCACAAACTCTGCAGCGCTGGAAGAGGCGCCATATTCATTGTGCATAGTGTATATAATGCATATTATCTTTTTTAATAGTGCAGACTGTGCATGTATTGACAAGATGTCAACAAAATTATTTTAATTATTATTGATGAGGAATTGGAATTTTCAGAACACATAATTAGCACCTCAAATAGAACTATCAGAAAACTAAACATTCTGAGAAGGCTATGTGGAACAAATTGGGGAGAAAAACCCAGAATTCTCAGAACAACATATACCACCTTAATAAGGCCGATAATGGAATATGCAACACCGGTCTGGGCTCCCTCAAGCTCATCACTAAAAGTAAGACTAGACAGTGTTCTAGCAAAAGCGGCCAAAATAATCACTGGTGCTGTTTCATCCACCAACAATGAGAAAATTCAGAGAGAATGTGTTCTAGACCTACTCGCTCGAAAGCAGAAGACAAAATAAAAACAACTTGGATCGGCACTTCGGAAACGAGGAACCAAAGGACGAGATCTCTCTGACCACTTGTGGTTTGGTAGATCCGCCCTTTTCTTAGAATGAGGTGAAACTGACGGCTTTCAAGTTCGTAAAAAGGAAATCTCCTGGTCCCGAAGGGATCGATAACACGGTCGTGAAAGCCCTGGTAAGAATGCACCCATCGCTTCTTTCCAGGTTATTCAATAGGTGCCTGGACACTGGTACTTTTCCTGAGGCATGGAAGGTTGCCCGAGTAGTGCTTCTCGAAAAGTCTGGTAGAAAGGGTAATTCTCCTAATGATTATCGTATGCTTTCTTTACTAGCGTGTCTAGGTAAGGTCCTGGATAGCCTACTAGCTCAGCTACTGAAGCACTGGCTAGAAAGTAATGAGCTCCTTTCCTCTTTCCAACATGGTTTTAGGGAAGGGAATTCCACAACCACAGCTCTGAACGAGGTGTTAGAGGGGGTTGAGATGGGCTTAAATAAGGGTGCTTGGATTCTTTTCGTGGCCCTGGACATTGATGGCGCGTTCAACTCCATGAACTGGAACAAGCTGATGAGAAATTTGATGGACATGGGTTGTCCTGATAATTTGTGCAGCTTGGTTCGTGACTTCCTGAGGGATAGACGGATTAGCCTCAGTTTTGGTGGGCGGAAGTTGGAAAGAAACTTTGCTAGGGGTTGCCCCCAGGGCTCTTGCTGCGGACCTATTCTGTGGAATATCCTGGTAAACACCGTTTTCCAGGAGGAGCTCCCTGAGGGAGCCAGGCTGGTTCTCTATGCTGACGACCAGTTACCCATTGTTGAGGCTGCTTCGAGAGCGAAGGCTGAGAAGTGTGTTGAAACTTCTCTCCAAATTCTCTCGAACTGGGCCCATGACTCTGGCCTTAAGTTCAATGTCTCCAAAACTAAATCCCTCAGCTTTAAGCCTAGGGACATAAGAAGTAAAAGGAAAGGGATCAAATGGGAACACAAGCCGGCTATCGGGATCGAAGGACGTAGGGTAGCGTTGATCAATAGGATGACCATCCTAGGGGTGGTCATTGATGACAAGATGGGTTGGCAATACCAGGCGGAAGAGATGGTGGCGAGAGGCAGGGAGGCGTTGTGCAGGCCTGTCCTGGTTGGCTCTCAACAGGGAGGGGGGGGAGAAGGAGGGTACTATTTTTAGGAACCTCTGCCTCTCCTGTGTCGAGCCAATCTTGCTATATGCTTCCAGGGCTTGGTGGCGCCGAAACAGGGATCAGAAGTTGGCGACTTCTCTAGAGAGAGTGCAGAGGACAGCGGCACTCAGAATCACAGGGGGATATCGCACTACCAGCAGTGAGGCCTTGTTGGTCCTCGCTGGGCTTATTCCCCTGGGGTTGAAACTAGAGGAGGAGACCATCAGACAGAAGATCTAAGATCTATTTTTAGGAACCTCTGCCTCTCCTGTGTCGAGCCAATCTTGCTATATGCTTCCAGGGCTTGGTGGCGCCGAAACAGGGATCAGAAGTTGGCGACTTCTCTAGAGAGAGTGCAGAGGACAGCGGCACTCAGAATCACAGGGGGATATCGCACTACCAGCAGTGAGGCCTTGTTGGTCCTCGCTGGGCTTATTCCCCTGGGGTTGAAACTAGAGGAGGAGACCATCAGACAGAAGATCTAAGATCTATTTTTAGGAACCTCTGCCTCTCCTGTGTCGAGCCAATCTTGCTATATGCTTCCAGGGCTTGGTGGCGCCGAAACAGGGATCAGAAGTTGGCGACTTCTCTAGAGAGAGTGCAGAGGACAGCGGCACTCAGAATCACAGGGGGATATCGCACTACCAGCAGTGAGGCCTTGTTGGTCCTCGCTGGGCTTATTCCCCTGGGGTTGAAACTAGAGGAGGAGACCATCAGACAGAAGATCTAAGAGAACAGGAAAGATGCCCTGGGACTTGAAGCGGGTGCCCTGGAATGGAAGAGGGACCCAAGAAAGCCTCCGCAGTGGTTGCCAAAGTGGAATTGGAGTCCTGGAGGGCCGACGGGGATTGGCACGGAGGTTTTCACTGATGGGAGTAGGTCTGGAACCAATACTGGAGCTGGGGTAGTAGTTTTCACGAATGGAGAGCTGATCTTCCAAGAAAGCTTAACACTCAGAGTGGACGAACTGGTCTTTTCAGCCGAGCTGGTTGCGATCAGGGTAGCCCGCAGAGTGTGTGCCGAGAAGAACTTCAGCCCGGACCGCCTCTATTCAGATTGTATGTCGGCCCTCGTCACCATCAATCTGGAGAAAGGGCAACTCGCGCATCAAATAATCCAGGAGCTGGAGATGATGACGCGAGCTCCGGAGCTCCCTTGGTTTAGGAGACACAGCCTCATCGAAGGTAATGAGTTCGCAGACAGGATCTCTAAGGCAGGATGCTTAAAAGGTAGATCACTGAGGACCACAGTGACCAAGAAAGAAGTTTATAGGAGGATCAGGGGGCACGTCCAGGACTTATGTTTGGACAGATGGAGGAACATTGTGAAGGGGAGAGAGTTATTCAATGGGGTAACAACACCCAAGTACCTCTGTAAGGTAATGTCCCACAAACTCATTAGGGTAGTTCGGGACATGGGCTCTTCCCCAAGTCTCCACAGATTTGAAATTAAGAGCAATCCTGATTGCGTCTGTGGAGAAAGGGATGTGAATGCACGCCACTACGTCTTGGATTGTCCAAGGGTAGTGGGTGTGCAGGAAGAGAGAAGGAGGGCGAGGGGCGCAATCGAGAGTAAGCTGCTGAGAAACCACAGCAAGCTTCTTGAGAAAGCCCACGACGTGGCAGCTGAGCTTTTCCTCAGCTGTGAGTGAACAGAGTCGACCGGGGTCTGCCTCCCCGCGGTCCCTGCTGGACACAGTAGATAGTTTCCTATTTTGCTGTGATTAAAGGCCACCGGTATAGAAATCCTTCCAGACACGTTGTCTGGGAGGTGGTGTTTCAAGGTACAATGTCCAATCACTAGCTTGGATACCGTTACTTGGCTTATAAGTTGAACAGAGTAGCAGCGAAGGCATGCTTCGCATGCCGGCTTGTGGACCGAAAGGTCTGGGTGGCCATCTGCTTCTAGGCTATACCAACTGTGCTTAGGTGGGATCCTCCAGTTCTTGTTTATTTTGGCTACTGTTTCTATTTCTTTAAAAGTAAGTTTATTTTTCTGTAGCAAGGGTTCTTTTGTGCCTTTTTTCGCTAGCGCATCGGCAGCTTCATTGCCTTCAATGATAACATGTAAGAGTATCCATTGAAGGTGAATTTTTGAGGTATTGAGAGTTTTTGGAGATAACCAATTATGTTCCTGCTTACTTTGTCTCTAAGTTCCCCTGTGTGACTCAAGTGTTGTATGGCACTTCTACTATCAGTAAGAATCCATATATCGTGATGTTTAATGTTTTTGATGGATTTTAAGACTTCATAGATGGCTATAAGTTCTGATCTGAAGACTGCGCAAAAATATGGGTTTCTTCTGTTCATTTTCTCAATGCCATTTATGGTTTTAATGTGAGAGCCACTGCCAGTGTGTCCCAACTCATATCTGCTACCATCGGTATAGATAGTTATTGCACATTTTTAGGAATTTTATATTAATTATTTCTAATGATAATTGTTTTAAGTATTCTGGATTTTGGTATTGTCTGTTGGTGGTTTCATTTAAAGTGGCATTAAAAATAACATTTTGTTAGTGGTTCGCATGGAGATATTTTTTTCAGCTAAATAATATTTTTCCACTTTATATTTTAAAAATCCATTTCTTTTGGCCAGGTGGAGAGGGCCTTCTTTTTTGAGTCTTAGATTGGATTCCCAATTAAGTATGTAATTGAAAGTTCTGTGTTTGTTTTCATAACTCTTGATTTTGTTTATATATTTTGGCAGATTGTAGCTTATTCTATTCTTTAAGGGCATAATGTCTGCCTCGTAAAGTACAATATCATTAGGTCAGGGTTTTCGAAGACCTGTAATAATTCTAGCTGCACTTAATTGTATCCTTTCCAGTGATTTTAGATTTATTTCAGATGCTGTACCATAGATTTGATATCCATATTCCAGGATAGGTCTCATTAGAGATGTGTAAGTTAATTTTATTGTTGTTGCTTCAGCTCCCCACTCTTCCTGAAATATATTTCATGATTTTTAGTCGGTCTCTTCCTTTTCTAACAACTCCTTCAATATGCTTACTGGAGTTGATTTCTGGATCCAGGGTGTAGCCGAGATATTTAGGATGTTTATTATATTGCAATTGTTGTTCTTTCAGAATAATATTTGGTCTTATTTTGTATAGTTTCTTATCGGTAGTAAAAAGACAGGTTTCAGATTTTTGGGGGTTAAATTCTAATTTAAGTTTATTAGCAAATTTTTCTAGGTGGAGAAGAGTCTTGTTAAATCTCTTTCAGCTTTTTTCCAGTTAGTGCTGCTGCTCCATAGAATAATGTCATCAGCGAAAAGTCCAATATTGGTTTTATGTGAAATTTATTTTTCTATACCTGCAATAAATATGGTGAAGAGAGTTGGGCTAAGGACTGATCCTTGTGGTAATCCTTGGTACAATTTGAAGGTTTTAGATAGAGTGCCATTATATTTGATCCTGATTTATATATTTTTAAGAGAATCATTTATCCAAGTGATAGCCTTTCCATCAATTTTGAAATGTTTGTATAATTTTGTAATTAACTTGTTTTTCCATACCCCTTATCAAAAGCTTGTGTAAGGTCTAAAAAGCAGCTATGGTGTGGTTAGTTGGTTTTTCGTTTTGTGCATCCTTTACCTTTTGTGTGAAAAATAAGAGTTGGTCTATTGTCCCATGTCCTTTCCTAAATCCATATTGTTCTTTTGGTAAGAGATTTCTTGTGTCGGGGTGGTAGGTGAGTCGTCTGAGTATAATTTTTTCCATTAATTTGCAGCAAATATTTGTTAGGGAGAAAGGTCGGTAGTTTTTTGGGTCATCATCAGATTTGTCAAGTTTTTTAATGGGAATTATTGTTGCATTTTTACAGTCTTGAGGCAATTTTCCAGTTTTCCAGGAGTTATTGAAAATATTAAGAAGTCTTTCTTTGCCAATTTTGCCCAAGTTTGATATCATTCGGCCATGAATTCCATCTGGCCCAGGAGTCTTGTTTAGGTCAGTGTTTTCTAATGCATAAGCTAGCTCTTTCATATTGATTTTTTTCATGGAAAATATTATGAGTGCTGGTGACATTTTTTACAGTCATGAATAATCTCTCGGGCCTTTTTTCAACCTTGATTTTACTACTTATTTGATATGAATTACCTAAAAGATTGGCAGCAATTTTGTCATTAGTTGCTGGTGTACCATCTGTATTCTTAATCATATTTGTGTTTTCAGTTTGTGGCTGGACTCTGTCAATTTGTTTTGCCCAATTCCAAAGTTTTGTATTTGGGTTTCTTGGGTTCAGGTTTTCACAAGTTTGTTTCCATTTTTCCCTTTTCACATTTACGCATAATCTTTTTTTATTTTTGCAATCACAATGTTCAGTTCAGTTCTACAATATTTTTGGTTTTGGGTGCACTTTTTTGCAGTTCATTTCTTTTAGTTATAAGTCTTTGAATATTTTTTGCCTGGTGTGTATAATTTGAAATCCATTTCTTAATTTTACCTCTTGGTATTGAAACTTTGGCTGCTTTAATAATGGTGTTTTCGAAAGATATCATATTAGCCTTTTTGAAGTTCCAGAATTTTTCTTAATTGAGCTGGTTTTGGTCTTGGTGCTAATTTCTATCAAATTAAGCAAATGATCACTTCCAAAACTTTTTAATATTTTCTATTTGCATTTGTGGAAAATGTCAGGATAGTAAAAACTTATATCAAGGGCTTGTGCAGTATTATAGCTTGTAGGAATGATGGGTAGGAGTCCCATCATTTAAGCACATGAAGGCATTGTCGTCAAATATGTTTGATAGTATTTTGCCTCTTGGGTTTGGCGTAGAACATCCCCATAGTTTATGTTTGGCATTAAGGTCACCTACAATAATAGTGTTGTCTGTAAGAAATATTGAGCCATTGTTCCATCGTCAATAAATGTATTGTTTGGAGGGTGATACATATTGTATATGTGTATGGCTTTGTTTTGATTGAGGTAGACTTTGATACCTTGGGCTTCGAGGTCTAATGTGTTTGTAATATTAACGGCTATGTCCTCATAGTACAAATTCTTGATTAAAATTGCTAGGCCACGCCCTTCAACAGCATATACAGATGGATCTTCAGACCTTACCCTGAGTAATGGAGGGGCCAGAAGTAACATAATACTGCAAGATGGAACAAACATCAAAATCAAAGAAGGAGCAGGACAGATTTCGTCAAACTTCACTTGTGAACTGACAGCTATCTGGAAAGCCCTTGATGTATGCCTTAACCAACCATCCCTGCATCAAGCAGAAGGAATTTTAATATACAGCGACTCCATATCCGCTCTAGAAGAAATTCAGAAGGGCAATACTAAAATCACACAGAAAATACACTCGTTACTTACCCAACTGGAACCATTGGAGAATAACTGCATTCTACAATGAATTCCTGCCCATGCTGGGATCAGGGGTAATGAAATGGCATTCGAATTGGCAAAGAAAGCCAGAGAGTTGAGCCAAAGGAAAGAACAAATGTCATTATTTGACGCTGATTCTTTGTCAAAATACAAGATAATTAAACGAAAAAATAAGAAAAGATCAAAATGCGAAATAAACTCTGAGAGAAAAATGGCAAAAACTATAACAAGACTTAGAACAAAACACTATAAAGGAATGACAATACATCCAGATGGCACAAGAACCAATAGGGCATGCAACAATTGTCCTGGTGTGGAACTTACACCTACCCACATATTCTTATAGCCAGCAATGGCCGCAGCCTTGCAAAAATTAGACATAGACCCTGAGCAGCAGCTTTACACACCTAAGATAGTGGACATTGCTGCTGCTGTGATGGAGATACATGGATACATCTGAGGCTCTTTATTGGACGCGACAGCAACAACGGCATTCCAGAGTAAAATAAATTATCAGAGATAGATACATATTTTTCAAATGAATTAAAATAAATATAATATCGATACTGAGTGAGAGTTGAATTAAAAATATTAGAAATTTATTATCTTCGGAAACAAACCGTATCTAAAATATCAATTTTCTTTTTGCTACATGTTTTAATTTGCATTTACCTATTTTACATATCTCTGATTGTATTTGAAAATCGTTAACCAATTCTTCATACTTTTGGCGAAGTGGTGTTTTATTAATTTGTTATTTGATATTATTAGGGTTCTTTCCTGGTATTCAAAAAGGAAAAATACATGCCGATCAGTTATATTTTTCAATTTATCAAACAATTTGGCCGCTGAATCTCTGATTCTGGTAGAGCGCCATCTGGCGAATAAAATTGTAACTAAAATCAATTTCGAATTTTTCATTATTTGCCATAAAAAATCCCATTGCATCCTGAACACAATGGTGTTTACCGCATTGCTCTAGCGCAAATATTCGCGGAGTTATTAATTTTTAAAATAGTGCGGGACTTTTGGATCACCCTGTATATAAAAAAAATCCTCTCTGTTTCATTTCTATTTTGGAAACATTGAAAAACCTTTATGGATTAGTTTTATTTTAGGCGTATTTATTCTTTTTGTTTTATAGATGGATATGGCGACTTATCCTCTTATCCTGTAATGGTTACATTTTAGTTACGTAAGAAATGTTCGATTTATTATATCGACCTATTTTTAGGTCGAATCCTTCTTGATTTATCTTATATATCGTATGCTTTCGATGGACTAATGTCATTGATACAATAAATTATCCTTTTTTTAAATAGAGAAATCTCTCCATATATAAATCTTTAGATAATATAAAAAGCAAATATACACTGCGTGACATTGAAAATGGAACACCAAGAAATAGTGGCCAGAAAGTGATGAAACTCGGCAGACAGAGAGAGACAGGGACGAACAATAAGTGATCTTTATTTCAAAATGATAGTCATAATACAGAGCGAGAACGGCGTCGGCTTAGTAGCAAGTAGGACCACCGCGGACGGCGATGCACGCAGCAAAACGTCTAGGTAGAGAGTCAATCAGAGTACGGATGGCGTCCTGAGGGATGGCTCTCCATTCCCTCTCAACCATTTGCCACAGTTCGTCTTCTGAACGCGGCTGTGGCAAGGCATGCAAACGGCGCCCAATGATGTCCCAGACGTGCTCGATTGGTGAGAGATCAGGAGAGTACGGTGGCCAGGGAAGCATCTGTACATCTTGCAGAGCTTGTTGGCTAATGCGAGCAGTGTGCGGTCGGGCGTTATCCTGCTGATAAGGGCATTGGGTACCCCCTGAAGGTAGGGGAGTGTCACCGGTCGCAGCACATCATCAACGTATCGTTGGGCCGTCATAGTGCCCTGAATACGAAGTAAAGGTGACCTGGAATCATACGCGATTGCGCCCCAAACCATGATTCTACGTTGTCGCACGGTGGGGCGTTCCACAATTGCTGCCGGATTGGACCTTTCTCCACGTCGACGCCACACGCGTACACGGCGACTATCACTGGACAAGCAGAAACGCGACTCATCTGAGAACACGACCCTGTGCCATTCCGTCATCCACGTCGATCTAGCCCGGCACCATTCCAAACGTTGGCGCCTATTCGGTGGGGTCAATTGCAGTCTTCTTAGCGGACGGCATGAGTGCAAGCCATTAGCAACCAATCGACGGGAAATGGTTCTGGTCGAGATGGAATGATCTAGGGTGTCTTGCACATGTTGCAGGATGGCGGTACAAGTGGCTTGTGGGGCCGCCACTGCTTGTCGAAGGATACGCCGATCCACACGTGCTGACGTCACTCTGGTTGCACCGACATTCCTATAAATTCCCACATTTCCTTGTTCCAACCATCTTCTCCACAGTCGGTGCACCGTGGACGCACCAAGGTGTGTATCAGCTGCGATTTGACGTATGGACCAACCTGCCCTTTTCAGTCCGATCACCATGCCCCTCGTAAAAGCGTCTGTCTGCTTGAACTGCCTCCGTTTACGATGACCTGGCATTCTCTGTTATTACACGTGTCTTTTGACACAAGAACAAAATTTCTACAATGATTTTCCTTGAAGAAATAACGAAACGAATACTGTCCTTTCTGCAAGTTCCTTCCCTTATATCTTACTCCATGTGCGCACGAGAGCTGCGCATTTTACATCATTTGCATAACTCGGTTAGGCGCGTCTACCCTGAAATTTGCATAATTTTCTGGCCACTATTTCTTGGTGTTCCATTTTCAATGTCACGCAGTGTATATTGGATTGAATTAAAATATTTATTTGCCAATATTTTTCGGTTAGCTGAAGGCCAATCTTTGTCAGAGCATTAAATTCTTTATTAAAAAATGTTAAATTTTATGCAAAATGTTTACTTCTCTCAGTTGACGCCGTGGATATCACTCTTGTGAAACGTCCCATTCCAAACTTTGTGAGTTTTTAAACTATATTTTAAAAAATTGTAAATATCACAACGATATTTGAAAATTGTATTATTTCGATTTTTATATGAATATATTTTAAATATGATATATACATAATATTATGATAGCAAATGATTTCTTGCCTCTCTACGACGTTATTACGTCACTCAAGGCCACTCATGTGAAACGTCCCGCTCCACCAATCCCCGTCGTCCCATGTGGTCCATCCTTCCCTAACTTTACTTCTTGCAGTGACCGCAGTGAGGCGCTGGTTGCGAGTGAAATAGAGAAAATTGGTCAATCATATGTTAATAACTCCAAAGATATTCGAGATAGAAGCCTGTTAATTTTCCTATAAATTTTTCCAGATTCAACTTTATATACTGCTAAAATTTCAGCCAGATTATTTACATATTGTGGACGTGTATACCCGACAAACAAATATACTCTCGATGAGCTAATGCCATTGATATAATAAGTAATTGTGTTTCCATATTTGAATCTTTTGATAATATAAAAGGCATATATATATATATATATATATATTGGATTGAATTAAAATATTTATTTGCTAATATTTCGGTTAGCTGAACGCCAATTGTCAGAAACATTTGCGGCAAATTTGTCAAACCTCGTTCTACAAACATACATACATACTCTGACTTTTATATATTTATATTTAATGATTCCAATATTTATTTTATATATCTTCTTAATGATTACCTTCACACTATAAAATATATTTAGAAGACGTCTCAGACAATCAATTATTGGTCTTGAATAAATAATTTAGTGGACATTGCTGCTGCTGTGATAGAGATGAATGGAGACATCTGAGGCTCTTCATTGGACAAGACAACAACAACAATACAGTATACACACCCAAGACAGTGGACATTGCTGCTGCTGTGATAGAGATGTATGGAGACATCTGAGGCTCTTCATTGGACACGACAACAACAACAAATAAAAAGTTTGATCTCTTAAATTTTTATCTAAGATATCCTATGTAGATTGAAAAAGACTTTTTGTTTCTTAATTTTAAAAGATATTTCATTTAGCTTTGTGTTATTTCCAGTCAAAGAGATATAAAGAATTTCAATTTAAATGCAATCAGAGGAATTTATTTCGTAATTAAAAAGGCGACAAATGGCATGTTGGGTTGATAGGGCTGAATAAATAATTCTTTGGTAGACGATAATAACATTTCTCGTCTTGATAAGATTAAAATATCTGATTAGAAGTCTTAATCCATTTTTAATATAATATTTTTATAAGGGAATAATATATTTGAATATTCTTATTTATTTGATTATAAGCCTTCTGAAAATAATTATCCATGTCTCATGAATCCATAGGTTGTTGGCTGACAGTATTTCCATCCTCTTATAGCTGCTTTTCAGTAGCTTTTTGATGATAATGTATGGTATTCTTAGATATTTGTCTATTAATTTCATTCTTAAACTTCTATTCTAAATTTTTCTCATCTCTATACATCCACCTCTTAAAACAGAAGCAATCCATAAATCCTTTTTAGAGAAGGCTTATTTCTGATTATAATATTTTAAATTTCTTTCATTATTACGTATTGATATAGATTATATTTTCCTAGGAAAAACAAAATTTGCTTTGAGATGTGTTTGAAGCAGGCTATAGCTTCACTTGCTCGATACGGTTATATATTTAGGCTTTTCTTCCTTGAGGATTTTTGTTGAATAGACATTACGTCATATATATACTTGAAAAAAAAAAGATTTTGTTTAAGATGATGGCCAATATTTTTTTAATCACAGTAAGGATAGTAGAAGTTTTATTTATTTATGAAAACATTGGCATCTTAATGTTTTCATTTGTTGTATGTGTAACGTTTCCTTTATTTTACTCGATTACATCAAGGTTAATCAATATATATATATATTAAGAAAAGGCATCTCCTTATCGTGCAACTGAAGGTTGCTGATGGCTTGCGCCATCTATCGGAATAAATATCAACTATTCTCGTTGATTTTTAATTATTCCAGAATTGGCCAAATACCCATTCTTGATTAATCAAGAAAAGCTAACCACTGACGCGTTTCGGGCTGTTGGCCCTCATCAGCGTGGTGCAAGCTGTACCTAAACGACCAAAAAATTGGTCGTTAAGGCATCCTGAAAATCATGAAACGGGTAGTTAAGGCCAGAATTGCATGAGAACGCTGCACAATGTGAAAAAATAGTACAAATGTAATATTGTACTGGGATAAGGTGCATAGATGGCGCAAGCCATCAGCAACTTTCAGTTGCACGATAAGGAGATGCTTTTTCTTAATTTATGCACCTTATCCCAGTACAATATCACATTTGTACTATTGTAAAATTACCAAAAGAAAGGTACAGTGTTGCCGACAGCCCAGCAATAAAGAAATATTAAAGAATAATCGAATATTTTACACAAATAAACACAAAGCATGTTACAATATGATTCTATCCTAAATTAGACAACAGACTTTAGGATTCGATGTATTGAGGGTTAAGTTGTCCTATGGCAATGAACAGTAAAGATAGTATAATTTTGATTTTTTTGTGAAAACATTGGCATCTTACTGTCTTTATTTGTTGTATGATTATTTTCTATAAAAAATTGGACAACGATCTTTATGGTTCGAGGGTTGATCTACCTTGACAGGAACGCAGATGGCAATGAGCAGTAAAGATAGTAGAAGTTTGATTTATTTGTGAAAACATTGGCGTCTTAATGTTTTCATTTGTTGTACGATTATTTTCTATTAAAAAAGGACAACGATCCTTATGGTTCGAGGTTTGACCTACCTTGACAGGAACACAGATGGCAATGAACATTAAGGGTAGTAGAAGTTTGATTTATTTGTGAAAACATTGGCGTCTTAATGTTTCCATTTATTATATGATTATATTCTATTCTAAATTAGACAACGGTCTTTATTGTTCGATGTATTGAGGTTGGGTTGACCTACCTTGACAGGAACGCAGATGGCAATGAGCAGTAAGAATAGCAGAAGTTAGATTTATTTGTTCAAAACATTGGCGTCTTATTGTTTTCATATGATTATTTTCTGTCCTAAATTAGATAACGGTCTTTATGGTTCGATGTAGGTAGGGTTGACCTACCTTGACAGGAACGCAGATGGCAATGAGCAGCAGGTCCGCGGCCGCCAAGCTAGCCAGGAAGACGTTACTGATGGTCCTCATGCGACGGAAGGAAGCCACGGTGTAGAGGATGAGGAAGTTCCCCACCAGCCCTACGACCAGAGTCACCCCGTACACCAGGGCGGTAGGCACCAGATCCTCCAGGTAGAATGTCGACCAAGCTTCCTCGACATCGTAGTCGTACCAGGAGCTGTTGTCCGTTAGGTTGTAGTCCTCTTCCATCCCTCTACCTGCCGACACACATGTGTGGGACGTTAGTATATCCTACACCTTGAGACATAGCTCTCTCTAAGAAGGAATCGACCTTTTTGAACAGCCTTGGTTGCGTGCAGCACCTTGGTACTTTTTTTATAGTGCATTGCGGCTTGTCTGCTTGCTACATTATTTTGGGCATAAAAATCACACACTTTAAGCATTGCGGTATGTCTGCTCTCCACGGTCACCCCTGGGCTCAACACTATTGGACCCGTCTCTGCCTCCCCCTGATCTCCGCGGATCACCACCCTGCCCCCCCTCCTCTACATCCCGGCTCTCCTGGCGATGATCCCCTGGCCACCCATCCCCCTCCAACTGTGCTTTATTTATATTCCGCTTTATGCGTCCATCGGGGCTCAAAAATCATTCATTTTGGTTAGCAGCCCCGTAAAATAAAGATATTTTCTCTTTCCCGTTGGCCGGCTCAAATCTTTTGTACATTATGTAAATAAATTTTTCATTTTTTTAGATTTTTACGCCTTAAGACAGGCAGTACTTAAATCAAATTATGTTTTTATATATTCCATAAGTTCAATTAAAGCAATATGTGACCAAATTTATTTTTATTATCATACTTTCAAGATTTTTTAACCACGACTGCATCACCCTAGCATAATCCTCACACATAATCATCTCTGCCTTTACAATTTTACAAGATCAACAAGTAATCCAGAGTCAGGTTTCTTTAACTACTTTTCAAAAATATCTCAAGCTTTCTGGCCAACATGTCCTTCAACAGGAGACCTAGAAGTATGACTTCCAGCTAACTATATATCTCGAAGTATGAATACACTCTAACCTGCAGACCATAAATAATGGCGTCTATTTTGACAGGAGAGATGACTTTTCCAGGGTCTTCAGTTAGGCGCCTAGTTTTGGCGTCTCTTTTGACGGGAGAGGCGACCCTAATTTTTATATATCAACTTTCTCTTGGAAAATTTGTTATTATACTCGTATAATCCAATCTCTTTATACACCTATCTCTCGATTTACACGGTACTTGTTTAACACGTTTTTGCTTTTACACGGTTTTCCAAATAAGTTTTTTTTTTTGTTTTTATCGCACTATACTAAATGCTACTGTGATTGAACACATGCGCTGTGTACACATCTCACGAGGAATCCCGAGCTTATGTGCTGACTTGCTGCACACGCACACTGTGTCTGTATTTCTAATTTTTCTCAGGAACGTATCTACCGTGTAAATCGGGGGATAGGTGTATATCTATTGTATATACATTATATTTTCTCGCAATTTTCGTTTGAGTTATGCTTGTTGAGGAACGGAAATGTCGAAAGCTCAGTTTTTAACATTCGCGGAATAAAAAAAGGCATCTTCGTCTCTTTTTTTTCAAAGAGAATTATTCAACTTTAATTTTTAAAAAAGTCATTTATTTTTAGTTTAAATTATTCTTTAAATTTCTTGTGTGTTATAATTCAATGTGTGTTACAAATATTGAACATATTTCCATGATATAACAAATACGGAAATGTTTAAAAAAAGGAATACATCTCTTCAACAAGTTTGATTTATTGAATATTTACTGAGAGTTGATAGAAAAAAGTTTCAAGAGCGATAAAAAATGACGCTCCGTTTGTAGAGTTTATCATATTGAAAGAAGAGGTGACGGTTTAGGAACAAGTAGATCAAATATTTACTCAATCTCTCTTCAGTTCCTCTTTGGCGAATGGTGTTGAACTTAGCGCCGTGGATTTCCCAGATATTCTTGAATTATTCCATCTCCTTCAAGTCATCTTTAGTAAGAATGTCTCATAATACTCGTACCCAGTTTACAGAACACCCACACCTCTTCTGAACGACCTAAAATATTGACAACCTAGAACGAATATAATATACATAAATTTATTAAGACCACCAGTCTTATACAGATTCATCACAGGGGGTCGGAGGAAGATGGTCTAAACCGTTGGTTTTCGAACGCTACGACAAGGGTTTCAATTCCCGCATTGGGCACTTTTTCTGATTAGGAAAAAATCCTCTAATGGCTCCCGATTCTTGCAAAAGTCCAATTCCACCAGCAAAGGCAAGTAACCAAACGGGGCTCTGGCACATTTGTAAGTGCAAATTCGAATTCCTTTTCACATGTAGACATGTGGTGCACTTACAGTAAAAGCAGTCGC
>CP092876.1:13814142-13906188 GCA_030710605.1 Cordylochernes scorpioides | reverse complement strand
AAAGTCGAAATGCTTTCCAAATAAGTTGACATGTGGTATACTTACAGTAAAAGTATTCGCTCATACTATACACCATTTGTAAATGTAAAAGTATGATTAATTGCTAAATCGTTTTATTTGTCTCACTGCTTTGTTCTTATGCATACCTCTGGTGAATCCTGTATAGGGTCAGTAACCCTAAATAAAGGCTTTTTGTTGTTGTTGTTGATTAATTACTAAATGTGTAGATACGTGGTGTACTTGCTGTAATAAGATTCGCTAACTACCCAAAATGATTATCATGGCCTGTAAAACGAGTATTAAGAGATAGTAAAAAAAAAAAAGACTAAAGACAAAGAAATGCATTCTCATTGATCCTGGCACCATTTCCATCTCCCCACACTAATCTAATTCAAGATTTTCTTCTAATAGTAAAGTGGAAGTAAAGCCTAATGGGGCATTTTCTAAATAGATCACTGAATTATCATAGATAAGTTTAAGTTCTATGAAACTACTGAACCTTGATTTTTTCTAAATAGTAAAAAAATGATATTGTAATGGAGTCAAGTGGATAGAATAAGAAAATGGCATCTTCCGATCGTGCTACTAAATGTTGCTTAAAGCCATCGATCTGAATAAATATCAACTAAACTTTCATGATGCCTAAAAGACCATTTTTTGGTCGTTGAGGTATAGCTTGCACCACATTGATAAGGACCAACATCCCGGAACGCGTACGTGGTTAGCTTTTCTTGATTAAACAGGAATGGGTTAAAAATAGGCATTGAAGGAGGGAGATATGGAGAGACCATGTGGCCCACCCTCAGTAGAGGAAGGCACTGAAGGAGGGAGATATGAAGAGACCATGTGGGCCCACCCTCAGTAGAGGAAGACACTGAAGGAGGGAGATATGGAGAGACCATGTGGCCCACCCTCAGTAGAGGAAGTCATTGATGGAAGGAGATATAGAGAGACCATGTGGCCCACCCTCAGTAGAGGAAGGCACTGAAGGAAAGAGATATGGAGAAACCATGTGGCCCACCCTCAGTAGAGGAAGGCATTGAAGGAGGGAGATATGGAGAGACCATGTGGCCCACCCTCAGTAGAGGAAGACATTGAAGGAGGGAGATATGGAGAGACCATGTGGCCCACCCTCAGTAGAGGAAGACATTGAAGGAGAGATATATGGAAAGACCATGTGGCCCACCCCCAGTAGAGAAAGACACTGAAGGAGGGAGATATGGAGAGACCATGTGGCCTACCCTCAGTAGAGGAAGGCACTGAAGGAGAGAGATATGGAGCGATCATGTGGCCCACCCTCAGTAGAGGAAGGCACTGAAGGAGAGAGATATGGAGAGACCATGTGACCCACCCTCAGTAGAGGAAGGCACTGAAAGAGAGGAATATGGAGAGACCATGTGGCCCACCCTCGGTAGAGGAAGGCACTGATGGAGAGAGATATGGAGAGACCATGTGGCCCACCCTCGGTAGAGGAAGGCACTGAAGGAGAGAGATATGGAGAGACCATGTGGCCCACCCTCGGTAGAGGAAGGCACTGATGGAGGGAGATATGGAGAGACCACGTGGCCCACCCTCAGTAGAGGAAGGCACTGAAGGAGGGAGATATGGAGAGACCATGTGGCCCACCCTCAGTAGAGGAAGGCACTGAAGGAGAGAGATATGGAGAGACCATGTGGCCCATCCTCGGTAGAGGAAGACACAGAAAGAGGGAGATATGGAGAGACCATGTGGCCCACCCTCAGTAGAGGAAGACACAGAAAGAGGGAGATATGGAGAGACCATGTGGCCCACCCTCAGTGGAGGAAGACACAGAAAGAGGGAGATATGGAGAGACCATGTGGCCCACCCTCAGTAGAGGAAGGTATTGAAGGAGGAGTATTTTGGTTCAGATATACACCACATGTGACAGGCTAATGTTTAGTATAAATTGAGTATACGGTGTTTTTCTCGTTATATATTATCGATTGAATTTTCGATATTCTTGTCTTGTGACTTTGACACCGACCCGATTTCGCTAGTTTGTGGAGACGGTCAATAGATGGCACATAGTTTTGAATTCTAATTTGACGGGCGAGGCGAACTTTATATAGATTCCCAATAGTCGTGTTGCAAAATGAGTCGCTAACGCTTGAAGAAGTGTTATTATCCGAAAATAAAGACAGTTGGCAAATGATAAAATTTTTATTTAGAGATTAATTTTTAAAAATTAATGATAAAGTTGCCACTCCCCAGTTGGGCTTTCTCAAATTTTTAAAACTGATGTTGTGGCTTTGTCAACGACCTGAGTCTGCTATAATGAATATCAACTGCACGTTAATATATATGTCATAATATATACTCTTCCAGGAATAATAAAACAAACCTAGAGCCATCCCAGAGAGAGATGGTATGTAAAGTCCGGTCAATTGAGAAAGCAGCGACATTCCAAAGGGGGGGGGGGGGGGGCAAATGTGGCCCGCCCGTCAACACCTGGAGGACTATTTTGGGACAGTAGTCGGGGGGTGACCACACAAGACAGTCGTTCAGCGAACAGCTCTTTCGCTCCCTCTCTCTCTCGGATGGCTTCCAGATTCCCCTTCCAACTCGTCGTGTGATTATTTCTCTCCTCACCACATTATTACCACTATATTGTCACATATAACATATAACATTTTAAATAATATATCAATATAACATATATATATATTTTTTTTTACTCGACCCATTATCCTTTTTGCTATACCAAGGAGATACAAGCACGTGTTTGATAGCTTATAAAACAAGCAACATTTACTTCATATTTATTTCTAAAGATGGAACAAACCATCAGCAATTTGCCACATCAATTATATACCCTATTCTTTTCTATTTCGTATATAGGATATATAGATAAATAAAGTTTGATATAAATTTGAAAAGAAAAGTAATTCAAAGTTCAAATTAGTTTTTCAAAGTAAATTCCCCGTTTTTTATTTCTGTTGGGAAAAAGCCGTAGTTCTCTGAGGTTACAGATGACCAAACACTTGACAATCTTAGATACAGATTCTGCCAACGAGGGTGTTACGATGACATGTCAATTAAAGTGTCACATGCTATCCTTGATCTCTTGGTGACAAGGTCTTCCTGTCACACAACTCCCCGTCAACTTCTGGAATTGAACACACAATCAACTTGTGGTAAATCTTTACAGATAGGTCATTTCTGGTAAGATATTGTCGATGCTTTTTTTTCTTATTAAGCCTGTTGAAAATCGATTATCACTTGAGAGCTTGCAGTTTAAATAAAATACTCCTTATGAAAATTCTTTGTAGTTTTAAGCAGATAAACAGAGAGGTATATATATATATATATATTTTAAAGAGAAATGTATACAAATATATATTTGCATATATAACTTTAACTTATTAAAATATATTTCAGAAATATTCTCGAATGGTTAAAAATCATTTCTTGATTAACCAAAAGAAGCTAAAAACGAACAGGTTTCAGTCGGTTGACCCTCATCACGAGAGCCATCAGCAGCTCTCAGTCGCACCATCATGAGATTCCTTTCTCTTGATTAATCGTATGTTCAATATTTTCCTATTTATCAAAGATCCTTTATCTAGCAGATGAAAGTTTTGAAATATCGTTTGCTCGCTTTAGTCAGATAGGAAAATTCTTCATTTATTAAAGTTTTTTTTTATTCTTATATATGATATATTATCCTATTTTTATATTTATTAGGCTTTAAAATATCTCTCATAAAGAATTTGGAGATTAAATTCGATATAAAAAGTTTTAATACTTCAGCTTTCTAAATTGGTATGTATATTTATGGTTTGTATGTGTGATGAAGATTTAAGATGCGATTTCGAAATTTCCAATTTCATTAGATCTCTAACAGAAAGTGGTAAGTTCAAAATTCTAAATAAATAAATGTTCTGCCCTGTCGAATTACTGTAGTATATAAAATGAAAGGATTTAAAAGCACGAATGTTTCTTTTATACACAATACAAACTTCTACTGTCCTTACTGCGATGAAAAAATATATTGGGAGTGCTTGGCTCATCAATGGTGAACCATTCCAGCAATTTCGCCAATTTAATCCGCCAGAACGCTTCTCAGAGCTCTAATACTGTATTGGACGATTCTGCTTATATATGTAGCACTGAAGGATGGAATCTCTAAAATGGTTTTCAAGAAAACTATGGTCATAAGCTTTTAGGATAGAAGAATCACATTCAAATATAAATCCTTTTATTTTACATATATATACGCACGTATTTAAAATCGGGCGCAATAGAGAGGAAGGCGCTATTTAGAGGGAGCGCTATAGACAGGTCACTTTTAATGTAAATATGGCATTGTACTACAGATTTAAAATCGGGCGCTATAGAGAGGAAGGCGCTATTCAGGGGGAGCGCTAGAGACAGGTCACTTTTAATGTAAATATCGCATTGTACTATGTATTTAAAATCGGGCGCTATAGAGAGGAAGGCGCTATTCAGGGGGAGCGCTATAGACAGGTCACTTTTAATGTAAATCGCATTGTACTACGTATTTAAAATCGGGCGCTATAGAGAGGAAGGCGCTATTTAGGGGGAGCGCTATAGACAGGCCACTTTTAATGTAAATCGCATTGTACTACGTATTTAAAATCGGGCGCTATAGAGAGGAAAGCGATATTTAGGGGGAGCGCTATAGACAGGTCACTTTTAATGTAAATCGCATTGCACTACGTATTTAAAATCGGGCGCTATAGAGAGGAAGGCGCTATTTAGAGGGGGCTATATAGACAGGTTTAACTGTATAGTTATATTGACAAATAAATATTTTATTCAATTCAATATATGCCTTTTTATTATCTAATATATGTATAGCGAGTAAATAGTAAAAAATGATTTTAATGGTTAGTCACTTAATGAGATTTTGATGTGTTTTTAAAAAGATTTTATTCAAATTCCTCTCTTATTCACACAATTTTTATCTATTAAATATTTACTAGCAAGCCTTTCCATCCTTATTTTGAATTTTCCTTTTTCAGTTTTTCTGCTTTCCTAAATCACAGGATTTTAGATGACTTTCCTTGTGTTTGAACTGATCCAACTCAATACTACAAGACTTGTAATCAACATCAAACTTTATGACCTACAAGGTTTGCTCGATGGAAAATAGTACATGGGGAAAATGCTGAGAGAAACTGGCTCTTTGTACTTAGAATTAAAAGACACTTTGGCCAGAATTTTTTTTTTTTTATTCTCTCGAAATGTCGACAAAAATCTTTTGTCCTCGTCAGGAATAAATAATATAATATATAAATAATATATAATGAATAATGAAAAAACAATAGAAAAAAAAATAAAAGATAAGTGGGTCAGGTGTTGATATTAAAAATAATGTCGCCTTATTGCAGGTCCCAAGCCCGGATGAAAAAGGAGGAGGGGGAGCAGTAACAAGCTTTCTAAAAAAAAAAAACCTGGGTTCAGCTGGCCCGGCTGATAGTACCCTGTAAGGGCTTCTAATCCAAGGATACAGGATGAGCAGTGTTTGTACTCCATGTTAGGAGCCACTGCACATGGCATCTGTTCCTCATGTCAGAGGCGGCCATTTATTTTGGAGCTAAGTCGGCCTGCCACTGAGTAGTACTCCCAGTCTTGATGACAAAGGCAGACGCATTCTACTTCACCCAGTCATGATGATTGGCGCTTAATACCCTGATTTGATTAAGTGGAGATAAGAAAGCAGAAGAAGAAGAGAAGGGATAAATGAAATTAAAGTCTTTGACGCAAGGCTTTGAAAATTATTCTTATAAATATAATTTTTAACGTCTTACCAAATGCTTTAATTTTTATTTGTTCCTGACAAGGACAATTTTTTTTATCGAAACGTCGAGATAATAATAAAAAAAAAGATTTACTGGCCGAAGTATCTTTAATTCTAAGAACTACGAATGCCGGCCAGGCAACCTCTATTTTCATGACTCATTGTAAGTGAGGAAAATATACAAAAAGTTGTCTTAATTGAAAAATAAATAATCGCGCCAAATAGTTTCAATTTGAAAATACAGATGGCGCGTCTTTCCCCCTTATAATTAATTGATGATAAAAAGCTTGGATCATCCACTTTGCCAGCTAAACACCTTTTTGGCAAATTATTAAGATTCCATTGGATTCCGTGTGGATCTCATGGAATAAAATCCGCTCTAGACTGACGAGGGCCATTTGCCCGAAACCATGGTCTCTAGGTGGACACTTCTCAGTTTACCAAAGCTGGTGTTGTGGCTTTGTCACCGACCTGAGACCGATAGTTTGTGGCGAAGGTCAATAGATGGCGTTTAGTTTTGACGTTTAATTTGACGGGAGAAGAGCCCTATGCTTTTTTTAGATAAAAAGCTTGTTATTCGTGAATTATTAACTGAATTTCAATTCTCGATTCAATATTTGATTATATAAAACTTTCCTCAACGCTTATGTTTATAGTTACTTTTAAATTCTTACTTATACATCTTTAAGAGAACAGAAATTTATAAGAAAACAGAATTATTCCAGAATTGGCCAAATACTGTTTCTTTATTAATCAAGAAAAGCTAACGACGTACGCGTTTCGGGCTGTTGGCCCTTATCAGCGTGATGCAAACTGTATCTCAACGACCAAAAAATTTGGTCTTTGGGGCATCTTGAAAAACCATGAAATAGGTATTTAGGACGGAAGGGTGTATGAACGCTAATCAATGTGAAATATAGTTCAAAAATTTTGACTAATTCTGAAATAATTAAAATATTAATGATTAGTTGATATTTATTCCGATAGATGGCGTAAGCCATCAGCAACTTTTATTTGCACAATCAGGAAATGCCTTTTGTCCCTTAATTTTTCTATCTGACCCAAGTACAAATTCTCTTTTATGGAGTAATAACGAATTTAAACATAGATAAAGAATTCTTCCTGATTTGAAATTAAACGAAAAAACATGGTGAAGGAAGACGAGTTTCTTTTATTGATGCATAGGTGCAAGCTTTCGGGTAAAAACCCTTCAACAGGCGAGAAATGAAGCGCGACTTATACCATAGTCCTTATAAGTCGCGCTTCATTTCTCGCCTGTTGAAGGGTTTTTACCCGAAAGCTTGCACCTATGCATCAATAAAAGAAATTCGTCTTCCTTCACCATGTTTTTTCGTTTAAATTCTCTTTTGTATAATATTTTCATATTTTTCAAATCGTTTTTATTTTTCAAATTTATTTAATCACTATATTCATAATAAATATTTTTAGAATAATAACAAAGTTTCAAAACTTCTTCGCGCAAAAGAGTCGGTGGACAAGTAGGTAACACCCTCGATTCCCGACAGCCATGAACTGGGATTGAATCCCGCGTTAACATTTTGTTTAATATATAAATAACCTTCACATATTATTCATTGTTACAATTATCATAAACTAGGTTGCTCTTGTTAAGCGGTACCTAATAAAGTGATTTTGGAACGAGATTTCTTAACACACACTCAAATCTGGTGCCTGAACAGGACTAACATAACACTAAAAGATTATCAAATTATCGAATTACCTGCCACCAAAGAATCTGGAAGGGCAAGTGGGTCAGGGGGTATGATTGTCGGTTTTAGGGAAGGCGGGCAATATAGAGTAGACAATTCAGAAAAGGATGGCACTTGGTTATCTATTTTCTTATCAACAAACACAAGAGCCCTCCAACAACAACACACATACATCGATTCAGTTTCCCAAATTCTGGAAAATAAAGGAACGCTTACAATTTACACTCACACAATTAAAAAGTATTCATTAAAATATCATTTTAAAGTGTGAAATATTTTTTTAAAAATTAACAAAGGATACAAAGAGAATCTAAAAGAATAAAAACTTTATTTAAAAATATCATTAATTTACAATATACTTATACTCAAAAGTTTTTTTAAACAAAGAGTTCATTTGAATTCATAAGTCCCTTTTGACAAAACATTTCCCACAGAAAATTCCAAGTTTAAAAATAAGCTTAATGATTATTTAAAGTTCTTTTTTCTCTCTCATTTTTTCTGTCTGCGTTACTTTTTTAAAAAATTATAACCAGGGTAAATTATAATTAAGGCTAATGGTTCTCTCGATGTTATTCTTGGTAAAACATGGGTTCATTCTCTCTTCTAGAAAGAAAATATAGAATAATTGTTTCTGCTTGGTTTATTTTTTAATTAAATCTGTGTTTCTCTCGTTTGCTATTTTTTGTTCTGATTTTTTTTGTACCTTTTCATAGATTAGATTTTTGCTTGTAATATACGACTTATCTTTTACTCTTCATTATCTAGTTACTATATATAATTATGAAAAAGGCATCTCCTTATCGTGCAACTGAAAGTTGCTGATGGCTTGCGCCATCTATCGGAATAAATATCAACTATTCTCGTTGATTTTTAACTATTCCACGCAATTCTGGCCTTAGCTACCCGTTTCATGATTTTTAAGGATGTCTGAATGACCAAATTTTTTGGTCGTTGAAGTACAGCTTGCACCACGCTGATGAGGGCCAACAGCCCGAAACGCGTCCGTGGTTAGCTTTTCTTGATGAATCAAGAATGGGTATTTGGCCAATTCTGGAATAATTTAAATCAACGAGAATAGTTGATATTTATTCCGACAGATGGCGCAAGCCATCAGCAACTTTCAGTTACACGATAAGGAGATGCCTTTTTCTTAATTTATGCACCTTATCCCAGTACAATATTACATTTGTACTATTTTTTCACTTTGTAATTATGTAAATAAGTCTTTTGTTTTCCTTGTTCTACTCGCCTTAAGCCAGACAGTACTTTTATCAAATTATGTTTTTTTATATATCCCATAAGCTCAATTAAAGCTATTTCTAATCTTCATTTGTTTTATTATTATACATTCAAGATTTTAACCACGACTGCATTAACATAGCATAATCCTCAAGATAATCAAAACCAGTAGAAAATCTTTTTTTTTTTTATTTATAATGAATATATATTTATACTTTGGGAAATGTAATAAAAACATAGAAAAAGTTTAATTGTAATGTGTTTCTTTATTAAATATTCGCATAGCTTTCAAGCGTTGACTCTTCTTCAGGTCTGTGAGATGTGAGAAAGAGTTAAGCTCGAAAGCTTACTGAATATTTAATAAAGAAGAGCATATTGCAATTAATCTTTTAACATTTATTATATAATTAATGGCGTTTTGGGAAGAAAAATTGGGAATAAATTTTAGGGAAAAAATTAAGTTGGAAATACCAGACCTCCAGGGACAATATTTTTTAAAGATTTTTTTAATTTGCATATCTCTTACTTTCGAGCACGAGAGCCCTTCTACAAGAGAAAACGTAAACCAATTATACAATACAATCATATCCACATACAATATATATGTGTGAAATATATATATATGTCGTATTTATATGTTGTATATACATATAGAATCACCACAATATGTAACTTTAAAATGGCGTCAAATAGAAAATATCACCGGAAAATAAAGGCGTCATACTAGAAAGATCGCATAAAAGGTCGTTGACATTGCCCAAACAACTCAGGAAAGAGGTAAACATACGCTCCAGGAACCTGGGATACCTATCTTGGACTACTACTACAATAACAGAGTTTTTAATTGTAAAGTTTTTACTATTTTCTACACAGTTACTTCTCTTCCTATAGTTATCTATATATTAATCTATATTTTCAGAAAAAGGGATCTCCTTATCGTGCAACTGAAAGTTGCTGATGGCTTGCGCCATCTATCGGAATAAATATCAACTATTCTCGTTAATTTTTAATTATTCCAGAATTGGCCAAATACCCATTCTTGATTAATCAAGAAAAGCTAATCACGGACGCGTTTCGGGCAGTTGGCCCTTATCAGCGTGGTGCAAGCTGTACCTCAACGACCAAAAAATTGGTCATTAAGGCATCCTGAAAAATCATGAAACGGGTAGTTAAGGCCAGAATTGTGTGAGAACGCTACACAATGTGAATCTATATATGTTATAAACTTCCATCACATTGCTTAACATACTGTAAATAACTACCTTGTGATTTATTCTAACTGCTTATGTTGTTGCTTATTTGTTTAATGGATATATTTATTTAATGCTATTTTTCTTAATTGTTTATTTTATTTTTGATAATTCTGCTACCTACTCTACTACAATTATTGTAAATAGTTTCACGCACAATTATCCAGATTGGATATAGCGTGTCTTGTTTGCAAATGGTAATAAAAAAAAATCCGTTATAGAATATACTTCTTTGTATTTTTAAAATAATACTAATGCGAATATTTATTAATTATTATTAAGATCTAACTTTACTCCGCATATCTAAATTCGTTCGAAGATCAGGCAATCGGCTTGTTTAAGATCATTTTAGAAGAACCCGGGTCACAAAATACAAAGTTGTTCCAAAAGTTCTTAAAACTTACAAAAAAATTGATATACCAATATTATTCGCCATAATATTATTCGCAGTTATGTATATTGTCTTTGTATTATGTATAAAGCAATTGTATTATGTGTATTATAAGTTTATCCCAAAAGTTCGAGGTTTTTCTTATTATTTGGCGTATAATATTATTACGGCGAATACATAATAATACATAATACAATTACTATATACATAATACAAAGACATTATATATAAAATGAAAGGATTTAAAAGCACGAATGTTTCTTTTATACATAATACAAACTTCTACTGCCCTTACTGCGATGAAAAAAATATATTGGGAGGGCTTGGCTCATCAGTGGTGAACCCTCCCAGCGGTTTCGCCAGTTTAATCCACCAGTACAAAGACATTATACATAACGACGAAAAATATTGACATTTTAATTTTTTGCAAGTTTTTACGAATTTTTGAGACAACCTTGTATTATGTATTCGCCGTAATAATATTGTGGCAAAGTATTTATTATTTTATTAACAGCGTTTCATTTTTTGTTTATACAGTATTTTACTACTCTGTAAACTTCCTTCATTGCTTATCTTTTGTTTATCTTTCATAGTTTGTTCTTATCTTAAATAAATTGCTGTCTCATCTGTTTCCCTGCCATCTCCAAGCTTCCTCCTCCCCTGCGAAGACTTCTCCACTGCCAGATCTTAGGATCCCTTGCCACCAGTTCGCGTTCTGCAATCATGTTGGGGGATAGAAGACCTTACACATTATGCCAATTAGCCTGGAAGTAAAGAAGAAGATCTCGAAGTTGGTTTTCCCTAATTTTCCACGTGGCAATATTATTCTCTAAGTAATAAGAAAAAATACGAATTTTTGGGACAACCTTATAAATGGAATAAAATTCTAATTCAAACTCTTTTCTATTAAATTAAAATCTAATTTCATTCAGATATCTCTCTCAATTTGTCCCTTGGCGCAAAACGTTTTAATTAACATAGAGGAAAATATCTCGAATGGAGAATTATCTATGATAAATTGAGAAGGAAGGAGAAAATCTTATTTTAAAAAGATGAACAAAGCAACAAGGATTTCCTTTCCTCTGAAAGTCCGGAGTATAAGGACCGGAACTCCAAGAAGTCCGATTCAATGGACTCTTTTCGGACCTTTTCAATTAAACCATTATTCCATTTGTGGGGAATCCTATTGGTTGATTTCTTCATAGAGTTCTTTATCTTTCATTTTTATAATGGTGAATCTATCTGAATAGATTATGTGTGCAGTAGATATTTAAATTTAGAATGAATTTAGGGATTTATGAATTTAATAAACTAATATTTTATTAAGAAAGAAAAAAAGACATCTTCTTATCGTGAAACTGAAAGTTGCATTATTTATATTTTATTATTGTTTTAAATATTAATCTAAATACGAAACTATTTTAAAGGCGTAAGATTATTTTTGATATTAAACAATTTCTACTGCCCTTACTGCAATGGAAAACAGATGGCGCGCTAGTGCATCATATTATAAATATTAATCTATTTAAGTAATTCATATATGGTAGAATATATAGAAACTCCGCCTTTGCCGGTCCCAAGCCCGGATGAAAAAGGAGGAGGGGGAGCAGTAACAAGCTCACTAGAAAACCTGGGCTCAGCTGGCCCGGCTGATAGTACCTTGTAAGGGCTCCTAATCCAGTGATACAGGATGAGCAGTGTTTGTACTCCATGTTAGGAGTGGCTGTACATGGTGTCTCTTCCTCATGTCAGAGGCGGCCATTTCTTTTGGAGGTAAGTCGGCCTGCCACTGAGTAGTGCTCCCAGTGTTAATGACAAAGGCAGAGGCATTTTACTTTACCGAGATAAGAAAGAATAAGAAGAAGATATACAGTAGAACCTCCATGAGAGGATACTCTCGCTAGAAGACACCTCTCTATGAAGGACTTTTTTTTCATATATAAAATGACCATTTTTTACTATTTAGAAACTCTCCAGTAAGAGGACACCTTTCTCTCCTTAAAGGATATTTTTTCTCTGTAACTAGGTGTCATTACATACAGGGAGGTTTTACTGTATTATAGATTTTCTCAACTTTGATCTGAAAGATTTAAAAATTATATTTACACACCTTTCGTTCAATAAATGTATATTTTATACACAGCAAAGTTTATTGAAGACACACGAGATAACAAAGTGCAAACAACCTCTGTCTCCTTAAAAAAAAAAAAAGGCGACCGTCGACATCACAGACTTTCCAATTCCTTAAGTATTGTCCATGAGAGTGTATTATCCTATTCTTTCTGAGTATTTTTTTTTACATTGCAGAAGATAATTAATGATGGATTAAAGTGGAGAACACACGATCTTTCATCAAATATTGGAATTTAAGGAATAGAGTCTAGTTTTAATACTTTGCCTTCCGCAATTTAAATTATAAAATAAATGAAGCTTCCAGGGTTAAGTTTCTTGTGCAACTTTTTATTTTCAAGATTTCGGACTTGTCAATCCTTCAATAGGATTATCTCACGTTAACAACTTAATAATAAATACACAATTTTTATATACACATTATTATATACATATTTTACATACTTATTATATATTGAGAGAAAATATACAGTAGACTCTATAAAATAAAAGTATTTAAAAGCGCGAATGTTTCTTTTATACATAAAACGAACTTCTAAATATATTGGGAGGGCTTGGCTCATCAGTGGTGAAATTGGCGAAACCGCTGGGAGGGTTCACCACTGATGAGCCAAGCCCTCCCAATATATTTTTTCATCGCAGTAAGGACAGTAGAAGTTCGTTTTATGTATAAAAGAAACATTCGCGCTTTTAAATCATTTTATTTTATATGTATAGATGGCGCGTTATTGCCTTATGATACAGTATATCTCCTTTTCAATTTTTCTTTTTTTCCAAATTTATTCATCATGCCTGGGGAGCAAGTTTCGTAATTTTTTATATTTGCAAAATATTTACATGTAAATTCTAATTTAATACCTAAACGCGTGTGCATAAAAATTAAATGTATTGTACAGTTGTCAATATTTTTATTTTATAACGCGTTATACGAAAATTCGCGTTGTATAAATAAATTTGTCGCAATTTTTTTATCGCGTTGTACGAAATCGCGTTGAAAAATTTCGCGTTATAGGAGAGTGTACTGTATTACCTTATTTCTGTTTGAAATTTAAATTAGAATGATTAAAATCGAAATAAAATCTTTTTTACATTCTTCTTTTACTATCTATTTACTATAAATTAACTACCTTGTTAGTGAAAACAAGTATTTCTTACAAAGTGGCCACTTGTAAGAGAAGAGTACCCTCAAGCATCATTACTTAAACTAAAAATCAATATATTGACAGACGACACATCCATCTTATTTAACAACAATCTTTTGTTTGTTTTTAATACCTATGGAATTTTCTTTGTTCCAATAGTTTGAAGTACTTCTAGCTTTTAAGCAAAATTCTAAAAATAATAAATACTTGAGACTCTATTGAGTCACACACACAAATGAATACATAATTAAAATATAAATACATAAATATACACTCCAATGTGTTTCTCTTTATGTTTAAAATTGGGTTATATTTACCAATTCTACTTTGAGATAAAACAAAATTCGTTTTCGGATTTTCATGATTTATCAAGAAAATAGGTTAGCCAAATATATTGGAACAAGTTATATCAACGCTTAGTTTATTTTTGTTCCACTAGATGGCGTTGAAAATTGTTACAAACGCAAAGGAGAAATATAAACAAAGATAAATGATATTATTGACAATGTAGTTATAAAAAATATATTGCCACGTGGAAAATTAAGGAAGACAAACTTCAGGATGACACATCAATTTATTTAAGTCAAGAACAAACTATGAATGATAAACAAAAGATAAGCAAAAGAGGGAAGTTTACAGAGTAACAAAATATAAACAAAAAAAAAATGATACTCTGTTAATAAAATAAAAAATACACCTATCCCCCGATTTACACGGTAGATACGTTCCTGAGAAAAACGTGTAAATCGGGGGATAGGTGTACACAGAAATAAAAATAAAATGCATTGACAGGTTAAAATATGTAGTCAGCACATAAGCTCGGGATTCCTCGTGAGATGTGTACACAGCGCATGTGTTCAATCACAGTAGCATTTAGTATAGTGCGATAAAAACAAAACAAAAAAAAACTTATTTGGAAAACCGTGTAAAAGCGAAAACGTGTAAAACAAGTACCGTGTAAATCGGGGGATAGGTGTACCTTGTTACAATAGTGTTGCGCTGGTGACCTGATGTACTGGGAGAAAACATCCGAAAGTCTTTTTTAACGTTTATTCACAAACTAATGTTTTAGAGAAAAATAACTTTCTAACTAAAGATTATTGTTTTAAATAATCTATGATACTGATACAATTCTATTGGAACGCTTTTATTCAGAAATTAATTCTCTTTAGTATTGTTTTAATTGAATAATTCTCTAATATATAGCACTAGCCGAATGACCCGGGCAACGCCCGTGTTTTACCCGAAATGTAGCTACATACCTATACTTTCGATATTTGCGGACCTATAATGAGGTATTGTTAACAATAGATTATTTAAGGAGCGACCCGCTCCAACACAATAGCAACAAAAACAACAAAGCGAGTGGGGGAGGCATGATGGGGGGGGGGGGGGGGCAAAGGTGGCGTGATCGTAGCCAACCAATAGGAGGGCCCATTCCAAAAAAAAAAAAAGCAAACGGTGACAGAGTGAGTTGATTAGGAGATGAAGAATGACGTTCGTAACTGTATATAGAATATTTTCATTCAAAAATATTCCTTAAAACTTTTTTTTGAATCTGTAAATTGCTTTTCTCGAAAATTCACACAATACTTTACAATTTGATTTCATTTAACTAAATTTGCATACCAACCCTTTGTACATATATCAATTGTGTTGATATATATATTATCTTTTCATCTAACTAACTTGCATACTAATTCTGTACATATTTAAATATCTTTATTTTCTTTCAAAATTTTTGTTTATGTTTAAAGTGCAAGTGTCCCTAGGGGGACATTAGCGCTCTAAGTCGAAATAAAGAAATAAAGAAATGATTTTGATACTTTGCTAATCTACTTATATAATTGCCTTATTCTGTCTGTGTGAAGTTCACGGATAGATTTTGGTCAGAATGGATAAAATAAAAAAAGTGTCAAGGGATGGGAATCGAACCCACGACCTTCCGCTTACCGGGCAGATGCCATGACCACTAGGCCACATGACCACAATTTATAATTGTAACAAATAGTATTTGAATCAAAACATCAATCGGGTAAAACACGGGTGTTGCCCGGGTCATTCGGCTAGTAAAATAATAACTACTTTGTTACAATATACATTCATTCTCAGAGAGAAAGGCTCAGCTATCTTGAGAGAGTCCTTCTCCAGACAAGGACAGGATCTCTTAGTTCAATGTTGAGGTAGAACTTATACAGACAACTCTTGACAGACGTCAGGATGATCACATCATAATCCAGGCCTCACCAGAAGACCCAGCCCTGCAGGTCATGGGGGGGAGGGTAAATGCCTTCCAGATGTGAGGACAACGGCAGTACCTAACGTCAAATCACTGGACCCACAGTCGACACAAGACTGTTGTACCGAGGCTGGGTGAGTTTGATATGGTAAACAGAGAGAAAGGTGTCCTCTTACCGGAGAATTTCTAATTAGTAGAAATGGTAATTTAGGAGATTGAAACTGTCCTTCGTAGAGAAATGTCCTTTAACGAGAGTATTCTCTCATGGAAGTTTGACTATATATACAATAATATAACACAAAGCAATAACGCGCCATATATATATATAAAATAAAAGTATTTAAGCATGAATGGATGACAGTATAGAAGTTTGTATTGTATATAAATGAACCATTCGCGCTTAAATCCTTTCATTATATATAATAATAATATGAAAAAAACAATAGAAAAAAAATGAAAAGGTCAAGTGTTAAAATTAAAAATAAATAAGGCATATCCTGACCAGGAGCACATGTGCCTTTCAGAAGCCAGAGCGCCATCTAGTGGAACAGAAATCAACTATTCATTGATTTAGCCTGTTCCCTGATATTTGGCCAACCCCTTTTTCTTTATAAATCAAGAAAAGCCATCAACGAACAATTATCAAGAAATTGGGTTGGCCAAATATCAGGGAACAGGTTAAATCAATGAATAGTTGATTTCTGTTTCACCAGATGGCGCTCTGCCTTCTGAAAAGCAAATGTGCTCCTGGTCAGGATATGCCTTTTTTACATTTAATATAATAATATGTGTGGCCTAACATATTATATTCATAGTTTTCTATAATACTATAAATAAGATTCCATACTTAGTATCAAATACATTCACTCATGGACAGAACTTGAGGAAGTGGAAGTCTTTCATGACACTGGTTGTCTGTATATATATATTTTTTTTGAAGGAGCCAGAGGTAATTTTGTTTACGCTTGGTTATCTGGTGTGTCTTCAATAAAGGCCACTGTAATATCTTTCAGAGTTATTGTCATAATCCCGATATACATGCTAAAAGGTACAACTTCCTTAAGTTTTGTCCATGAGTGTATCCTTCAGAGTTATTGTCTGAATCCCGATATACATTATAAAAGGTACAACTTCCTTAAGTTTTGTCCATGAGTGTATATTTTAGAGTTATTGTCTGAACCCCGATATACATCCTAAAAGGTACAACTTCCTTAAGTTTTGTCTATGAGGGTATCTTTCAGAGTTATTGTCTGAATCCCGATATACATCCTAAAAGGTACAACTTCCTTAAGATTTGTCCATGAGTGTATATTTTAGAGTTATTGTCTGAACCCCGATATACATCCTAAAAGGTACAACTTTCTTAAGTTTTGTCTATGAGGGTATCTTTCAGAGTTATTGTCTGAATCCCGATATACATACTAAAATATACAACTTCCTTAAGTTTTGTCCATGAGTGTATCCTTCAGAATTATTGTCTGAATCCCGATATACATCCTAAAAGTTACAACTTCCTTAAGTTTTGTCCTTTAGTGTATCCTTCAGAGTTATTGTCTGAATCCCGATATACATGCTAAAAGGTACAACTTCCTTTAGTTTTGTCCATGAATTTCTATATATTGAGCACAATGTTCTATTTAAAAAAACAATATACTTATAATTAAGCGTTTTTATTAACGCCCAAAAGATTTTGAATCAATTTCTACAAAAGATATCACTAACGAATGATAAAAAAACGATTATTTTCAACAGATAAATAAATTAACAAATCGGATTTAAGACTGACAATATTTAAGCCCTATATGTCTGTCTTAAATCGAGAAACAACATTGTGTTTATAAAGAATATTCCATAGGAAAGAAGAGAATATATGGGAATAATACAGAAGAAAGATTTCAGACAAAGGAATGTGAGTACCAAGATTATGACAGCTGTCAAATGGCCCTACAAGAATACAATAGGCTTCCAATGGACAATTGCATTTCTTTATTTACTCTTAACCCCAGACTGTACTATCTATTACATTATGTAAGTTTTCCTTTTTACAGATTTTATTAAACCTTGGAACACCATTTTACCTTCAAGCTATAGTCTCTATAGCTGTTTATATTTTACTTTTCTTAACTTAATTTTTTCGTTACAATCTTCACTGAGAGAGAGAGAGATTTAAACTGATTTATTACAATGTTCATATAAGATTATATTAGATAATAAAAAGGCATATATTGGATTTAATAAAAGATTTATTTTGCTAATATTTCGGCTGGCCGAACGCCAACCTTTATCGAGGCATTACATCTTTGTATACACAAACTCAGCGCCGCATAGTGTTATAATATCACAGTTGAAATCATATAAAAAAACAAAGTAGGTGGGGGAAATTTGTGCATGAAAAAATATTCAAAAATTACAATCAGAATAAGTTAAATATCTTATAATATTAAAGGGAAAATAATGAGGTCTATCTTATATTTTAAAATATTTGTGATAAGTATTATTAAATCCAATATATGCCTTTTTATTATCTAATGAATTAAATATGGATTGCTCTATTTTCAAAATAAGATTATATATGGTTAAATACAATATAAATAAACATATATAGGTTTTTTACTCTTTACTCTTCACATTTTCACCCTTTCATACGTCATCCAATCATATATAGACCATTACTCTTCATATATTCAACCTTTTCATACGTCATCCAAAAAGTTAGAAATAGTACATATTTACGTATATAGACGTATCTTGATTCTCTGTGTAGTTTTATTCCTGTTGAAGGGCGACATTGTGCCCGAAAGCTCGAACGCATGTTCATAAAAAGAAACTTATCCTCTTTGTCTTTGAATGTTTTCTCTTTACCAAGTTACTCCAGAGGATTTTACCTTGTTTAAGTACATATTTCTCTTTGAAATTAATATTGATTTTCACAAAAAAAGAAACTTATGCGGGGAGGCTTTAAGTATTACTTTATATATAGGATTATATCTTGTTTAATCAAGAAACGGTATTTGGCCAATTCAGGAATAATTTAAAAATCAACGAGAATAGTTGATATTTATTCCGATAGATGGCGTAAGCCATCAGCAACTTTCAGTTGTCGATCAGGAATTTATCTAACTGATCCAAGTACAAATTCACTTTTGTACTATTTTTCACATTTATAGAAATAAATAAGAATATATAATGATAAATATATATAAATAAATGTAAATATATAAAATAATTGATAAATATACATATATATATATATTTTTTTTTTTTTGAAAATAGAGCAATCCATGAATAAATCTTTAATTAAAAAGAAATATATTAAAAAGCTTTAATTAAAAAATTAAATCTTTAATTATAAACTAAATGATAATTTGATCCAATATATGCCATTTTAATTAAAATATATATAAATATATATAGTCACGACCGTCTTTCCTCATCGGCCTCTGTCACGGATGCGCGCGCACAGGGAGGTCACGTGCTCGCCGGCTCCCTCGAGCCGGATTTGAACCAGCGACCTAAGGATCACCGTTGTAACATCTACAGTCGGGTAAAACACGGGCGTTGCCCGGGTCATTCGGCTAGTAAAGATATATACAAGACATCATTGGTGGCGCCCAACGCGGGTTGTTAGAGATGCATTAAAACTACAATATGGAAACATAATCATTAACACAATATAAAGGCAGAAGAATACACGTATTCTCCAAAGAGAACAAGTGATTTCTAGGAATGATCCAGCGAGAGTTAACGGTGCAAACATTTCCAGGAGGCTAATCCCTTTTTTTTCTCCCTGAACTCTGCTAATTACAAATGGCAACCTACTCTGTGGTTGGTGTCGTCTGCTATAGAATTTTCGATATAATTAGAAATGATGGATTTCAGACCGTATTAAATTAAAGTTTAAATAATTTTAAAATTCTTTGAGCAACAAATATGTAAGAATTAATTCCCTTTAATTTTTAAATATACTTAATTAGTTATTTTTTAATTGTATGTGTGCTTATATACACCTATCCCCAGATTTACACGGTACTTGTTTTACACGTTTTCGCTTTTACACGGTTTTCCAAATAAGTTTTTTTTTTGTTTTTATCGCACTATACTAAATGCTACTGTGATTGAACAAATGCGCTGTGTACACATCTTACGAGGAATCCCGAGCTTATGTGCTGACTACATATTTTAACCTGTCAATGCATTTTATTTTTATTTCTGTGTACACCTATCACCCGATTTACACGTTTTTCTCAGGAACGTATCTACCGTGTAAATCGGGGGATAGGTGTATACACACAATTGTTTACAATTACTATGTTTTAAATATATGTGGTATTTTGGCATTTTGGTTTGCTGTATTGAGTCGTAGGGTAAGATGGTGATTGCGCAGTCGTGATGGTGGTGAGTGGTAAAGCACACAGAGACGAATCAAAGGGGAACCGAGGCATCAGAGAGAGAGAACGCAGCGACCTTGCGGCCGGCGGCCACTTACTAACGAACTGTCTGCTGCTGCTATCTTGCAACACTGAACTGACTAACCAACTCCTAACTAACTCCCATTGGCTGCGGGGCAAGCCCTTTTTATAAGCTCAAGCGTGACGTCGCGCCGCGGTGTCTGGCGATTGATCTCAGGTTTTGGTTTCGGTAGTTCGGTTTTGGTTGCTACGTTCTCTAGATGTACCTTTGTATTTATTTGAACACACCAAATCGATACATACAAAGTTAATGGATTAAATGAGGATTGGGTACAATGACAATTAGAGTAGGGGTGTAAGAAGAGGTGGGGAGTATTTACACAGGTGTTTTATTATTCTTAAATTACCACATATATATATGTAGATAAAACAACAATATTTATGTATGATATTATATTTGCTGTAAATATACAAAACATGTAATATTTAACTGTAATATTTCATTGGTCTTGTAGAACGAGAGTGATACACGCGTTCTAACGTGTTTTAGTGAGAAACATCCTCGATAAGAGAGGCGATTTGCCCCTCGAAATATTGGAATAATAAAAATATTTATAAATACAATATATGCATATTTTCTTAATATATTTGTATGTGTGCTTATATAATATATTTAGATAAATAAATCAAACACAATATACCATAATATTATAAAGAAAAGCATAAGATGACACACCTCTTTTTATTAATTGATTAAAGAAGCGTTCGAACAATCCCATCTTCAGATAAATAAAACATATAAAAAAGGTAATGGAAAGAGATTGAATCTTCAAAATGTTATATAAGATTATCCCAAAGGTTCGTGTTTTTCTTATAAAATAAATAAAGCTTCCAGGGTTAAGTTTCTTGTACAACTTTTTATTTTCAAGCTTTCGGACTTGTCTGTCCTTCAACAGGATTATCACGATAACAAATTAATAATAAATACATTTTTATATACACGTTATTATATACATATTTTAGAGAAACCTATATACATAATCTAATCTTTGTCAGGATTAGAATAACGAATCCTGTATGGGACTTTGATTCCAGTAAAAGGCTTGTTGCTTCTGTTGTATATAGTCACAGTGTAGAAAATACTATACTATACCTACTACATATATCTCTGTATTCTTAGTTCTCTTCTCTTCAATTACTCTGTAAACTGTCGAATCCTTTATAGGACGAGAGGTCCTCAATAAAGGCTTTTGTTGTTGTTGTTGTATATATTTTAAATACCTACTATATATTGAGAGAAAAATATACTACATTATTTCTGTTTGAAAATTAAAATTATTTGAAAATATACGTGCTTGGTGGATGAATGATACGTTTTTCTTATTACTTGAAGAATAATATTATTACGGCGAATAACATAATAATACATAATACAATTACTTTATATATAATACAAAGACATTATACATAACGGCGAATAATATTGGTATTTCAATTTTTTTGCAAGTGTTTACGAACTTTTGGGATAACCTTGTTATATCTAAAGGCGTGTCTTATGCCTTTTATTTTTATAATATTTCGACATCTGAAAACCTTTGATAATGAATATACAATAATAATTAAAATTTCATTTTAAAAACGTCATTAACTAGGTATTTTCATTCAGTAAAAAATATATAGAAGAGAGTGATGTTACAATGAGAAACTGGCTAGAAACATGGATATTCCTGATTTCTCTTGGAGATAGTCTTTCATTAGAGGTTTTAACACGTAATATCAATTTTTTAAAACGCCACTCTTCTGTATCATGGTCATGACCAAGCGCTTCCATTAGACTAACAACATCATTGCAATATACTGAATCATTCTCTTGTGAAAAGAAGTCTTGAAATTCATCTTGACGCTTGGGGAAAAAAAGCATACTTTTGTGCCTTTATGCATCAGATTACAGCCTTTTAACTTAGAGCCTAAAGAGCCTTTTTTGGATAAATCTAAATCATGTACGAGGTCGTTCAAATCTTCTTGGGTTAACAAATGAGGTTCAGATGAAGCACCTGTTTCAAAATTTGTGTCATCCGACTGTTGCTCTCGTCTATCTGAATCATCGTCACTAAGTCTCTCCAGTGTCTCCTATGTCTCTCCAATGTCTCCTATGTCTCTCCAGTGTCTCCTATGTCTCTCCAATGTCTCCTATGTCTCTCCAGTGTCTCCTATGTCTCCTATGTCTCTCCAATGTCTCCTATGTCTCTCCAGTGTCTCCTATGTCTCTCCAATGTCTCCTATGTCTCTCCAATGTCTCCTATGTCTCTCCAGTGTCTCCTATGTATCTCCAGTGTCTCCTATGTCTATCCAGTGTCTCCTATGTCTCTCCAATGTCTCCTATGTCTCTCCAGTGTCTCCTATGTCTCTCCAATGTCTCCTATGTCTCTCCAGTGTCTCCTATGTCTCCTATGTCTCTCCAATGTCTCCTATGTCTCTCCAGTGTCTCCTATGTCTCTCCAATGTCTCCTATGTCTCTCCAATGTCTCCTATGTCTCTCCAGTGTCTCCTATGTATCTCCAGTGTCTCCTATGTCTATCCAGTGTCTCCTATGTCTCTCCAATGTCTCCTATGTCTCTCCAGTGTCTCCTATGTCTCTCCAGTGTCTCCTATGTCTCTCCAATGTCTCCTATGTCTCTCCAGTGTCTCCTATGTCTCTCCAATGTCTCCTATGTCTCTCCAGTGTCTCCTATGTCTCTCCAATGGTAGACTACCTTCATAATAAACACGGAGAGCATCCAGAAAATATAGGAAAGGCTCTAACACGCCATCTATAGAGGAAAAAAGAAATTATTTAGTGCGTTTTTCATATTAAAATTATTTTCTCATATTCTCCTATACTCTTATTAATATGTATACAGAAATAAATTTTCATTAACAAAATACAAATTTTATGATTTATACAAAATGTTAATTATGTATAAATTATTTTTTCAATAAAAGTTACTTTAAATTTTCAAAAAAGTATATACAGTTAAACCTATAGCGCCCGATTTTAAATACGTAGTACGATGCGATTTACATTAAAAGTGACCTGTCTATAGCACCCCCCTCTCTATAGCAACCTATTTTGGTGAGTCTCAAGAGGGGGCGCTATAGACAGGTTTAACTTTATATATACTTATATATAATATTATATAAACCTCTATCTTTTCGAATATTTTATTACATGAAAAAGCAAAATTTTTTAGATTATATTTTTGTTAATCAATTTTAAAAGCATATATTGGATTAAAAAAATAATTAATTTACCAATATTTCAGTTGTCTGAACGTCAAACATTTTTTGAGAATACGTAAATTAAACTCCTTATAAATATTTGCATATATATACGCAAATTTCTATTAGGTCAGATAAAGAGATAATAATTGAAAGCTAACTGCTACAGTATTATAGATATATTTAGAAATACTCAACGAAAGTAAAGGAGCAATATATATATGTTATAAATAAAATATAAATGAGATTTTCTGTTGTATTTTAGAATTGTTGAGAATTATGGTATGGTGATGCAGTCGTGGTTAAAAATCTTGAAAGTATTATTACAAAAAAAGTTTTGATCAGAGATTGTTTTAATTGAGCTTTAGGATTATATAATGAAAATAATTTGATGAAAGTACTGTGCCTGACTTAAGAATAATGAAAATGAAAAGCTTATTTACATAATGTACAAAAGGTTTGAGCCGGCCAACGGGGAAGAACAACAACAATGAGTTTTTATAGGGGAAGCATGACCTCTGGCGGTCGATTTAACAGAGTATTTGGATCTATGAAATATAATTTTGAATAAAATAATATTTTAATATAACATATATATATATATAAATGTTATATTCAATTTATTTTTTAAGGAGAAAAAATATATAAATATTATTTCTAATTTGACCAAAAAACAAAAAGCTTTTTCAATTATTATTATTTTGTTCTGTTATATATAGATTTGTTTTTTTTTCTTTTGGGTTGGTTAAATGTGTTTTTTTAATAAACTCATTTGCCAAAAATATAATATTATATGATTAAATTTAATTTTTTTTAATTAAAAAGACATATATTGGATCAAAATATCATTTATTTTACCAATATTTCAGTTTGACTGAACGCCAACCTTTATCAAGGTGTTAAAAATAGTTAAATAAAAAATAGTTAAATTTGTTTTAAAATAAAATAATCATATTTACTAATAATTGATATTTCATTCTTTTTTTTTTTTTTTTTTTTGTAAGTAAAATTTACATTCGACAATCTAAACATTACTTAATAATTAATTACTTTTTTATTCTTTCCCCCCGAATATAACATATATATATAGGAGGTTACAAGATAATATGTCCTAATATACATCAAGAAGATTTATTAGCTTGCTGATCCACTTATATATGAGACAGGAGTGTTTAGAGATGAGGCAGAAATAATATCTCTCTGTGATCATAATATCCCCTAAATTGTTTTTGACCAATGACCTTCTTCTACAAAGGATTTATTAGGTATATATTAATATATATCTAGGTAATAATAATCAGGAAGTTTTTTATATATACCTTTTTTATTGTCATTTTTCATGTAAGTTATAAGATAATATTGTTTAATGTTTCATTATTTTTTTTTAATATTTGAAAACAATGTATGGTAGGCACGAGGTAATAAGACCAAATTCAAATAAATAAATAGTGTGTGACGTTTCTAAACAGCGTTGTTACCATCTTCAGACAAAAGTACTGAATGAGAAATTTTACCACCGCATGTTTTTAAATAGTTCCTGTTATCAAGTGTGTAATGATTCATTTTACAGAATTTTACACACTTGATAACAGTAACTATTTAAAAACATGCTGTGGTAAAATTTCTCATTCAGTACTTTTGTCTGAAGATGGTAACAACGCTGTTACTGAAACGTCACACACTATTTATTTGGATTTGGTCTTATTACCTTGTGTTTATAATCTATAATCCAAATTGTAACTTATCAATGTATGGTAGAATTTTTCTTATGAAAGGCTTTCCTAAATACATGAAATTTGCTGGTGTCTTCTAATAGGGATCTTGAATTGGAGAGAAAGAATTTGTTAATTTTATTAATTGTTATGTTTTTACATAGATTATTTAGATATTTTTGAAAATAGAACAATCCATAAATAAATCTTTAATTAAAAAGGCATATATTGGATCAAAAAATCGTTTATTTTACCAATATTTCAGTTGGCTGAACGCCAACCTTTATCAATGTATTATAACATATTTAATGTGTGTCAACAACAAACTCAGCGCCACATAACGTCAACAGAATTAAGTTTTTAAAAAAAATATTTTGTTTTATTCAATGGCGAGAAAAATATTTTGATATATATATTTATATTATGGACAAAATAAATTTTGTAAAATAAGGGTGTGAATATTTTGAAAATTAACAATAATATCTATTTTATATTTATAATTATTTGTACTATGTGTAAAAAGGTTATAGATTATTTAATAAATACTGTAACATAAACCCGTCGTATATGCGAATGGAATTTTTAAAAAAATTTAAACCTAAAACATATAATATTATATATAAAGTAATACTTAAAGTTGCAACGCATAAGTTTCTTTTCTGTGATAAATCAATATTTATTTCAAAGAGAAATATCTACTATTTCTAACTTTTTTGGATGACGTATGAAAGGGTGAAAATATGAAGAGTGATGGTCTATATATGATTGGATGACGTATGAAAGGGTGAAAATATGAAGAGTAATGGCGAACGGAAAAATGAATCTATTATTGAATGTAACCACTGAGATAAAAAATCATTGCACGCTGATTGACTAATGATCTCAATACTGATTGGCTTACTAGGGTCATGTGATAGTAGAGAGATAATCAGCGGGTGAATAAAATAGACACGATATAGACACATTACTACGTATAGTAAATAGATTTTGTAATAGTAGAATTTTACTGTTCGTGAACCAAATATTAGCACCTCTCCCTTTAAAATTGTGTAAATATAATCCATTTCTCGATATTCTCTACAGGAAGCTGTTGCTTTAGATTATTCGTCACTCAGATTGAGTTCGCTTTGCACAAGCAGATCAGGATATGCAATATTCAAATGCATTTTAAAGGGAGGGGTGCATTTCTTTTAGTATATGAATATATATATATATATTTGAAAGTATATATTTAATTTTACACAAATAAATATACTGGCAATGCGTTTCTTTTAAATATCATCAAATATTATCTCTATAGACCTTACTGCAATGATATAAGTTATTGAATGAGAGGGCTTGGCTCATCAGTAGTGAACCCTCTCAGCGGTTTCGCCAAATTAATCTCTAGACCGCTCTATTATTGTATTGGATTGGTTTGGAATATACCATGTATTTTCTATGGAAGGCTATTTCTATTGAAATTATATGTATGTGTACCTCTACAGACCTATAAGCTTATGTCCATAGTTCACTAAACACCCCCTAAGCTGCCTTCTATAGAAAATACATGGTATACTCCAAACCAATCCAATACAATAGTAGAGCGGGCTAGAGATTAATTTGGCGAAACCGCTGAGAGGGTTCACTACTGATGAGCCAAGCCCTCTAATTCAATAACTCATATCATTGCAGTAAGGTCTGTAGAGATAATATTTGATGATATTTAAAAGAAACGCATTGCCAGTTAATTTATTTGTGTAAAGTTTTAACGATGGATGGTAATTAAATTTAATTTACTAATATATATTTAATTAAAAAGTCATAAATTATATTTTTATGCAATATATGCCTTTTTAATTAAATAAATATATATAAATATGATTCTCTCGTATTGCATATATACTATAAAGAATAATAGAATTATTCAAAAATATATTTTATAAATTTAAAAAAGTGATTTTATGTTGCGTATTTTTATTCAATTTCTTCAAAATTTATTAAATTTTTGGATAGTAGGTTTGTAGGATTAAAGAAATTGAGCGCAAAATGATTCTATTTTTCACCCGTAGATGGCGCTGTATGTCCAGTATTTCAAGTAGATAGACATATAAAGAGGCTCTACCTTTGTGGAAATCCCAATCTGCCAATACACACAGTAGTATTGACGGTTCTCATTGGTCCAATATTGGCACGTGACATCTGGTTCAGATCTCTCTTTATTAACCTTTGGACTCGATTCCAATTTGATGCTTCTCAACTGATGATTTATTTATTTATTTATTTATTAGGCACGCCATCTGTAATGATAAATTGAAACTATTTTAGACGCGTATAAGTTTTTTAAAAAAATAAAACAATTCCGTGTTACACACACATATATAAAACTAAAGGATATAAAAGCACGAATGTTTCTTTTATACATAATACAAACTTCTACTGTCCTTACTGCGATGAAAAAATATATTGGGAGGGCTTGGCTCATCAGTGGTGAACCCTCCCAGCGGTTTCGCCAATTTAATCCACCAACTATTATGCCCATAGTTTTCTTGAAAACCATTTCTGAGATTCTACCCTTCAGTGCTACGTATATAAGCAGAATCGTCCAATACAGTATTAGAGCTCTGAGAAGCGGTCTGGTGGATTAAATTGGCGAAACCGCTGGGAGGGTTCACCACTGATGAGCCAAGCCCTCCCAATATATTTTTTCATCGCAGTAAGGGCAGTAGAAGTTTGTATTATGTATAAAAGAAACATTCGTGCTTTTAAATCCTTTCGTTTTATATGTATAGATGGCGCGTTATTGCTTTGTGTTAATTCCCTGTTACCCTTAGTGCAATGATATATTAATGGAAAGGCCTGACTCATCACTGGTGAACCTTTCAGCGGTTTCGGCAGTTTATTGTACCATACCGTTATAATATTGCATACGGCTGTTTTGCTTTTATAAGCAATTTTTTTCTCACAAATAAATCGTGAATAAATATTCTAAAATTTAGTAGTTATAAAACATTTAAACGAGTTTCTGGGCATTTGAATAATTTTATAATATAATAGTTTGCGTATAACGAATCAAAAGTTTTTACGAAGGAGTATCTTTTATTATATTTGTGCAAGCTTTCGAACTTTGCAGTTCTTCCACAGGCATGGATAGCACAGAAATACTACCCTATTTCTGTGCTATCCATGCCTGTGGAAGAACTGCAAAGTTCGAAAGCTTGCACAAATATAATAAAAGATACTCCTTCGTAAAAACATTTGATTCGTTATACACTTATACCAATTGTACGGAGTTTACCTGTAGAAAATAATAGTTTGCGTAGTTTGTTTTTATAATTAGAACTAAAATATTTATTGATAGAATATTTTTTAAAATGTGTAAATTAACTAATAATTAAAGTTTTACACAAATAAATTTACTGGCAATGCGATTATTTTAAATATCATCAAATATTATCTTTACAGACCTTACTGCAATGACTCTCATTCAATAACTCATTTCATTGCAGTAAGGTCTGTAAAGATAATATTTGATGATATTTAAAAGAAGCGCATTGCCAGTAAATTTATATGTGTAAAATTTTAACGAAAGATGGCAATTAAATTTAATTTACTAATATATATTTGTTATAAAAACTTATTTTGCGGAAGAGCTTTGCTCGATGCAATTCCTTGAAATTATATGTATGTTCCTCTACAGACCTATAAGCTTATGTCCATAGTTCACTAAACACCCCTAAGCTGCCTTTCTTAGAAAATACAGGGTATATTCCAAACCAATCCTATACAATAGTAGAGCGGTCTAGAGATTAATTTGGAGAAACCGCTGAGAGGGTTCACTACTGATGAGCCAAGCCCTCTCATTCAATAACTCATTTCATTGCAGTAAGGTCTGTAGGGATAATATTTGATGATATTGAAAAGAAGCGCATTGCCAGTAAATTTATTTGTGTAAAACTTTAACGATAGATGGCAATTAAATTTATAATTTACCAATAACATATAATTATTGACATGATTTTTTATAAATTGATATAATATATTTACATGACAAAAATGGCCTACATTCAATCAGTGGAATGGAAAATATAAAGATTTACAAGAAAAGGGAGGAGATACAAGTTATATCGTCTGCAATCTTTAGAATTAGTTTCCCTCCAAAATCTTCGTCTGGTGTTTTATTCCAATTGTTTATTTCCAGACGAACCTTTTCTCTCAATGTTTATCTCTCTTATGTCTTTACCCTACAAGCCATCTATAGAATATATCTTTGCTCTTTTCCATGTCGAGATTATCGATTGGTGAATATATAAAACAAAAAAATATATATATTGATATTTAAATATATTTCTTCTCAATTTTTTCCCCCGAATAAATATAACTTCTATAAAAATAAGAAGGAAAATAATATAGAAATTTAATTCAATACTGAGCTTTATTTTAAGTCAAATTATATTTCTTTTTTATTTGTTTTTTATAAATATAAAAATTTAAATATTTCTGAATATATTTTAAAATAGAAGTTTTTAAAGAATCCTTTTTACTTGTATTCATGACGTCTTGTATATGTAAAAATATATTTTAAGAATTCCTTTTTCAATATTTTTAAATGTGCTTCATGTATTTATAGATGTTTATTCGATCCTGGTTCATGGCCGTCGGGAATTGAGGGTTTTAACCACTGGTCCACCGACTTCTTTCCAGAGACGATTATATATAGATATTTTACAGAATAAATGAGGTGGGTCGGTGGAAGGATGGTTTAAACCGTTGGTTTTCGACCGCTACAACCCGGGTTCGATTCCCGCATTGGGCACTTTTTTCTGATTTAAAAAAAATGCTCCAATGGCACCTGATTCTTGCAAAAATCCAACCCTACCAGCGAGTGCAAGTAACCAAACGGGGCTCTGACACATTTGTAAATGCAAAGTCGAACTGCTTTTCACATGTGTAGACATGTGGTGCACTTATAGTAAAAGCAGTCGCCTACTACTGCCCACCATGATTATCATGGCCTGTACCATGTGTGCTAGGGATAAAAAAAAAACAGAATAAATAAAAATGAAAAAAAAAAGTAAAATGGAATTTTGCATTAAATAACTTTATAAACAGATATTTTTTGTTCGTCTTTGTTATTTAAATTTTAATATGATGTTTTATGAAATTCCAAATATCAATTGGGATCTAGATGTTTTATTGGAAAACTAACAAATTGAGTAGTTCCAGATAACATTGTTGGAATTCCAATATTTATGATTCCAATATTTTGATTTATCATATCAGATAGATTGATTTTTCTTCTTCTTTCTTATTTCCACTCAAGCTTTGACAACCATCATGACTAGGTGAAGTAGAATGTGTCTGCCTTTGTCATTAAGACTGAGAGCAATACTCAGTAGCAGGCCGACTTAGCTACAAAAGAAATGGCCGCCTCTGACATGAGGAACAGACACCATGTGCAGCCGCTCCTAACAAGGAGTACAAACGCTGCTCATCTTGTATTCCTGGATTAGGAGCCCTTACAGGGTACTATCAGCCGGGCCAGCTGAACCCAGGTTTTATAGCGAGCTTGTTACTGCTCCCCCTCCTCCTTTTTCATCCGGGCTTGGGACCAGCAAAGGCAGAGTTAGATTCCTCGATGCAATGTTTTGATTATTATGTATTATTCTAAATTTTGTTATTGCGCTGTCGTTTGGACTGAATATCGAATCTAAATATGGCAATGCTATACTAGTATATACTCTTTAGAACCAAACTTGTGTGTGTGGTACTGGTAGTTTTTTTTATCTCTAGTTCACGTGGTGCAGGCCATGATAATCATGGTTGGTAGTTAGCGACTGCTTTTACTGTAAGTGCACCACATGTCTACACATGTGAAAAGCATTTGACTTTTGCACTTACAAATATGCCAGTGCCCGGTTTGGTTACTTACAGTCGCTGGTCGAGTTGGACTTTTGCGAGAATCGGGGGCCATTGGAGCATTTTTTTTTATTAGAAAAATAAACCCAATTCGGGATTCTATCCTTGGTCGTTGCGGTCGAAAACCATCTGTTTAGATCACCCTTCTACCGACCCCTGAGCTTATAATGTTATATGATTGCTCACTTTTAACAAGTTATATACTGTCTTATCTCACACATCTATACATACGTGTCTCCTATAATCTATGATGTAAATCTATAAACCTATGTCCATTGTGTCCCTATACACCCCCAAGCTGCAAACTATCTTTCATAATAAATTCACGGTATACAGGAAAACCAATCCAATACAATAGTAGAGCAGTCTGGAAGTTAATTTGGCGAAACCGCTGAGAGGGTTCACCACTGATAAACCAAGCCCTCTCGTTCAACAACTTTTATCATTGCAGTAAGTTCTGTAGAGATATTAATTGATACTACATGAAAAAAGGAGCACTTTGTCAAAAATAACTATTGTTACGAATTTTAACATTTATATCTAATATATATAAATGTGTCCTGACTCATATTTTACTGTCTATCTAAGCATTGCCATTTTTCGCCATCTGTTTGGTTCCCTACTGTCACGTGATCAAGTAAATACTAATGTAACTTCAAAGAAACTCGTATATTTACAGAATAAAGATAATAATGCGATATTTCAGGAATCTGTGCCCATGCCCTCATTCTAATGATTTTTATGATTGCAATAAACAGAAGGAAGTCGGCACAGTTGGTCAGATGGAAATCTGGTCACTTGCGCCCTCTAGTCTATAAAGAGGGAACCAAAAGCTTCCCCATGTGCACTAGATGCAAAACCGAAGAGGCCACCCCCCAACATATACTAAATTGTAAAACAACACTTGAAGTTACACCGCATGGGTTTCTTTTCAATGAAAAATCAAAATTTATTTCAATTCCCATCCCTGGACACTTTTATTTTTCCGTTCATCATTACTCTTCATAATTCACCCTTTCATACCTCATCCAAAAAGGTTAGTCAATATTTCACCTTGAAATAAATTTTGATTTTTCATTGAAAAGAAAATCATGCGGTGTAACTTCAAGTGTTGTTTTACAATCACGGGCCGCAGTGTATTATATAATATACTAAATTGTATTGGAAAGGACAAAGGATCCCTGTACAGAGAACCAAGAAGAGTTCTTGAACTTCTTTATGAGCACGACCTCCAAGATCTTGTCTAATTTAGACTAAAAAAAGGATTAGAAAAAAAAAAAAGATTGCAATAGAGGAGTCTGCAGATAAAAAGTTTTATTATTTATCATAATAAACATAAATGCAAAATTTATTATTTTTGACTTTCATTATATAAGAGATTATAACTATTTGATACGTTGAAAACTAGTTGGTGATCACGCAATCTTCCCTGTTCTCTTTTATCACCAGGGATGGTAAGCCATCAACAATAGAAAACCTAAACAATAGAAAGGTTTTGGAGTTGTCAAAGACAACAAATGGGGTAGTTAACTTTGAGAAATGGAAGAGATTTATAAGGATTTGGGATAAATGTGTTTGCAATAAGATGTGTGATGTTTCCAGTGAAAAGATAGTTTTATGTGGCCGCTATGGAAGAATTGTTTGAATTTGATAGTTTAAAAATTGGTTAACATTTCTTTCTTTATGATGCATTAGCGCGCCATCTGTTATGAAAATTCGAAACTATTATAGACGTGTATGATTCTTTTTGAAATTAAACAATTTCTACTGCCCTTACTGCAATGGAAAAATTAATGGGAGGGTTCACCACTAATGAGCCAGGCCCTCCCATTAATTTTTCTATTGTAGTAAGAGCAGTATATATTGTTTAATTTTAATGGTAGATTAAACTGGCGAAACCGCTGGGAGGGTTCACCACTGATGAGCCAGGCCCTCCCATTAATTTTTTCCATTGCAGTAAGGGCAGTAGATATTGTTTAATTTTAATGGTAGATTAAACTGGCGAAACCGCTGGGAGGGTTCACCACTGATGAGCCAGGCCCTCCCATTAATTTTTTCCATTGCAGTAAGGGCAGTAAATATTGTTTAAATTTAAAAAGAATCATACCCGTCTATAATAGTTTCGAATTTCTTTCTTTCGTTAAAACGTAATTTTTCAACAGTTGATGAAAGAAAATCTCCATTTTTATTGTTTAATAATCGGGGTCGGTGGAAAGATGGTCTAAACCGTTGGTTTTTAACCGCTATAACCCGGGTTCGATTCCCGCATTGGGCATTTTTTTCTGATAAAAAAAAAAATTGCTCCAACAGCCCCCGATTCTAGTAAAGTCCAACACCACCAGTGAGTGCAAGTAACTAAACGGGGCTCTGACACATTTGTAAATTAAAAAGTCGAACTGCTTTTCATATGTGTAGACATGTGGTGCACTTACAGTAAAAAGCAGTCGCTAACTTCTACCCACCATGATTATCATCATGGTGTACTAGGGAAAAACAACAACTGTTTAATTTAGTATGGTAGTTTAGTATGGAGTTGCGTAATCTATTTAATAAAAAGTCGATATTGTATGTGTGCCTAACGCGCCAATGGTAATGCTAAATGGAAATGAAATAGAACATCGGTTTGTTCTAAATTAATAAGTTTTTCTTTGGTACATGTTCATTCAATCTACACTCATGGAGGCAAAACTTGAGGAATTTGTTCATTTTAGCATGTATATCGGGATTCAGACAATAACTAAGAAAGATATTACAGTGACCTTTATTGAAGAAATAAGAGATAACCATGTGTGAACAAAATTACCCCTCTTACCTTCAAAAAAAAAAAAACATACAACCGGCGATATCAAAGACTTTCTACTTTCCTTAAGTTTTGTCCATGAGTGTAATATAGTTACAATATTCTATATTATTTTGTGCTGAACATACGTAAGTTGCCTAAAACCATGTCAAAATATATTTCCACAAAATCTTAAAATCTATCAATTCTACGGTATGTCTCCCAAGAGTGAAACAGAAGATAAATAATTATATTTATTCCCAACGTGAAAGTAAATATTGTTTCAATAAATCTAAACCTTGATTAGAATAATAATCATAATTAGTCGTCATTCCAATTGGTGAAGGCAATTTGGACGGAAATTTCAAATATCATTTGTTATTAACCCTAACTATTAGGTTTTCCCGCCAAAATTAAAATGAGCAGACGACGACTCTGAGGTCTGATGATTAGTTTAAACTTGATTAACATACTTGTAGGATGAGAAATTCTTCCCCTTGGAATAACTATTTTGATTATTCCACAGCTAACTATTATTAAATCTTTCTCGCCTCCCTCTCTTAACCTAAGATATAATAATTATAATTATGTGATTATATAAAATATGTTTTAATTAAGATTTTAATTAACACAAAGCAATAACGCGCCATCTATACATATAAAATGAAAGGATTTAAAAGCACGAATGTTTCTTTTATACATAATTAATTGTTGTTATGATATATTTAAATATTGTGGTGAAGTTAATAATTTATTTTATTATTTAATTAATCTATGAAATACACAGTAGAATATATCTCTGTATTTGTTGTTATCATCATAAATATGTTTTAAAGCTTTGTTTTTCATTATTCTCTAGCGGTAAATAATTTGAAACAATTGTACAAATTGAAAAAAAAAATAGTACAAATATGATATTGTACTGGGATAAGGTGCATAAAATAAGAAAAAGGCATCTACTTATCGTGCAACTGAAAGTTGCTGATGGCTTGCGCCATCTATCAGAATAAATATCAACTATTCTCGTTGATTTTTAATTATTCCAGAATTGGCAAAATACCAATTTATGCACCTTATCCCAGTACAATATCACATTTGTACTATTTTTTCACTTTGTGCAGCGTTCTCACACAATTCTGGCCTTAACTACCCGTTTCATGATTTTTCAGGATGCCTTAATGACCAATTTATTTGGTCGTTGAGGTACAGCTTGCACCACGCTGATGAGGGCCAACAGCCCGAAACGCGTCCGTGGTTAGCTTTTCTTGATTAATCAAGAATGGGTATATGGCCAATTCTGGAATAATTAAAAATCAATGAATAGTTGATATTTATTCCGATAGATGGCGCAGGCCATCAGCAACTTTCAGTTGCACGATAAAGAGATGCCTTTTTTCTTAATGTAAATAATTTGTTAGTTGAATTGTAGTTACCAAGTCGTGCTGACGTAATAAATAAATAATCTTCTGCTTTATCATTGATTTGTCGAGTCATCCTTTACAACGCTACAACATATATATATATACAGTCGAACTTGGAAAATTGAAGCCCAAGAGACAAAAAAAAAAAAATCGAATTATCCAAAAATTCAAATTAAAAACAGAAATTATATTTATAGGAAATTCTAGCGACCAAGATAAATATTTGAATTAAATACGTTCGAATTATCCATGTTCTACTGTATATGTGCGATCATTGCGATGCACAATTATTAAAGGGAGATGTGCCTCTTTTGTTACATATATGTGTGTATTGAGACAACAGTTACGTAGGCTCCTCATCCAACAATGCAGTCATGGGGCCAGAGTGGGAGCGCACTAGCCTGAAAATAAAAGACGACGACACACATAGGAATATGGTTATCTCGGTTTAGAGGGGGCAACACCCGGGAAGGTGAGATGGACTATGGGAGTCCTGGGACAGCTGGTGAAACTGGCAGCATGGAGACCTAACTACACATGACTCCCGACCACTTAGCTATGCTCTTCTGCTACTGCTTTTTTCGATTATCCCTAGTACACGTGGTACAGGCCATGATAATCATGATGGGTAGAAGTTGGCGACTACTTTTACTGTATGTGCACCACATGTCTACAAATGTAAAAAGTAGTTCGACTTTGCATTTACAAATGTGCCAGAGCCCCGTTTGGTTACTTACACTCGCTGATGGGGTTGGAGTTTTGCAAGAATCGGAGGCCAATTGGAGCATTGCAGTACTCTCCTGCTACTGTGATGTCTCCATGTGTCTTTCGTGTTCTGGGATTAGAAAAAAAATACTCTATATTGTATACTGATGGTGACGTCAGAGAGGGCCGACTTTGTTGTATGTGTGTTCATGTCCAATCAAAGACTGGCATGATCGATATTTTTACATCTTTCTTAGTTGCCTGGACAATGTCAATGACCTTGTTTATTACCTTTCTCGGATATTGTCCTTCCTTTTCCGGTGGTACATTTTATTTGACGCCATTTTGTAGTTAGATCATATGGTATTTCTATATACAACATAGAAATATACGACATTTATTGATTCGAAAATTTTCTATTCAGTTTTTCTTAAGGAAACACGCGTCCCTTTCAAACGCCTTTTGAATCGTTGATTTTAAAACTTTCATCTATTTAGAATTCTCTTCTCTATTTAAAGATTGTTTTTATCAAACGATAAAAGCAACGCGACATCAAAAAGATATTTTAATCGTTTCTAAAGTGGGACCGTCTTTAAATTTTAATGAGGATATTTCTGAGAAATAATTAAAAATTAATAATCCTAGACCCTTTTTATAATATTTCTCTCAATATTTCTCTATTTTATAACGCATTAGTAGTTTTGTTTGATTGTTTAAATAAGCCAATCACAGTTAAGATGGCTCTTCTGCACGCAACTAATCAGCCAAAACAAACAAAACGTTAAAATGATTTTTATTGAGTTTGCCATTTCGATTTTTGTCGTCTGATTTTATTTCATTATTACTCGCTATTGTTACAAACCACGGAAATTTCAAAAGTTTTTTAAATAGAATAAAGGCAGTGGAGGATTCGAGTTGCTTTTGTGGTATTGAGGAACAAACCTCAAGACATCTACTGATCGATTGCCCAGCATTTCAAGATTATAGAATGAAGAATGAACTAGTTGTTTGTGAACTTAACGAGTTGATTTCCGATAAAAAAATCATATTTAAAGTTCAATTTATTTTGTAAATACATTCTAAACTTTCTACAAAATCTGGATCTCTAGTGTTTTCATGCGTTGAATAATGTAAATAACTTATGTAAATAAACTTTTCTCCTTGTTTGGCGCAAGTATCCCTTGCGGAATATAGCGCTTTGGAAATAAAATATTTGGAAATAATTGGAAATATTAAAATATATTTAAAATAAGAAACTCTATTTGGTATCAATATTTATTATTATATTTTTACTTATTTCTATATAAATAGTATATTTGCATTACATTTTTTCAATTAATATCTAATTTTTGAAAGAGAAGGTGAACAAATGTGTGAATTGTCATATAGTTCATTAGAAACTTCTATGAAAGTTGGCCTTAAAAACCATTGTATTCTCCTGGTATTTCTTGATGATGATTCCTTTTAAATATTATAGAAACATTCGTACAAGGAAGGAATTTTGAACATACAAAAATATTTGAAAAAGTAAAAATAAATATCAGGTAAAATTTTTCTTTTAATTTAATTTAATTTACTTTAGCTGGAAACAGTCTGATACACGCCCGCGAGAGCACATACCAATAACAAAAGTTTTCAATTATTTTGTATAAATATTTTTGAAAGATTGTACATAGAGTATGAGCCCGTTGAAGAACAGTATATTTGCTCGAAAGCTTGAAAATTCAAAATTAAAAGAAACTTTTTAACCTGATTTTACTTTTTCAGATAATTTCTGGGTAACTATTGCTCACACACAAAAATATACATAGTGGCCGTTTAGGCAGATTTCAGCGCCTCTCTGTGGTGCCTTTTAGAACTAGATGGAGCCGGCTGTGATTATCCAGATCATGTTTTTTTTTCCTTATAAGTCCCTCATTGAAGGAAGGATTAGGTTAGACTTAGTACATCTTTGATTATATAAAAATGGACATTCAGAGATAGGGTAGCTCATCACAGGTGAGTTCTTATATAAAATTTGAAGTTTTACTGCATATAAAATAATGTTTATACCAAAAGGGTTAAATTCTATAGTCGGCATTGTAGTCAAGAATACTCCTGTAGATGTAACAAACACATCCCTGGAGGATTACTTTGGTAGATAAGTTACACTCATGGACAAAACATAAGGAATTTATACCATTTAGCATGTATATATGGATTCAGACAATAACTCTGAAAGATATTACAGTGACCTTTATTGAAGACACACGAGATAACTAAGTGTGAACAAAATTTCCTCTGTCTCTTAAAAAAATAAACGACTGGTGACATCAAAGTTAGTTTTATCCATGAGTGTATATGGAATTTCCTTCAAATAGCCTATAAATATGTTTTGGCTATACATATAATGTTATACACACATATTAAACATTAATGTATTAAAGTAGAGATTTAAAGTTAGACGCTTATATACCAAACGTTATTTATATCTAATTATTACCAATTTGAAACTCAGAATGAAACCATATAAAGGAATGACAATACATTCAGATGGTACAAGCACCTATAGGACATGCAACAACTGTCCTGGTGTGGAACTAACACCTACTCACATACTCTCATGCCCAGCAATGGCCGCAGCCTAGCAGAAAATTGACTTAGACCCAGAGCAGCAGCTTTACACGCCCAAGATAGTGGACATTCCGACTGCTGTGATAGAGATGTACGGAGACATCTGAGGATCTTCATTGGACACAACAACAACAACAGAAAATTGAAATAGACCCAGTGCAGCAGCTTTACACACCCAACAACAACAACACAAGCCTTTATTGAAGACCTCTCGTCCTATAAAGGATTCGCCATTTTACAGAGTAATTGAAGAGAAGAGAACTAAGAATACAGAGAGAAACCTATATGTAGTAGGTATAGTACAGTATTTTCTACACTGTGACTATATACAACAGCAGCAACAAGCCTTTTACTGGAATCAAAGTCCCATACAGGATTCGTCGTTCTAGTCCTGAAAAAGATTATTTACATATAATTATTTACATCAATTAGATTATGTGTATAGCTTCCCCTTCTATTCAGCCGTCTTCCAAAATTTGAACAACGCAAAAGCTTTACACACCCAAGATAGTGGACATTGCTGCTGCTGTGATAGAGTTGCATAGAGACATCTGAGGCTCTTTATTGGACACGGCAACAACAACAAAAAATTGACAAGGACCCAGAGAAGCAGCTTTACACACCCAAGATAGAGAACATAACGACTGCATGTGATAGAGATGCACGGGGACATCTAAGGCTCTTTATTGGACACGACAACAACAACAGAAGGTTGACATGGACCCAGAGCAGCAGCTTTACACACCCAAGATAGTGGACATAGCGACTGCTGTGATAGAGATGTACGGAGACATCTAAGACTCTTCTTTGGACACGACAACAACAACAACAGAAGGTTGACATGGACCCAGAGCAGCAGCTTTACACACCCAAGATAGTGGACATAGCGAATGCTGTGATAGAGATGCACGGGGACATCTGAGGCTCTTTATTGGACACGACAACAACAACAGAAGGTTGACATGGACCCAGAGCAGTAGCTTTACACACCCAAGATAGTGGACATAGCGACTGCTGTGATAGAGATGTATGGAGACATCTGAGGCTCTTCATTGGACACGACAACAACACATGTCTACCCAGAACAGCAGCTTCACACACCCAAGATAGAGGACATTGCGACTGCCGTGATAGAGATGTACGGAGACATCTGAGGCTCTTCATTGGACACAACAACAACAACAACCAATTTGAAAATAATGGTATTTTTTACCAATTATTCTCTATATGAAAGAATATATTCTTCTAACCTGAGATATAAAATTGAGATAAAATAACAAAAGGCTTTAGGCTTAACATCATTTGGAAGAGATTTGCGATGGATAATCTTCTGTCATGGTTAATAACATTGAATTTTTCATCGTCTACCTCTCTTTGTTTTTAAACGACGGGCCTTAAATTTTAGTCTCGGGTGACCGATTTAAACAGGATTTTCTACTTTGTTTCTATTTAATAGGGCTGTGTTTTAAATAAATGTTTTTTTTTTGGTATTCTTGGATAAAATACAGTTTAGTCAGACTATCTAGTTTATTGGATCAAATGGGGGTAAAAAAAGAAATAAATTCAATTTAATCAATATCTGTATTTAATATAAGAATATTTCTATAGCTATATGAAGAGCGATTGCTAGAAGCATATTATATATTTATAATTATATTTAATTCTGCTGTCCTAAAAGCTTATGTCCATAGTTCTTCTAAAATACCCATTCCAAGAGTCTTACAACAGTATCACTATAAAAGGAAGTTCCAAAAATGCAATATAACAGCGGTATGTTAGATTAAACTGGCGAAACCGCTGGGAGGGTTCACCACTGATGAGCCAGGCCCTTCCTTTAATTTTTCCATTGCAGTAAGGACAGTAGAAATTGTTTTATTTTAAAAAGAATATTAAGCCTCTAAAATAGTTTTGTAATTTGATAACAGATGGCGCGCTAGTGCATCGTAATATATTTTACACAAATAAATTTACTGGCAATGCGTTTCTTTTAAATATCATCAAATATTATCTCTACAGACCTTACTGTAATGATATGAGTTATTGAATGAGAGGGCTTGACTCATCAGTAGTGAACCCTCTCAGCGGTTTCGCCAAATTAATCTCTAGACCGTTCTACTATTGTATTGGATTGATTTGGAATATACCCTGTATTTTCTGTGGAAGGCAGTTTAGGGGTGTTTAGTGAACTATGGACATAAGCTTATAGGTCTGTAGAGGTACATATATCATTGAAGTGTAAACAGCATCTCTACAGACCTCATATCATTGCAGTAAGGTCTGTAGAGATAATATTTGATGATATTTAAAAGAAACGCATTGCCAGTAAAATTATTTGTCTAAGGATTTTAATTAAAAGGCAATTAAATTTAATTTACTAATAGCTCTATATTTTGATTAAATCATTAAGGAATATAAGGTTTGGTTTCGTTTTACAATTCTTTTATTTCTCGAACTTTAAGGCTAACAAGCCTTTCAACACAGAGACCTAGAAGTATTACTTCTGGCCAATTATAGAAATTATATAACGATGCACTTGCGCGCCATCTGTTATCAAAATTCGAAACTATTTTAAACGCATAAGATCCTTTTTAAAATTAAACAATTTCTACTGCCCTTACTGCAATGGAAAAATTAATGGGAGGGCCTGGATTATCAATGGTGAACCCTCACAGCGATTTCGCCAGTTTAATCTACCATACCGCTGTTATATTGTATTTTTTGGAACTTCCTTTTATAGTGATACTGTTGCTAGACTCTTGGAATTGATATTTTGAAAGAACTATGGACATAAGCTTTGAGGACAGTATAATTACATACAATTATAAATATAACACAAAGCAATAACGCGCCATCTATACATAAAAATGAAAGTATTTAAAAGCACGAATGTTTCTTTTATACATAATACAAACTTCTACTGCCCTTACTGCGATGAAAAAAAAAATATATAAACAATTATAAATATATAATATGCTTCGAGACATCGCTCTTCCGCAAATATCAAATTGTGTCTTTTATTAGAATATTTATATTACGATGCACTTGCGCGCCATCTGTTATCAATATTTGTAACTATTTTAAACGCGTAAGATTACATTGCAGTAAGGGCAGTAGAAATTGTTTAATTTTAAAAAGAATCTTACGCGTTTAAAATAGTTTCGAATTTTGATAAGGCATTATAGAGTTGGGCCGCATATAGGCGTGTTATATATGGCTAGAAGCAGTACTTCTGGGTCTCTTGTATTGAAGGGCATTTTAGCCTGAAAGCTCGAGAAATATAATACACCTATCCCCCGATTTACACGGTACTCGTTTTACACGTTTTCGCTTTTACACGGTTTTCCAAATAAGTTTTTTTTTTGTTTTTATCGCACTATACTAAATGCTATTGTGATTGAACACATGCGCTGTGTACACATCTCACGAGGAATCCCGAGCTTATGTGCTGACTACATATTTTAACCTGTCAATGCATTTTATTTCTGTGTACACCTATCCCCCGATTTACACGTTTTTCTCAGGAGCGTATCTACCGTTTTATTGTAAAAAGACACCAAATCACTGATTCCTTAATGATTTATTCAAAATATAAAAGCAAAGAATAATCTTTATTATAGCTATATATACATATTAATCAAAATAGGCACCTCTCCCTTTTTAATATGATTTAGAACACAATTGAGTATTATGATGCATTAGCGCGCCATCTGTTTTGAAAATTCGAAACTATTATAGACGTAACACAAAGCAATAACGCGCCATCTTTACATATAAAATAAAAGGATTTAAAAGCGCGAATGTTTCTTTTATACATAATAAAACTTCTACTGTCCTTACTGCGATGGAAAAATATATTGGGAGGGCTTGGCTCATCAGTGGTGAACCCTCCCAGGTGGATTAAATTGGCGAAACCGCTGGGAGGGTTCACCACTGATGAGCCAAGCCCTCCCAATATATTTTTTCATCGCAGTAAGGACAGTAGAGTTTGTATTATGTATAAAAGAAACATTCGCGCTTTTAAATCCTTTTATTTTATATTATAGATGTCTATATAAAAAAATAGACACTTCGTCCAGTTGGAGTTTTATATTTTCTCAACGTTTCGACAAAAATCTTTTGTCTTCGTCAGGAGAAGTAAATACAAATAAAGCATTTGGCAAGGCGTTAAAAATTGTTCTGAGGTTTGCAAGGGCGTTCTCACGTGACAACATCTAAAGCGCGAGTCAAAAACAAATATTATATTATAGACGTGTATGATTCTTTTGAAAAAAAAAAATTACTGCTCTTACTGCAATAGAAAATTAATGGTAGATTAAACTGGTGAAACCTGCTGGGAGAGTTCACCACTGATGAGCCAGGCCCTCCCATTAATTTTTCCATTGCAGTAAGGGCAGTAAAAATTGTTTAATTTTTAAAATAATCTATACGCGTCTATAATAGTTTCGAGTTAATAATTCAGTATGTTTATCACTCAAGATAAAAACCTTTACTTAGTGGTGATGAGGAATGAACTACAACCCCAGTTTTGGAATATTCAGACAAATGACCAACTTGTATACCTTAAAAAGAAACAATAGTCGCTAGGAGAAAAAGATTCACAAACAAATCAATTTTTTTCTAAATTTCAAAATTTAGCCACATTTTATATTTATATATATATATTAATATTCAAAAAATAATAATTTTTATATATACCATATATCATTTTGAATATTTGAGAAATAAATTAAAATTTGAATATTCTCATCGAAAATGACAAATGGTTAATTTCTACTTTGAATAAATTTGGTGTCTTTACTTTGAAAAATAAAACTTGTATACCATTGTTTTGGGCTATGATCCTCATCAGTACATGGTCAGCTTCGATTTCATAGCATTTTACGGGTGGAGTTATGAAATCGGTCCAATTTAACTTCAAATATTATTTAAACTGGTGAAGTAGTAAGGGCTGATTTTCAATCTAGAATACAACATAAAGTTGAGGGAGAATGATATTCATGTACCAGTTACCAGAGAAAAGGAGCTAGACAGCAAATCAACGACAAAGCGAGGATCTAACCAATGAACGTTGAGATTGTGTAACGGATCATCCCGACATTGCCATATAAGGCAATGGAACTAACTAGATTGTAATGTAATCTCCTCCCTCGACATCCAGAAAGTGGAGATACTTTTCAGTTTTTCAGTTAGTTTTTGTAATACAGCTGCACTACACAAATCTCATTGCTGGCTATACGATAATAAAGGGGTATATTAACCTAAAATTGTGAAAAATCAACAAAGAGTTGATATATTTTCTGATAGATGGAAGAAACCCATCAGCAACTTCCAGTTAAACGAACAGGAAATGTCCTTTCATTATATTCTAACATCCAGATCCTTTTCTTCTTCTTCTTCTCTACTTTTAAACTCTTTTTAAAACATCTATTCATGTTAGGGGCTCAGCTGGCCCGGCTGATAGTTACCTATAAGGGCTCCTAATCCAGGGATACAGGATGAGCAGCGTTTGTACTCCATGTTATGAGTGGCTGTACATGGCGTCTGTTCCTCATGTCAGAGGTGGCCATTTCTTTTGGAGCTAAGTCGGCCTACCACTGAGTAGTGCTCCCAGTCTTAATGACAAAGGCAGACGCATTCTACTTCACTCAGTGTGGAGCTAAGAAAGAAAGAAGATTCATGTTAGGATGTATTAGCAAGCCATCTGCATTTGGAAATATTTAAAAAGGCGAATTATAAAAACAAATTTCAACAACAAATAAAAACATTTCTACTGGTATGTCCCTACTGTAATCTTTTAAAATATATTAAGAGGGCCGGGCTCATATAATAGTTGGTGTTTTAATGTCCATCTAACAGAGAGCCAAACAACAACTGACTCACCCGTGCAGCCGAGGTCACGCTCCGCTGCGTCACGTGGGGAAACATAGGTAGATGTTTTCTTACATCTTCTCAGCACATCCCCCTTTTTAAGACTTGAAATATATATATATACATTACAAACTTTAAATGCATAATATAATTAATAATGAAGGCGATCCACAGGTTTAACAATTCGTCCACTCCGGGTTCTTATCTGGCCGTCTTCTGAGTCGTTAGAGGGATAATCCACAACTGGGGTGTTTTCATTTTCAACCAGTTCCTCCCCCGAAAAGGTCGGCGTCGATGGGTCGGCTGGATATTGCACTGTAACTCCTTTTCGTAGATGGAACCTGTTTCGACGTAAAGTCCCAACTGGAGTATCAACCATATACGACCTTGGTGTCGATGCTTTCTTCTTTACAATCCCCCAGGTTCGCATATCTGTAATCCAAACAGTGTCACCTTCGGATAGCTCCTCCATGTCCTTAGCTCCGCAGCGTCGATCATATCTGGATTTCATATCCTTTCTCCTTCTCCCCTCCTTTCTTTTCAGGGCCTGAGAGTCCACCAACTTTGGATTAAGATTCTCTGGTGCAATTGGCAAGGTCGTTCGGAGTTTACGTCCCATGAGAAGCTCAGCAGGGCAGTAACCGTTCTCCAAAGGTGTCGATCGATACTCCAGGAGTCCAAGCGATGGGTCTTGATTTTTCTTGAGGATCAACTTAGCAATTTTCACACCTGCTTCTGCCATCCCATTGCTCTGCGGGAATCGAGGACTTGAAGTGACATGTGTGAATCCGTACTGCCTTGCGAAATTAGCAAATTCACGAGCAGCTCCAAATTGCGTCCCATTATCGCTTACAACAGTTTCTGGTATTCCATGTCGGGCAAATATGGATTTGCAACTACGCACCACCACACTGGCTGTGAGCCGATCCAGCTGAACCATTTCAGGATATCGAGAATAATAGTCAATGACGACTAGATACCACTTATTCTCGAACTTGAACAAATCCATTCCAATATTTTGCCACGGTCGTGTAGGAAAGTTGGTTGGTATCAAAGGTTCATGTTTTGAGACGGCTTCCTGGATACAGACACTGCACTTTCTGACCGTTTCCGCGATCTCCTCCGAAATTCCAGGCCACCATACCGTCTCACGTGCGCGAAGTCTTGTTTTTGTAATCCCGAAGTGCCCAGCATGCAACTTATCTAGGATCTCCAGTTTCATACTTTCTGGAATAACAAGACGACAGCTACGCATCAGTAGTCCATTTTGAACGCCGAGTTCATCCTTGACATGCCAATAAGAGAGCAGAGCCTGTGACATTTTCTTCTTATCTGGCCAGCCTTTCTCAAGGTAGTTGACTACTGCTTTCAGGGTCGTATCTTCTTGTTGAGCTTCAAAAATCTTCGTCAACATCTCGTCTTTGTCGGTTATACTCGAGAGAACTGCATTTATATGCGCTGAGGTTTGCCGTTCGTTTTCACCTCCCTCGGTTGTAAGAAGTGGTTGTCTGGATAATGCATCGGCGTCGAGCAGCTCCTTTCCAGGGATATGCACTATTTCGAATCCAAACCTCATCATACGCATTCGGAAACGTTGCAGTCTTGGGGTCAGAGAACTCAATTCTTTCGTCGAAAATAGAGGAATGAGAGGCTTATGGTCGGTCTCAATTCGGAAACGCTTTCCAAGCAGGAAATCTTGAAAACGTTCGCAAGCCCATGTAATTGCGAGAGCCTCTTTCTCGATCTGAGCATATCGTTTTTCGGTAGGTGTCATAGTTCTAGAAGAATAAGCAACAGGTCGCCAGATTCCATTCTTACCTTCTTGCTTCAGTACCGCTCCCAAGCCGTATGAAGATGCGTCGGATGACACCATAGTTGGTTTCCTGACGTCGTACGCTGCCAAGATGGGTTGAGTCGTGAGCAATTCTTTCAACTTTCGGAATGCTCGCTCCTGGCTGCAATCCCAAACGAAGTCTTGACCTTTCACCAACAACTGGTTCAGTGGTGCCACGATTTCAGATAAATTTTCCACAAAGCGTCCCAGATGGTTCACCATGCCAAGAAATCTTCTTACGCCATGAACATCGGTCGGAGCAGGCATCTTCGCCACTGCTTCGATTTTCGCTGGATCTGGTCGGATACCGTCTTCATCCAGTATGTGCCCAAGAAAATTAATTCTTGGCACGCCGAAGACACACTTGGCCTTGTTTAGTGTAACTTTCGCCTCTTTCAGTTTTCGGAGCACTAAACGAAGAATTCGATCGTGAGTCTTGGAGTCGGAGGCAAATATCAGGATATCGTCCAGGTAACACATTACACCGTCCATGCCTTGCAAGATTATTGACATAACTCTCTGAAAATACTCTGGGGCGAGTGAGATTCCAAATGGCATTCTGCAGTATTTATATCTCCCAAAAGGAGTGATGAAGGTCGTTAAATGCTGGCAGTCCGGGCTCAACGGAATCTGGTGAAAGCCACTGTTCGCGTCCAGTTTCGAAAAGAATCTTGCTTCCCCCAGTTGCCCCAGCATGTGCTCCACCACTGGCATGGGATGCACTTCGCGCTGTACATGTTCGTTCAGCCTTGAGAGATCCACACAGAGTCGTATGTCGCCATTCGGTTTACCAGCAATCACAGTCGGTGCACACCATTCAGTCGCAACGTTAACTTGTGCTATGATTCCCGCCTTCTCGAGCTCTTCCAATCTTGTTTTGAGCTTTTCCATCAAAGGTATTGGTACCCGTCGAGGAGTATGCACAGCATATGGTTTTGCTCCAGGTTTCAATTTGATTTCGTAAGGGTTTCCGATCTGTCCCAGTCCTTCAAATACTTCAGGGAATTCCTTGATTGGGTTAATTCTCGTCGCAACCACTTCAATCCGCCTCGCCAGGTTCAAGAGCTCACATGCCCGGCGACTCAGAAGAGGTTCACTCAAACGACGAATGACATAAATCTTCTCCTTGATTTCATAATTGCCATTTCGCAGCGTTGATATAAACATACCCACAGTCTGAAGTTCGGAGAATTCAGCAGCTCTAAGGTTGATATCACTTTTCACTAGTCGTTGCTGTCCCATTATCTTCTTGAAGAGACACAGAGGAACACATGTAACATCCGCCTGGGAGTCGAGCTTGAACTTCACCTGTTTCCCGTTCACTTGGATTTCTGCTGTCCATCGCCTCCTGCACTCGCCTTCATCATCATCGAGATTAGATGAATCCTCCACAGCTGAGACCTCCAGGAGAAAACCTATTTCTTCATCAAGTTCAGAAACAGCTTTGACTTCCGCAGTCTTCGCCTGCTTATCTGGGCAGCAATTTGCAAAATGGCCAGTTTTTGAACACAGGTTACATTTCTGTCCTTCAGCACGGCAAGCCTGTCCTTCCCTGTGGGTGAAACCTCCGCACTTTGGACATCGTGATCTTGTTTTGGCTGACTTCTCCTTCTTCCTCGAAGGCTGCTGTTGTTGTTTCGGTGATTGTTTCTTCGAGTTGAACTTCACCTGATTGACCTTTTGGCTTGGTGAGGGACGCTGCAGGTCGACTTGCTGCTGTCGAACGGCTTCCTGCTGTCGAACCATTTTCACCGCCTTTTCCAAAGTCAGTTCGCTGTCCAGCTGCATTCTTTCAGATAAAGCTTTGTCCCTCACTCCAACCACTATTCGGTCACGGATCAACTGCTCATGAAGACCCTCAAATTCGCAACTATCAGCCAATTTGTACAATGAAGTGATGAATTCGTCCACTGGCTCCCGATCCTCTTGGATTCTTGAATTAAATTTCGCACGTTCGTAGATAATATTCTTTCTGACACAGAAGTGGCTGTCGAACGCCTTGAGGACGGAATCAATTTTCGTTGCCTCTTCTTCCTTTTCGAACTTGAAGGTCCTGAATATATCATCCGCGCGGTCGCCCATCAAGTACATGAACAAATCGATCTTGTCCGCCTCCTCTTTCTTCTTCATTCCACTGACCACGAGGTATCGTTCGAATCTTTTCCTCCATTTGGGCCATTCGTTGGGAGTCGAGAAGTCGAAAGTTTCTGGAGGTTGAATCTGAGCCATGTTGAATTATCTTCCAAGGTACACAAAAATCGATATCTTGCGATATACGGGTTCGTATTTTATCCAGCTATCGCTGCCACCATGTTTTAATGTCCATCTAACAGAGAGCCAAACAACAACTGACTCACCCGTGCAGCCGAGGTCACGCTCCGCTGCGTCACGTGGGGAAACATAGGTAGATGTTTTCTTACATCTTCTCAGCACAGTTGGCTTCCAGGTTTTTCTCCAGTTCAATCTATCTGACCGCTCTAACATTGTATTAGGTTGTTTTTATATTTGGTACTGAGGAGAGGAATTCTTGAACAGATGTAAACATATCCTTTTATACTAGAGTCCTTTTTTTATTGTCCCTAGTACACGTGGTCATGATAATTATGATATTTAATTTCCTTTGTAAATATATTTTGGATTTCATTAAGAAAAATGGTCTTTGATGTAACGATCTCAAGGAAATATTGGACATATTTTATGGTTGTAAACAATATATAGGTGTATGCGTGTATATGTGTGTATATATGTATATATTTTTAAATTTAATGATGTAACTGTAAATAAAATTCAAAGAATATCTCTATACTCACCACTTTCCTCTTGATCTCCCTTTTACAATATCTCTATATGTAAATAATATTTATGATTTTTTCTAAGTTACTTTCTGTGTATCTTTCCATGTTGAATATTTTCTTTGTTATATTTGTATGTACATTTAGCGCAAGTGTCCCTAGGGGGACATAGTGTTTTGAATTGAAATAAATAAATAAATAATGATATAATCATGATGGGTAGAAGTTGGCGACTGCTTTTTACTGTAAGTACACCACATGTCTACACGTGTGAAAAGCAGTACGACTTTGCACTTACAAATGTGCCAGATTCCCGTTTGGTTACTTGCACTCGCTGGTGGGATTGGACTTTTGCAAGAATCGGGGGCCAATGGAACTTTCTTTTTTTTTTAATTAGAAAAAAGTGTCCAATGAGAGAATCGATCCCGAGTCGGAGCGGTCGAAAACCAACTGTTTAGACCTCCCTTCCACGGTGCGACTAGAGACCTGAATCCAAATAACCCAGGATGTCTAGTTCAAATTTCTAGTCAAAGCCTGTGACAGAGGTATACCAGTTGACCAGGAAGTTCCATGATGGAGTTCTGTCTGTCAGGCTAGCTAGCAATGTAGGATTAAGCTGAGCCTGTTCACTTAATTATACTCTCTGCATTATGTGCCTTAAAAAACACTGTACACAGCTGAATAATCCCCTATCTATCATTCTTCCAAACAATCAAGGGATAAATTTGGATCCATTCCAAGAAAACTTTATCTAACAAAAATAAAATTTGTGCTTTAATTTATAAACTTCTAATTATTTAGTTAAGACATATTAAGTAATTATGAGGAAGTAATTGCCTTTTGAGCAGGCTATATAAATTATTACCCTCTTTAAAAGTGCACATTAAAATTGAACCGAGTGTTAAGGAACACTTTTATTAGAAATTTTCTAGTTATGGCGGGAAAAGGCAATAAAAATGGCGGTCAATACAGACGATACCACGTCAAAATCAATTTTAAGAAAAGCCTTGATTTTATTTTCAAACTTGAACATTAAAGAACTTTTTTGTGAATAAAAATATATCTTTTTTTTTGCATTTATATTCTTTGTATTGTTTACTTATTTTATTAATATATTTATATTTACTTTTAATAACATGAAAAAATGCATATTAATAAATATCTTGTTGATTATAGAGCAATTCGTGCATCACGCTTAGAAGGTTTTTGAATTTTTTAGAGAAGAAGATAGGCGAACAGCCTCGTCGAAATATTGAAATTTAATAAATATTTTGATCCAAAATATGCCCCTATTTCAATTAATAAATATATATTTTTTTAAAATACTAAATTGATTATTTTTATTGTGTGGTTCCCCTAAAAGGTTTGATATCCTAAATTTTCTTTTTTTTTTATTTCAAAAGAAGTATATTCATAATATATTATATTAAATATATGATTTTTGAAAATAGAGCCATGCATAAATATATATTTAAATAAAAAGGCATATATTGGATCGAAATATCATTTATTTTACCAATATTTCAGTTAGCTGAACGCCAACCTTTTTCAAGGTATTATAACAGCCAACTGAAATATTGATAAAAATAAATGATATTTTGATCCAATATATGCCTTTTTATTTAAAAAATATATACGCGTGTTTTCGGTATTTTGCGCAACTGAAGAATTATAAAAAGAATTAAATTACAGTATTAAAATAAAACATAATTCTACAAAGGTGTTTAGAACTTTTCACTTTTTATTAAACATTCGGAATTTTGTTCAAACAATAGATTTAGGATTTTAATTATTTTTTACATTACTTATTGGTTATATATATTCAGAACAATATTTCATATGAATTTAGTAAAGGAGAATTGTTGAATGTAATTATGCAAGTTTTATAACGGAGCATACAAATGTCTCTCACCTTTCTAAAATCAAATTTGAAATGATTTGAAAATTTCTTCACTAAGGCTAAAGCTTTGGTGGTAAAATATATCTCCCCACGTTGCTGATTATTGGCAGTTTTGACTTAAGTTAATTTAGCTTTATGTTAACACAACCTGGCCGCAGTGCCTTATATTGTATTATAAGTTACTTTATGTATTATTTACGAACGGAAAAATACGTCCAGGGTAGACTAGTGGACATGGCATCTGCCCGGTAAGCGGAACATTGTGGGTTCGATTCCCATCCCTGGACACTTTTATTTTTCCGTTCATCATTACTCTTCATAATTCACCCTTTCATACTTCATTCAAAAGGTTAGAAATAGTCAATATTTCACCTTGAAATAAATTTTGATTTTTCATTGAAAAGAAACTCATGCGGTGTAACTTCAAGTGTCGTTTTACAACCTAATAAACCCATCACTAAAACATTCAAATTACACAAATAAGTATAAAACAATTTTAATTATTGATCACTTAACACAAGTGGATACTAAGCATATTATAAACCAGCAGGTTCTTTACAAATTTTGGTGGAATTTTTATACTTATTGGTAGAGGATTTGAACCCATCGTCGATATTTCGATGACTATGACACGGGATCGAACCCCAAGCTGACCTTTATTTTTTATTATTTTACTCAAATAACCACCGCTTCTTACATAAATCCACACTACAAGTTCACCTATAATAAATACACGTAGTACAGGCCATGATAATCATGGTGGACATTTAACGACTGCCCTTACTGTTCCAGTACCAAAATAACTTTGTTAGCTACCACTCAAAAAGAACAACCTAGCTTATGTTATTTAGAGTAGATACTCCGCCCTTGCCGGTCCCAAGCCCGGATGAAAAAAGAGGAGGGGGAGCAGTAACAATCTCACTAAAAAACCTGGGCTCAGCTGGCCGGCTGATAGTACCCTGTAAGGGCTCCTAATCCAGGGATACAGGATGAGCAGCGTTTGTACTCCATGTTAGGAGCGGCTGTACATGGTGTCTGTTCCTCATGTCAGAGGCGGCCATTTATTTTGGAGCTAAGTCGGCCTGCCACTGAGTAGTGCTCCCAGTCTTAATGTCAAAGGCAGATGCATTCTACTTCACCCAGTGTGGAGATAAGAAAGAAGAAGACAGTAAATAATATGTACATTTCATTTACAGGGTATTTACATATTTACATTTATATGTGGTGTGGGATCTTGAAATCGGAGGTGTTCTCTGTTCTAAGATAGGCTGTTATTCTCATTTTATCTGGGTAGGTGTTTTTTCTTTCGTTTTTTCACTTGTCTACGTTTGTTTTCAATTAATATCGGTGTTACCTTGGCACCCTTACTGTAAGTATATCACATTCTACACATGTAAAAAGTAGATCTCACTAGGAAATATAAATTATCAAATTGAGCTCTGGTATATTGCAAATACATACATACAAAATTACTCTTCATAATTCACCCTTTCATACCTCATCCAAAAAGGTTAGAAATAGTCAATATTTCACCTTGAAATAAATTTTGATTTTTCATTGAAAAGAAACTCATGAGGTGTAACTTCAAGTGTTGTTTTACAATCACAAGCCGCAGTGTATTATATTGTATTATATGTTACTTTATGTATTATTTATGAACGGAAAAATACGTCCAGGGTACCCTAGTGGACATGGCATCTGCCCGGTAAGCGGAACATTGTGGGTTCGATTCCCATCCCTGGATACTTTTATTTTTCCGTTCATCATTACTCTTCATAATTCATCCTTTCATACCTCATCCAAAAAGGTTAGAAATAGTCAATATTTCACCTTGAAATAAATTTTGATTTTTCATCAAAAGAAACTCATGCGGTGCAACTTCAAATGTTGTTTTACAAAAATATTGATTCCTACATGTGTATTATGGTGTACTTAAAATATAAGGCAGTCGCTAACTATCCACCATGATTATCATTGCCCGTACTATATGTTCTCCCCTTAAACAAGTTTTAAAAAATATCTAATTCTATTAAAGATCTTAAAACTTTCGTTTTTGTTCATTTTCATTCTTAACTGCACAAGTCGTTCACATAAATCATCTTTAAGTGTGGAAATATTACATACACTCATGGACAAAACTTAAGGAAACTGTACATTTTGATGTTTCCGGTCGTCGATTTTTTTTAATGAAACAGATGCAATTTGTTCACACTTGTTTATCTCGTGTATCTTCAATAAAGGTCACTGTGTATCAAATATCTTTCAGAGTTATTGTCTGAATCCCGATATACATGCTAAAAGGTACAACTTTCTTAAGAATTGTCCATGAGTGTATCTTTCAGAGTTATTGTCTGAATCCCGATATACATGCTAAAAAGTACAACTTCCTAAAGTTTTCACCATGAGTGTATCTTTCAGAATTATTGTCTGAATACCGATATACATGCTAAAAGGTACAACTTCCTTAAGTTTTGTCCATAAGTGTGATGAGAAGCAATTTTGTTCACACTTGGTTATCTCGTGTATCTTCAACAAAGGTCACTGTAATATCTTTCAGAGTTATTGTCTGAATCCCGATATACATGCTAAAAGGTACAACTTCCTTAAGTTTTGTCCATAAGTGTGATGAGAAGCAATTTTGTTCACACTTGGTTATCTCGTATATCTTCAATAAAGGTCACTGTAATATCTTTCAGAGTTATTGTCTGAATCCCGATATACATGGTAAAAGGTACAACTTCCTTAAGTGTTGTCCATGAGTGTATACACACTGGGTTATCTCGTGTATCTTCAACAAAGGTCACTGTAATATCTTTCAGAGTTATTGTCTTACTACCGATATACATGGTAAAAGGTACAACTTCCTTAAGTGTTGTCCATGAGTGTATACACACTGGGTTATCTCGTGTGTCTTCAATAAAGGTCACTGTAATATCTTTCAGAGTTATTGTCTGAATCCCGATATACATGCTAAAAGGTACAACTTCCTTAAGTGTTGTCCATGAGTGTGATGAGAACCAATATTGTTCCCACTTGATTATCTCGTATATCTTCAATGAAGGTTCACTGTAATATCTTTCAGAGTTATTGTCTGAATCCCGATATACATTCTAAAAGGTACAACTTTCTTAAGTTTTGTCCATAAGTGTATATTAGAAAATTCACTTTAGTTTGAAGTGTAAAATAAGAAACCTAATTAAATTGAATGAAATTAGCACAAACAGAATCCTAAAAAATATTAATTTAAATACACAACATTTTAAAAATGTAAATAAATGAATTCTCCACGCCTATTTATTCGTAACTAATTATTTATGTCGACAATGCCGGGAGTCAATTAATTCCTAAATTAATCTGAAATAAATATGCAGTAAATACAGATAAATAAAACTTAGAAATTCAATTTACAATCAATTCTATGCAGGCGCACCATTTTGCTTTATATATAAAATGGCGTACAAGGATCTGTGAAAAGAAAAAAAAAAACATTTTTAAAATCAAAATCTTCATCTATATATGCAATTTTAACTTAAAAGTTGTTACCGAAACGTCAAACACTATTTATTTATGTGGTCTTATTACCTTATGTTAAATTTTGCATCCTATTTTGAATATAAAATTCAAATCACCTCTCTTCCGTCAAAATAGACGTAGAATCTAGAGGGAAGTAGGTATAATATACACATACTGAACTTAAAGGTTGTTACCGAAACGTCACACACTATTTATTTATGTAGTCTTATAACCTTATGTAGAATTTTGTATCCTTTTTTTATTATAAAAATTAAAGATCACCTCTCTCCCGTAAAAATAGACGTAGAAGCTAGGGAGAAGTAGGTATAATATACACATACTGAACTTGAAGGTAGTTACGGAAACGTCACATACTATTTATTTGGATTTGGTCTTATTACCTTATGTATAATTTTGTATCCTATTTTTATTATAAAAATTAAAGATCACCTCTCTACCGTCAAAATAGATGTAGAATCTAGAGAGAAGTAGGTATAATATACACATACTGAACTTAAAGGTTGTTACCGAAACGTCAAACACTATTTATTTGGGTCTTATAACCTTATGTATAATTTTGTATCCTATTTTGAATATAAAAAAAGAAAGATAACCTCTCTCCCGTCAAAATAGACGTAGAATCTAGAGAGAAGTAGGTATAATATACACAAACTGAACTTAAACGTTGTTACCGAAACGTCACCCACTATTTATTTATGTAGTCTTATTACCTTATGTAGAATTTTGTATCCTATTTTTATTATAAAAAAGAAAGATAACTTCTCTACCGTCAAAATAGACGTAGAAGCTAGAGAGTAGTGGGTATAATATACACATACTGAACTTAAAGGTTGTTACCGAAAGGTCAAACACTATTTATTTATGTGGTCTTATTACCTTATGTATAATTTTGTATCCTATTTTGAATATAAATATCACCTCTCTCCCGTCAAAATAGACGTAGAAGCTAGAGAGAAGTAGGTATAATATACACATACTGAACTTAAAGGTTGTTACGGAAACGTTACATACTATTTATTTTGGATTTGGTCTTATTACAATTACAATTACAATTATTTTATTTCCAAAGCGCTATATCCCGCAAGGGATACTTGCGCCAAACAAGGAGAAAAGTTTGTTTACATGAGTTATTTACATTATTCAACGAATAAAAACATTAGAGATCCAGATTTTGTAGAAATTTTAGAATGTATTTACAAAATGAATTGAACTTTAGATATGATTTTTTATTGGAAATCAAATCGTTTAATTCATAAACAACTAGTTCATTCTTCATTCTATAATCTTGAAATGCTGGGCAGTCGATCAGTAGATGTCTTGAGGTTTGTACCTCCATACCACAAAAGCAACTTGAATCCTCCACTGCCTTTATTCTATTTAAAAAACTTTTGAAATTTCCGTGGTTTGTAACAAATTGAGTATTATAAAAATTTGGACGAAAGTATTTAGGGATTTCTTGGGGAAAAAAGCTTAAGAAAGTATTATTTGCTTCGTTTTTCAGAACATTCATTCTTGATTTGAGAAAGGTATCTATAATTCCTGGAATAAATGGGTCATAAATTTGTTGATCATCTGTGGATAAGTTTCTCAGATCAGATATCATGATTCTGGATTCGATAAAGTCTGAGATCAGAGGAATGTTGGCCAAACTATGAACACAGCTATATGATGTGGATTTATAGGCTTGTATACCCCATGTCAGTATTTGATATTGGGTTGAATTTAATTTTTGTAAACATTTTTTATTTAAATATTTGAACCAAATTTCGGCTCCATATGTAAGTATTGGTCTAAAAATGGATTTATATAAAGTTAGCCTTTTCTGGGTGCTTAGACCCCAAGATTTCCCGCAAATTGAGAAGAGATAATTTTTAAAACGTTTTGTACGATTTACTATTTCTTCTATGTGGTATGTAAAATTTATTTTGTTTCTTCTTCTGTGATTTGCAATTATTATTCCTAAAATTTTGGTCTTCAGAGTTGGTATGATTATTTCATTATTAAATTTGATTGGGATTTTTTCTTTGTTATGTAAATAAAGTATATTAGTTTTTTCTAGACTTATTTCAAGTTTGTTACTCTTACACCATACATCAATCGTATTTAATGCCTGTTCTATAACTAATTTCAGGTCTTTGCAATTGTTGTGCCAGCATATAATTGAAACATCATCCGCATAACATACCACTTCACTATTAGGAACTTGATATTTGATCAAAAGATCGTTTAGTAATATTATCCATAGTAGTGGAGATAGCGGGCCACCCTGCGGACATCCCTTTGTAATTTGTTTATTTATTGTTAAGTTCTCATATGTAAATTTCATTTTCCTCGATTTGAAATATGATTGAATAGTCCTTATTAAACTTTCCGGCAAATTATCTTCATCTATTATTTTTAAAATCGCAGGCCACCATGCGTCATCAAAGGCTCCCGCAATATCTATTGTGACCAGAGCTGTCAGTTCTTTGGTTTTGTGTTCCATTATTATATCGATTATATTATTCAAGGCTGTAATAGTAGATTTTGACTTGATGAATCCATGCTGTTTGGGACTTAATAAATTGTTTTGCATATAATATTCATAAATTTTCTTTTTAATAACTTTTTCGTAGATCTTAGACAGATTAGATGTTAACGAAATAGGTCGATAGCTTTTTATTGATTCGACGTTAGATTTGTTTGGTTTCATTAGAATTTTTAAAACTGTCGTTTTCCATTCCCTTGGAAAATATCCCATCTGAATACATTTATTTAATAACGAATGTAGCACAGGAAGTATCAGAGTCTTTGAGTATTTTATCATGTTATTACTGATATTATCTTGACCTGGTGACTTTTTAACATTGGTATTGTCAATTAGATATTCTATTTCTTCGGTATCAATATGGATAGCGCTTGAATTCCTTAGAAAAGGTTCGTAACTTCTAACCAATTCTTGTTGTTGGTTGTCTTGATCAATTCTGTCATCTGCAATTAATACATTCATTATGTCTGTAATGCGTTTTTCTTTTTCTGATTCTTGATTGTTGTCTATTATGGGAAGTCCTTTTTGCTTGTTTGAGGATTTGAGCTTTTTGAAAATTTTATATGCGTTACCAAAAGGATCATTTGATTCATTTTCTTCGATGAAAATTTTCAAACTATTTCTCTTTGCTTTCTTTATCATATTATTAAATTTGTTTCTGACTTGTTTATATCTTGTTGCATCGATAGTCTTACTGTGATAAAATAAGTTTCTTACATAATGAAAATGTGTTTTCATTAGTTCAAGTTCTTTATTCCACCATTTTATACCTGCATCATATGCGTAGTTGTTTGATTTTACTTTTAATGATATGTAAGCTGCTTCTATTATGTTATCCGTGAGTTTGTTTACAACTTTATCAATATCCGTGCAATTTTCCACCATATCTGCCTCATTCTTTAATTTGATAAATTCTTGATACTTGAGATTTTTGGAGAAATTTGTCCAGTTGGCGTGTTTTTCATTGAATTTCCATGTAGAATTCTGTTTATCTTTTATATAATTAAATTTTGAGTGAATTTCAAATTGAATTGCCAAATGATCAGAAATATTCGTCAGTGATGAGGTGGTCCAATGTCTGATCATATTTATTGAAAGTCTATTCGAGATTGTTAGATCTACTATACTTGCCCCTCTACATGTTGGAGTTTTATCGTTGTGAATGTACAAGTTATTTTCATTTATTATTGTTTGCAATTTGTAACCATTTGAATTTGTTATTTTATCGAACCAGATTGGATGACGGGAATTGAAATCTCCGCATAGGACTATAGGGTTATTTGAATAAGTATTAATCAAGTTTCTTATGAAATCTAAGTGAGTAATTATGTAGAATTTATATCCTATTTTGAATATAAAAATTAAAGATCACCTCTCTACCGTCAAAATAGACGTAGAAGCTAGAAAGAAGTGGGTACGCTTTTTAGAAAAATATTGCTCCAATGGTTTCCAATTCTTACAAAATTCCAACCCCACCAGTGAGTGCAAGTAACCAAAAAAGGCTCTGACACATTTATAAGTAAAAAGGTCTAACTGCCTTCTACATGCGTAGACATGTAGTACACTTACAATAAAAGGCAGTCGCTAACTACCCACCATGATTATCATGGCCTTCACTACTGTATACTAAGAATAATAAAAAGGTGTTTATAGTGTGGTGGTTCGTCTGGTTTTGAAGAAATGATTCAATTATTCATTCCAAGGTATATTTTAATTATTACAGATAAAATATAAATATCAATGTTAATTAGTATTGTTACAAATTCAAATCTAGTAAAGAAGAGTTGAAAATGGATGGATGAAAATGGACGTTGGCGAGTGGTAGCCGTCAAAACAATGGTATCCTCCCACGTGCTTAACACGTCACCACCACCGCCGCGCATGCGCCGACTTAGCTTACCCAGCCGGCCGAGGTGGTGGCGGTTGAAAGGGCTGTTCAAAATTGGCGGTGGGTCAAAACACCGTCACAATAGAAATAAATAGAAGCCCAATAAAAGGAAACATTCAATGTACATTCAATTTATACCCAAAGACATTGAACCCAAACAAACATCATTAAGTGTCCAGTACAAAGAAACAATATAAAACCAATATTTGAAGATACACACTAAGCGGAAATAAAATCAAATATATTTACTTGGGCACTATACCAAATTAAAAGAGCTTGAAAAAAAAAAAAGCGTAAGCCTTGAGATATCATGTTCGTAAAAAAAGGGAATGGTATATTAATGGTACCCACAAAAAGAGTAATGAGTTTTCAATAAACTCCCGACAACAATCATAAACCCTTCAACCCTTTCCTATATACTCAACATTGTCAATTTAGAATTGGTGCATTGAATTCTGTTATACCAAACTTTACATATTCTACTATGACGCATTTGCGCGCCATCTGTTATCAAAATTCAAAACTATTATAGACGCGTATGATTCTTTTTAAAAATAAAACAATTTCTACTGCTATTACAGTAAGGACAGTAGAAATTATTTTTTATTTTAAAAAAGAATCGCGTCTATAATAGTTTTGAATTTTGATATTCTACTATTGTTTAAAAAATAGAACAATCTATATTTAAATCATTAAATAATAAAAAGGCATATATTGGATTAAATAGAAGATTTATTTGCCAATATTTCGGTTGTCTGAACACCAACCTTTATCAAGGCACTATATTTTTGTATAAACACTTTTTGTGTAAACACTGTTTTGTATAAACAACTATTTGTATTTACTTGAAAAGGCATATATTGGATCAAAATATCATTTATTTTACCAATATTTCAGTTGGCTGAACGCCAACCTTTATCAAGGTGTTATAACAGACTTATAAGAGACATACTTTAAAATGTTATAACACATTGATAAAGGTTGGAGTTCAGCCAATTGAAATATTGCTAAAATAAAAAGCACATGTGCTCGTGGTCAGGAGATGCCTTCTTTATTTTTAATATCAACACCTGACCCACTTATCTTTTTTTTTTATTGTTTTTTCATGTGTTAAGCGTCTTTACGCAAATTTGGCCTTAAATACCCATTTCTTGATTTTTCGGGAAGCCATTGGGATCAAAATTCTTTTTGGTCGCAGTGGTTACAGCCTTCTCCACGCTGACGAGTGCCAACGGCGCGAAACGCGTTCGTGGATGGCTTTTCTTGTTTTATCAATAAATTGGGTTGGTCAAATATCTCGGAGCAAGCTAAATAAACGTTTAGTTTGTTTTACAAAAATATTGATTTCTACATGTGTATTATGGTGTACTTAAAATAAAAGGCAGTCGCTAACTATCCACCATGATTACATTGCCCGTACTATATGTGCCTCCCTGAGATAAGTTTTTAAAATGTCCAATTTTATTAAAGATCTTAAAACTTTCGTTTTCTTTTCAAATTCATTCTTAACTGCACAAGTCGTTCACATAAATCATCTTTAAATGTGGAAATATTACATACACTCATGGACAAAACTTAAGAAAGCTGTACCTTTTGATGTCGACGGTCGTCTGTCTTTTTTTTTTTTGTAATGAAACTGATTCAATTTGTTCACACTTGGTTATCTCGTGTGTCTTCAATAAAGGTCACTGTGTATCAAATGCATTTCAGAGTTTTTGTCTGAATCCTGATATACATGCTAAAAGATATAACTTCCTTAAGTTTTGTCCATAAGTGTGATGAGAAGCAATTTTGTTCACACTTGATTATCTTGTGTTGTCTTCAATAAAGGTCCCTGTAATATCTCCAGAGTCATTGTCTCAATCCCGATATACATGGTAAAAGGTACAACTTCCTTAAGTTGTCCATAAGTGTATATTAGAAAATTCACTTTAGTTTGAAGTGTAAAATATTGATAAGAAAACCTAATTAAATTGAAAAAATTCGCACAAACAGAATCCTAAAAAATATTAATTTAAATAAACAACATTTTAAAAATGTAAATAAATGAATTCTCCACGCCTATTTATTCGTAAATAAATATTCATGTCGACAATGCCAGGAGTCAATTAATTCCTAAATTAATCTGAAATAAATATGCAGTAAATACAGATAAATAAAACATAGAAATTCAATTTACATTCAATTTTATACAGGCGCACCATTTTGCTTTATATATAAAATGGCGTACAAGGATCTGTGAAAAGAAAAAAAAAACATTTTTTTACTCAAAATCTTCATCTATATATGCAAATTGAACACACTATTTATTTATGTAGTCTTATTACCTTATGTAGAATTTTGTATCCTATTTTGAATATAAAAATTAAAGATAACCTCTCTCCCCGTCAAAATAGACTTAGAATCTAGAGAGAAGTGGTTATAATATAAACATACTGAACTTAAAGGTTGTTACCGAAACGTCAACCACTATTTATTTATGTAGTCTTATTACCTTATGTAGAATTTTGTATCCTTTTTTGAATATAAAAATTAAAGATCACCTCTCTCCCGTCAAAATAGAGGTAGAAGCTAGAGAGAAGTGGGTATAATATACACATACTGAACTTAAAGGGGGTTACCGAAACGTCAAACACTATTTATTTATGTGGTCTTATTACCTTATGTAGAATTTTGTATTCTATTTTGAATATAAAAAAGAAAGATCACCTCTCTTCCGTCAAAATAGACGTAGAATCTAGAGAGAAGTGAGTAAGTTTTTTAGAAAAATATTGATCCAATGGTTTCCAATTCTTACAAAATTCCAACCCCACCAGTGAGTGCAAGTAACCAAAAAAGGCTCTGACACATTTATAAGTAAAAATGTCTAACTGCTTTATACGTGTGTAGACATGTAGTGCACTTACAGTAAAAACAGTCGCTAACTACCCACCATGATTATCATGGCCTTTACTACTGTATACTAAGCATAATAAAAAGGTATTTATAGTGTGGTGGTTCGTCTGGTTTTGAAGAAATGATTCAATTATTCATTCCAAGGTATATTTTAATTATTACAGATAAAAAATAAAAATAAATATCAATGTTAATTATTATTTTTACAAATTAAAATCTAGTAAAGAAGAGTTGAAAATGGATGGATGAAAATGGACGTTGGCTCGTGATGGCCGTCAAAACAATGGTATCCTCCCACGTGCTTAACACGTCACCACCACCGCCGCGCATGCGCCGACTTAGCTTACCCAGCCGGCCGAGGTGGTGGCGGTTGAAAGGGCTGTTCAAAATTGGCGGTGGGTCAAAACACCGTCACAATAAAAATAAATAGAAGCCCAATAAAAGAAAGCACTTAATGTACAAACAAAATTTATACCTAAAGACATTGATCCCAAACAGACAAACAACATTAAGTGTCCTGTACTAAGAAACACTATAAAACGAATATTTGAAGACAAACACTAAACGGAAATAAAATCAAATATATTTACTAGGGCACTATACCAAATTAAAAGAGCTTGAAAAAAAAAAGCGTGAGCTTTGAGATATCATGTTCGTAAAAAAAGGGAAATTATATTAATGGTACCCACAAAAAAAGTAATGAGTTTTCAATAAACGCCCGACAGCAATCATAAACCCTTCAACCCTTTCCTATATACTCAACATTGTCAATTTAGAATTGGTGCATTGAATTCTGTTATACCAAACTTTACATATTCTTCTATAATGCATTAGCGCGCCATCTGTTATCAAAATTCTAAACTATTATAGACGCGTATGATTCTTTTTTAAAATAAAACAATTTCTACTGTCCTTACTGTGAGGGCAGTAGAAATTGTTTTTTATTTTAAAAAAGAATCGCGTCTATAATAGTTTTGAATTTTGATATTCTACTATTGTTTAAAAAATAGAACAATCCATATTTAAATCATTAAATAATAAAAAGGCATATATTGGATTAAATAGAAGATTTATTTGCCAATATTTCGGTTGTCTGAACGCCAACCTTTATCAAGGCACTATATTTTTGTATAAACACTGTCTTGTATAAACAACATTTTGTATTTACTTGAAAAGGCATATATTGGATCAAAATATCATTTATTTTACCAATATTTCAGTTGGCTGAACGCCAACCTTTATCAAGGTGTTATAACAGACTTATAAGAGACACACTTTAAAATGTTATAACACCTTGATAAAGGTTGGCATTCAGCCAACTGAAATATTGGTAAAATAAAAGGCACATGTGCTCGTGGTCAGGAGATGCCTTCTTTATTTTTAATATCAACACCTGACCCACTTATCTTTTATTTTTTCTATTGTTTTTTCATGTGTTAAGCGGCTTTACGCAAATTTGGCCTTAAATACCCATTTCTTGATTTTTCGGGAAGCCATTGGGACCAAAATTATTTTTGGTCGCAGTGGTTACAGCCTTCTCCACGCTGACGAGTGCCAACGGCGCGAAACGCGTTCGTGGATGGCTTTTCTTGTTTTATCAATAAATTGGGTTGGTCAAATATCTCGGAGCAAGCTAAATAAACGTTTAGTTTATTTTTGCTCCACTAGATGGCGCTCTGCCATCTAAAAAGCACATGTGCTCGTGGTCAGGAGATGCCTTCTTTATTTTTAATATATATATATATATTGTTTTGAAAATAGAGCAATCCATATTTAATTCATTAGATAATAAAAAGGCATATATTGGATTTAATAAAATATTTATTGGATTTTATTAAATCCAATATATGCCTTTTTATTATCTAATATATATATATATATATGGGTGTTTTCAGTATTTTGCGCAACTTAAGAATTATCAAAAGAATTAAATGACAATAGTAAAATAAAACATAATTCTACAAAGGCGTTAAAATATTTTCACTTTTTATTAAACATTCGAAATTTTGTTTTTTTAAATAGATTTAGGAATTTAATTATTATATACATTACTTATTGGTAGTATATATTCAGAACAATATTTCATATGAATTTAGTAAAGGAGAATTGTTGAATGTAATTATGCAAGTTTAAAACGGATCATACAAATGTCTCTCACCTTTCTAAAATCAAATTTGAAATGATTTGAAAATTTCTTCACTAAGGCTAAAGCTTTGGTGGTAAAATATATCTCCCCACGTTGCTGATTGTTGGCAGTTTTGACTTAAGTTAATTTAGCTTTATGTTAACACAACCTGGCCGCAGTGCATTATATTGTATTATAAGTTACTTTATGTATTATTTACGAACGGAAAAATACGTCCAGGGTAGACTAGTGGACATGGCATCTGCCCGGTAAGAGGAACATTGTGGGTTCGATTCCCATCCCTGGACACTTTTATTTTTCCGTTCATCATTACTCTTCATAATTCACTCTTTCATACTTCATTCAAAAAGGTTAGAAATAGTCAATATTTCACCTTGAAATAAATTTTGATTTTTCATTGAAAAGAAACTCATGCGGTGTAATTTCAAATTTCGTTTTACAACCAAATGAAGCCATCACTAAAACATTCAAATTACACAAATGAGTAGAAAAAAAAAACAATTTAGTATTGATCACTTAACACTGAAGTGGATGCTAAGCATATTATAAACTAGCAGGTTCTTTACAAATTTTGGTCACTTTTTTTTACTTATTGGTAGAGGATTTGAACCCATCGTCGATATTTAGATGATCATGACTCGAGATCGAACCCCGAGCTGACCATTTTTTAAATTATTATTTTACTCAAATAACCACCACTTCTCACATAAATCCAACACTACAAGTTAACCTATATTAAATACACGTAGTACAGGCCATGATAATCATGGTGGACAGTTAACGACTGCCCATACTGTTACAGAACCAAAATAACTTTATTAGCTACCACTCAAAAAGAACAACCTATCTTATGTTATTTACAGTACCTTGCCGGTCCCAAGCCCGGATGAAAAAGGAGGAGGGGGAGCAGTAACAAGCTCACTAAAAAACCTGGGCTCAGCTGGCCCGGCTGATAGTACCCTGTAAGGGTTCCTAATCCAGGGATACAGGATGAGTAGCGTTTGTACTCCATGTTAGGAGCGGCTGCACATGGCGTCTGTTCCTCATGTCAGAGGCGGCCATTTCTTTTGAAGCTAAGTCAGCCTGCCACTGAGTAGTGCTTCCAGTCTTAATGACAAAAAAAGACGCATTCTACTTCACCCAGTCATGATGGTTGCCAAGCTTTACAAGCTTGATACCTTAATATGATTGAGTGGAGATAAGAAAGAAGAAGAAGACAGTAGATAATATTAAGAAAAAGGCATCTCCTTATCGTGCAACTGAAAGTTTCTGATGGCTTGGGCCATCTATTGGAATAAATATCAACTATTCTCGTTGATTTTTAATTATTCCAGAATTGGCCAAATGCCCATTCTTGATTAATCAAGAAAAGCTAACCAGGACGCGTTTTGGGCTGTTGGCTCTCATCAGCGTGGTGCAAGCTGTACCTCAACGACCAAAAAACTGGTCATTCAGGCATCCTAAAAATTCATGAAACGGGTAGTTAAGGAAAGAATTGCATGAGACCGCGACATAATGTGAAAATTAAATAATATGTACATCACATTTACAGTGTATTTGCATAATTACAAGGTTAGAGTATTGTGGTGTGGGATCTTGAAATCGGAGTGTTCTGTCTTCGAAGATGGGCTGTTATCCTTATTTTTTTTATCTGTGTAGGTGTTTTTTTCTTTCGTTTTTTTCATTTGTCTAACGTTTGTTTTCAATTGATATAGGAGTTTCTTTGGCTTGGTATCCTTACTGTAAGTATATCACATATTACGATGCACTAGAGCGCCATCTGTTATCAAATTACGAAACTATTTTAGACGCGTAATATTCTTTTTAAAATAAAACAATTTCTACTGCCCTTGCTGCAATGGAAAAATTAAAGGGAGGGGCTTGCTCATCAGTGGTGAAAATGCAATATAACAGCGGTATGGTAGATTAAACTGGTGAAACCGCTGGGAGGGTTCACCACTGATGAGCCAGGCCCTCCCTTTAATTTTTCCATTGCAGTAAGGGCAGTAAAATTGTTTTATTAAAAAAAAAAATATTACGCGTCTAAAATAGTTTCGTAATTTGATATATCACATGTTTTTGGGTTTACTATACGATAAAATAAACCCTTGAATCAATATTATGAACATTAAGCCTCCAAGGAAAAGGTTCTTTCCCTGCATCCCTGCATGCCATGTGCAGCCGCTCCTAACATGGAGTACAAATGCTGCTCATCCTGTATCCCTGGAGCCCTAACAGGGTACTATCAGCCGGGCCAGCTGAACCCAGTTTTTTAGTGAGCTTGTTACTGCTCCCCCTCCTCCTTTTTCATCCGGGCTTGGGACCGGCAAGGTACTGTAAATAACATAAGGAAGCCTCCAAGAAGAAGTTTCTTTCCCTGGATACTTAATGTTCTTATTTTAGTATCACATGTCTACACATGTAGAAAGAATACCTCACTAGGAAATATAAATTATCAAATTGAGCTCTTGTACATTGCATATACAAAAATATTGATTTCTACATGTGTATTATGGTGTACTTAAAATAAAAGGCAGTCGCTAACTACCCACCATGATTATCATTGCCCGTACTATATGTGCCTCCCTGAGATAAGTTTTTAAATTGTCTAAATTTATTAAAGACCTCAAAACTTTCGTTTTTGTTCAAATTCATTCTTAACTACACAAGTCGTTCACATAAATCATCCTTAATTGTGGAAATATTACATACACTCATGGACAAACTTAAGGAAGCTGTAACTTTTGATGTCGACGGTGGTCTGTATTTTGTTTTTAATGAAACAGATGCAATGTTGTTCACACTTAATTATCTCATGTGTTTTCATTTAATATCACTGTCTATCAAATATCTTTCAGAGTTATTGTCTGAATCCCGATATAATGGTAAAAGGTACAACTTCCTAAAGTTTTCTCCATGAATGTATCTTTCAGAATTATTGTCTGAATCCCGATATACATGCTGAAAGGTACAACTTCCTTAAGTTTTTTGTATGAGTGTGATGAGAAGCAATTTTTTCACACTTGGTTATCTCGTGTATCTTCAACAAAGGTCACTGTCATATCTTTCAGAATTATTGTCTGAATCCCGATATACATGCTAAAAGGTACAACTTCCTTAAGTTTTGTCCATAAGTGTGATGAGAAGCAATTTTGTTCACACTTGGTTATCTCGTGTATCTTCAACAAAGTTCACTGTAATATCTTTCAGAATTATTGTCTGAATCCCGAAATACATGCTAAAAGGTACAACTTCCTTAAGTTTTGTCCATAAGTGTGATGAGAAGCAATTTTGTTCACACTTGATTATCTCGTGTACCTTCAATAAAGGTTCACTGTAATATCTTTCAGAGTTATTGTCTGAATCCCGAAATACATGCTAAAAGGTACAACTTCCTTAAGTTTTGTCCATAAGTGTGATGAGAAGCAATTTTGTTCACACTTGATTATCTCGTGTACCTTCAATAAAGGTTCACTGTAATATCTTTCAGAGTTATTGTCTGAATCCTGATATACATGCTAAAAGATACAACTTTCTTAAGTTTTGTCCATAAGTGTGATGAGAAGTAATTTTGTCCACACATGGTTATCGCGTGTTGTCTTCAATAAAGTTTCACTGTAATATCTTTCAGAGTTATTGTCTGAATCCCGATATACATGCTAATAGTTACAACTTCCTTAAGTTTTGTCCATGAGTGTATCTTTCAGAGTTGTTGTCTGAATCCCGATATACATGCTAAAAGATACAACTTCCTTAAGTTTTGTCCATGAGTGTATCTTTCAGAGTTATTGTCAGAATCCCGATATACATACTGAAAGGTACAACTTCCTTAAGTTTTGTCCATGAGTGTATCTTTCAGAGTTGTTGTCTGAATCCCGTATACATGCTAAAAGGTACAACTTCCTTAAGTTTTGTCCATGAGTGTATATTAGAATATATCACTTTAGTTTGAAGTGTAAAATAAGAAAAACTAATTATATTGAAAAAAAGCACAAAAAGAATTCTTAAAAATATAAATATAAATAAACAAAATACATTTAAAAATGTAAATAAATGTATTCTCCACGCCTATTTATTCGTAACTAATTATTTATGTCGACAATGCCGGGAGTCAATTAATTCCTAAATTAATCTGAAATAAATATGCAGTAAATACAGATAAATAAAACATAGAAATTCAATTTACATTCAATTCTATACAGGCGCACCATTTTACTTTATATATAAAATGGCGTACAAGGATCTGTGAAAAGAAAAAAAAAAACATTTTTTTACTTAAAATTCTATATCTATATATGCAACTTTAACTTAAAAGTTGTTACCGAAACGTCAAACACTATTTATTTATGTGGTCTTATAACCTTATGTAGAATTTTGTATCCTATTTTTATTTAAAAAAAAAAGAAAAATAACCTCTCTATCATCAAAATAGACGTTGAAGCTAGAGAGTAGTGGGTATAATATACACATACTGAACTTAAAGGTTGTTACGGAAACGTCACACACTATTTATTTGGATTTGGTCTTATTATCTTATTTATACAGGTCTATTAGTATGAAACGCGAAAATTTTCAGTGAATTCAAAAGTTCACCAATTCCATACAACAAAAGATTTTTTATTCAAAGTAATTACCCTGATTAGCTATACACTCGGACCACCTTTCAGGCAATTTTCGAATTCCTTGTCTGAAAAATTCTATTCCTTTTGAGACCAACCAGTCAACAAGCCATTTTCGGAGTATGTCTGAGTTCGAAAATTCCTGGTTTTTTTTTTTTAGGGCGTGTCCTAAAGATGTGAAAAGGTGGTAGTCCGACGGCGCTAAGTCTGGTGAGTACGGCGGGTGGGGTAAGAGTTCCCAGCCCAAGTCTTTTATGGTGTTTTTGACCACCGTTGCGTTGTGGGCTGGAGCGTTGTAATTAGGGCTTCCAATCCCGGTACATATTTTCAATCCCGGGATTCGGGATTGCTTTTTTCTCAATCCCGGGATCCCGGGATATCCCGGGATTGAAAAACATTTTCGTCTTCTACGCCAAGAGGTATATCGTTTCGTTCGTTATATTTTTAATTTTTTCTTTTATATAGTGCCAATGGCGTGGCACTTACTTCGATGAAAACAACCTGAAAGCCATATATTTTGCGCCTGCTTATGAACTAAATCATTGCTTTTGGGTTACAGTTTGAAATTATCTGTTAATTACTGTACACACATCTGGAAAAAAATTACTGTTCTTGGAACTCTTAGACCACATCTCTTAATGCAGTGTTGGGCAGTAATCCATTCAAAGTAATACATTACCTTGGAATTACGATTACTTTGCAATGAATTACTTTGCAAAAAAATTAATTGCATTAGAATGTAAACATAATTACTCGTAATTCTATATATAATGATAGCACTTGTGATTAAAATTACTTGTAATTGTAATTATAGCAAATGCAATCATGATTATTTGCAATTGTGATTATAGAAAATGTAATCATTATTGCATTTTGCCCAACTATGTATTGATGTTTAGAAAGAAGACAGCATCGTTTTAAAAACTATGAATTACTTTATTTTAAGGATAAAAATTCAATTTCGAGAAAGGTTTGAGCGTAGGAAAGATAATTTGTCAAGAGTGCCATCATGCAAACTAGAACGTATCTTAATGCATAGGTATCCAGAGGAGGAGAAGACTCTTTCCGATTCCACAGACGTTGGAGGAATTGTCAGCAAGTATTGATACACACTCTCTAAATGGGGTCCTCGTTTGCCTGACTGAGCAGCAATATTAAGTTCGTGGTTAATCATAGTTGAGTAGGATGCGGAGTCTGGTGTAGGTATTTTAATTGAAGAGGCAACCTCAATAGCTTCTTGCAATCGGCGCTCAATTGTAAGATGGTCATTCGATTGTGATGGCTCATGGGGTTCTTGTAAACTCCGAGGAAGCTGCGAATTATCAGCCTGAATTCTTACTTCGGCCATTTGTTCCTGTAACGGTTTAAGACGCAAAAGCAATTTCACGCTAAAGTCTTTAACCATCTTTTTTTCTAACTGTGCTTGCGGATTGTGCAGATATTGGAGGACTAAAGATGTTTTATTGCATCGCTCTTCTAAAATTCTCTTTTGAAAATATTTTTGCAGATCTTTGCTGAGAGAATGAGATTGTGCTTGCAGCTCCTCTAGAAGAAACTTTACTGTTGCTTCTGCAGTCAAAAGCGTAGCGTCGCGTCTACAGATAGCCGCCACAGCTGCCCGAAATGGTTTCAGTGCGGAAATTACTTGCGTCATGATATCAAAATCTTCATCAGTTAGACGGACATTTGCATTCACATCTATTAGCGCCTTCCGAATCGCTGACTTCACACTGAAAAGTCTCTCCAACATGTTCACTAAACTATCCCAGCGCGTTCTTCAGTCGAGAATGAGACACATACTGGTGGAAATGCGATTATCTTGCCGCATGTAGTTCAGTAAGATCTCGTTCTTCAGCGGCGATCGTTTGAACAATTTCACAACCACACGAGCTTTTTTCGTCACTTCATTTATATTTTTCTTTGAAAATACTGGAGATTGTGGATAAATTGCTTCAGGGAATGAGGGATTTGATACCTCTAGGCTAACGTTAAATGGAGAAGTGTCCTCATTGTCATCCTCCAAACGTCAAAAGTGTGCTATCTCATCATCTGTTTGATTACCAAAATGCTAGATAAGAAAAATATATTTTTGCGCTGGTTTTCATGCACAAACCAGTAATCCCGGGGTTTTTCGAGCAGAATCCCGGGATTTCGGGATCATTATTTGGCTCCGGGATCCCGGGATTGGAGGCCCTAGTTGTAATGCTGCAGTATCAGTTTGTTGTGCTTTTCACGCCATTACATTCTTTTATCATTCAACGCCTCTCTCAAACTGTGCATTTGTTGTTCGTAGCGACTAGTATTGACCGTTTCGCCAGGTTTCAGGAGCTAGAGAGTAGTGGGTATAATATACACATACTGAACTTAAAGGTTGTTACGGAAACGTTAACCACTATTTATTTATTTGATCTTATCACCTTATGTAGAATTTTGTATCCTATTTTAAATATAAAAATTAAATATCACCTCTCTACCGTCAAAATAGACGTTGAAGCTAGAGAGAAGTAGGTATAATATACATATACTGAACTTAAAGGTTGTTACGGAAACGTCACACACTTTTTATTTATTTTGGTTTGGTCTTATTACCTTATGTAGAATTTTGTATCCTATTTTGAATATAAAAATTAAAGATCACCTCTCTAACGTCAAAATAGACGTAGAAGCTAGAGAGAAGTAGGTATAATATACACATACTGAACTTCAAGGTTGTTACGGAAACGTCAAACACTATTTATTTGGATTTGGTCTTATAACCTTATGTAGAATTTTGTATCCTTTTTTTATTATAAAAATTAAAGATCACCTCTCTCCCGTCAAAATAGACGTAGAATCTAGAGAGTAGTGGGTATAATATACACATACTGAACTTAAAGGTTATTACGGAAACGTCAAAACTATTTATTTATTTGACCTTTTTACCTTATGTAGAATTTTGTATTCTATTTTATTATAAAAAAGAAAGATCCCCTCTCTACCGTCAAAATAGACGTAGAAGCTAGAAAGAAGTGGGTAATTATTTTAGAAAAATATTGATCCAATGGTTTCCAATTCTTACAAAATCCCAACCCCACCAGTGAGTGCAAGTAACCAAAAAAGGCTCTGACACATTTATAAGTAAAAAAGGTCTAACAGCTTTCTACTTGTGTAGACATGTGGTACACTTACAATAAAAGCAGTCGGTAACTACTCACCATGATTATCATGGCCTTTACTACTGTATACTAAGCATAATAAAAAGGTGTTTATAGTGTGGTGGTTCGTCTGGTTTTGAAGAAATGATTCAATTATTCATTCCAAGGTATATTTTAATTATTACAGATAAAATATAAATATCAATGTTAATTATTATTGTTACAAATTAAAATCTAGTAAAGAAGAGTTGAAAATGGATGGATGAAAATGGACGTTGGTTCGTGGTGGCCGTCAAAACAATGGTATCCTCCCACGTGCTTAACACGTCACCACCACCGCCGCGCGCATGCGCCGACTTAGCTTACCCAGCCGGCCGAGGTGGTGGCGGTTGAAAGGGCTGTTCAAAATTGGCGGTGGGTCAAAATACCGTCACAATAAAAATAAATAGAAGCACAATAAAAGGAAACATTCAATGTACAAACAAAATTTATATTCAAAGACAATGATCCCAAACAGACAAACACCATTAAGTGTCCTGTACAAAGAAATAATATAAAACGAATATTTGAAGATACACACTAAGCGGAAATAAAATCAAATATATTTACTTGGGCACTATACCAAATTAAAAGAGCTTGAAAAAAAAAAGCGTAAGCCTTGAGATATCATGTTCGTAAAAAAAGGGAATGGTATATTAATGGTACCCACAAAAAGAGTAATGAGTTTTCAATAAACTCCCGACAACAATCATAAACCCTTCAACCCTTTCCTATATACTCAACATTGTCAATTTAGAATTGGTGCATTGAATTCTGTTATACCAAACTTTACATATTCTACTATGACGCATTTGCGCGCCATCTGTTATCAAAATTCAAAACTATTATAGACGCGTATGATTCTTTTTAAAAATAAAACAATTTCTACTGCTATTACAGTAAGGACAGTAGAAATTATTTTTTATTTTAAAAAAGAATCGCGTCTATAATAGTTTTGAATTTTGATATTCTACTATTGTTTAAAAAATAGAACAATCTATATTTAAATCATTAAATAATAAAAAGGCATATATTGGATTAAATAGAAGATTTATTTGCCAATATTTCGGTTGTCTGAACACCAACCTTTATCAAGGCACTATATTTTTGTATAAACACTGTTTTGTGTAAACACTGTTTTGTATAAACAACTATTTGTATTTACTTGAAAAGGCATATATTGGATCAAAATATCATTTATTTTACCAATATTTCAGTTGGCTGAACGCCAACCTTTATCAAGGTGTTATAACAGACTTATAAGAGACATACTTTAAAATGTTATAACACCTTGATAAAGGTTGGAGTTCAGCCAATTGAAATATTGCTAAAATAAAAAGCACATGTGCTCGTGGTCAGGAGATGCCTTCTTTATTTTTAATATCAACACCTGACCCACTTATCTTTTTTTTTTTTTTTGTTTTTTCATGTGTTAAGCGTCTTTACGCAAATTTGGCCTTAAATACCCATTTCTTGATTTTTCGGGAAGCCATTGGGATCAAAATTCTTTTTGGTCGCAGTGGTTACAGCCTTCTCCACGCTGACGAGTGCCAACGGCGCGAAACGCGTTCGTGGATGGCTTTTCTTGTTTTATCAATAAATTGGGTTGGTCAAATATCTCGGAGCAAGCTAAATAAACGTTTAGTTTGTTTTACAAAAATATTGATTTCTACATGTGTATTATGGTGTACTTAAAATATAAGGCAGTCGCTAACTATCCACCATGATTATCATTGCCCGTACTATATGTTCTTCCCTGAGATAAGTTTTTAAATTGTCCAATTTTATTAAAGATCTTAAAACTTTCGTTTTCTTTTCAAATTCATTCTTAACAGCACAAGTCGTTCACATAAATCATCCTTAATTGTGGAAATATTACATACACTCATGGACAAACTTAAGGAAGTTGTACCTTTTGATGTCGCTGGTCGTCTGTTTTATTTATTCATTTATTATTATTTTTTTATGAAACAGATTCAATTTTTTACACTTGGTTATCTCGTGTATCTTCAATAAAGGTCACTGTGTATCAAATGTATTTCAGAGTTATTGTCTGAATCCCGATATACATGCTAAAAGATATAACTTCCTTAAGTTTTGTCCATAAGTGTGATGAGAAGCAATTTTGTTCACACTTGATTATCTCGTGTTGTCTTCAATAAAGGTCCCTGTAATATCTTTCAGAGTTATTGTCTTAATACCGATATACATGCTAAAAGGTACAACTTTCTTAAGTTTTGTCCATAAGTGTATATTAGAAATTTCACTTTAGTTTGAAGTGTAAAATATTGATAAGAAAACCTACTTAAATTGAAAAAAAAAATAGCACAAACAGAATCCTAAAAAATATTAATTTAAATAAACAACATTTTAAAAATGTAAATAAATGAATTCTCCTGGCCTATTTATTCGTAACTAATTATTTATGTCGACAATGCCGGGAGTCAATTAATTCCTTAATTAATCTGAAATAAATATGCAGTAAATACAGATAAATAAAACATAGAAATTCAATTTACATTCAATTCTATACAGGCGCACCATTTTGCTTTATATATAAAACGGCGTACAAGGATCTGTGAAAAGAAAAAAAAACATGTTTTTATTTTAAATTCTATATCTATATATGCAACTTTAACTTAAAAGTTGAAACGGAAACGTCAAACACTATTTATTTATGTGGTCTTATTACCTTATGTAGAATTTTGTATCCTATTTTGAATATAAAAATTAAAGATAACCTCTCTACCGTCAAAATAGACGTAGAAGCTAGAGAGAAGTGGGTATAATATACACATACTGAACTTAAAGGTTGTTACGGAAACGTCACACACTATTTATTTGGATTTGGTCTTATTATCTTATGAATAATTTTGTATTCTATTTTGAATATAAAAATTGAATATCACCTCTCTCCCGTCAAAATAGACGTAGAATCTAGAGAGAAGTAGGTATAATATACACATACTGAACTTAAAGATTGTTACGAAAACGTCAAACACTATTTATTTATTTGGTCTTTTTACCTTATGTAGAATTTTGTATCCTATTTTGAATATAAAAATTAAAGATTACCTCTCTCCCGTCAAAATAGACGTAGAAGCTAGAGAGAAGTGGGTATAATATACACATACTGAACTTAAAGATTGTTACGAAAACGTCAAACACTATTTATTTATTTGGTCTTTTTACCTTATGTAGAATTTTGTATCCTATTTTGAATATAAAAATTAAAGATTACCTCTCTCCCGTCAAAATAGACGTAGAAGCTAGAGAGAAGTAGGTATAATATACATATACTGTACTTAAAGGTTGTTACGGAAAGGTCACACACTATTTATGTGGTCTTATTACCTTATGTAGAATTTTGTATCCTATTTTATTATAAAAAAGAACGACCCTCTCTACCGTCAAAATAGACGTAGAATCTAGAGAGAAGTGGGTATAACATACACATACTTAACTTAAAGGTTGTTACGGAAACGTCAAACACTATTTATTTATTTGGTCTTTTTACCTTATGCATAATTTCGTATCCTATTTTGAATATAAAAAAGAAAGATCACCTCTCTACCGTCAAAATAGACGTAGAAGCTAGAGAGTAGTGGGTATAATATACACATACTGAACTTAAAGGTTATTACGGAAACGTCAAAAACTATTTATTTATTTGACCTTTTTACCTTATGTATAATTTTGTATTCTATTTTAAATATAAAAATTAAAGATCACCTCTCTACCGTCAAAATAGACGTAGAAGCTAGAAAAAGAAGTGGGTAATTATTTTAGAAAATATTGATCCAATGGTTTCCAATTCTTACAAAATTCCAACCGCACCAGTGAGTGCAAGTAACCAAAAAAGGCTCTGATACATTTAAAAGTAAAAATGCCTAACTGCTTTCTACTTGTGTAGACATGTAGTGCACTTACAATAAAAACAGTTGCTAACTACCCACCATGATTATCATGGTCTTTACTACTGTATACTAAGAATAATAAAAAGGTGTTTATAATGTGGTGGTTCGTCTGGTTTTGAAGAAATGATTCAATTATTCATTCCAAGGTATATTTTAATTATTACAGATAAAATATAAAAATAAATATCAATGTTAATTAGTATTGTTACAAATATTAAAATCTAGTAAAGAAGAGTTGAAAAGGGTTTGATGAAAATGGACGTTGGCTCGTGGTGGCCGTCAAAACAATGGTATCCTCCCACGTGCTTAACACGTCACCACCACCGCCGCGCATGCGCCGACTTAGCTTACCCAGCCGGCCGAGGTGGTGGCGGTTGAAAGGGCTGTTCAAAATTGGCGGTGGGTCAAAACACTGTCACAATAGAAATAAATAGAAGCCCAATAAAAGAAAGCACTCAATGTACAAACAAAATTTATATTCAAAAACACTGATCCCAAACAGACAAACACCATTAAGTGTCGGGTACAAAGAATCAATAGAAAACGAATATTTGAAGATACACACTAAACGGAAATAAAATCGAATATATTTACTAGGGCACTATACCAAATTAAAAGAGCTTGAAAAAAAAAAGCGTGAGCTTTGAGATAACATGTTCGTAAAAAAAGGGAATGGTATATTAATGGTACCCACAAAAAGAGTAATGAGTTTTCAATAAACTCCCGACAGCAATTATAAACCCTTCAACCCTTTCCTATATACTCAACATTGTCAATTTAGAATTGGTGCATTGAATTCTGTTATACCAAACTTTACATATTCTACTATGACGCATTTGTACGCCATCTGTTATCAAAATTCTAAACTATTATAGACGCGATTCTTTTTAAAAATAAAACAATTTCTACTGTTATTGCAGTAAGGACAGTAGAAATGGTTTTATTTTAAAATGAATCATACGCGTCTATAATAGTTTTGAATTTTGATATTCTACTATTGTTTAAAAAATAGAACAATCCATATTTAAATCATTAAATAATAAAAAGGCATATATTTGATTAAATAGAAGATTTATTTGCCAATATTTCGGTTGGCTGAACGCCAACTTTTATCGAGGCATTACATTTTTGTATAAACAACATTTTGTATAAACAACATTTTGTATTTAATTAAAAAGGACATATATTGGATCAAAAAATCATTTATTTTACCAATATTTCAGTTGGCTGAACGCCAACCTTTATCAAGGTATTATAACAGACTTATAAGAGACATACTTTAAAATGTTATAACACCTTGATAAAGGTTGGCGTTCAGCCAACTGAAATATTGGTAAAATAAATGATATTTTGATCCAATATTTTGCCTTTTTAATTAAAGATTTATCTATGGATTGCTCTATTTTCAAAACATTTTGTATAAACACTGTTTTATATAAACAACATTTTGTATAAACACTATGCGGCGCTGAGTTTGTTTATACAAAAATGTAATGCCTTGAAAAAGGTTAGCGTTCAGCTAACCGAAATATTGGAAAATAAATATTTTATTCAATCCGATATATGCCTTTTTATTATCTAATATTTTTTCTACTATATATTCTTTAAAAAAAAGAAACATTTCGGCCAGAAAAGATTTTATTTTCTTAACGTTTCGACAGGAATCTTTTGTTTTTTTTATATTTACCCTAAAATGGTATCACATCATGCTTAATAGATGTAAGGTTTACCATGAAAATAGAGGCTGCCTGGCCGGCATTCATAGTTCTTAAAAAAGACATTTCGGCCAGAAAATGATTATCTCGTTGTTTAGACAAAATTCCTTTATCCTCGTCCGATAAAAAAGCCTACTCCACGCTGACGAGCGCCAACAGCGAGAAACGCGTTCATGGATGGATTTTTCTTGATTTATCAAGAAATTGGGTTGGCTAAATATCAGGGAACAGGTTAAATCAATTTTTAATTGATTTCTGTTCCACCAGATGGCGCTCTGCCTTCTGTAAAGTACATGTGCTCCTGGTCAGGATTTGTCTTTTTTTTATTTATAAAAATATAAATGGAGCATTTGGCAAGGTGTTATAAATGTATATGAATTATGAAATACAGACTTAGGTCAGTAACAAAGCCACAACACCAGCTTTGGCAAACTGAGGGGCATCCACCTAGAAACCGCTTGTTTGCGGAGACGGTCAATAGATGGCGCTTTGTTCAGCGTCTATTTTGACGGGAGAGGTGACCTTTATTTTTTTAAATCAATTTCCTTCTGGCATAAAATTCCCATCTATATATAGACTGTACATATTTCAAGCTACTATTTCTAATTACTATATGCAAAATTTGACATCGTACATGTAATTTTCATGCTTCCCAATGTTCAATTGTGTTAATTGTATATAATTTCAGATATACACGCAATTATCCTAATTGTAGATATGGCGTGTCTCTCCCAACTGTTAAATAAATAAATAAAATCTATATATATATAATTAATATTTATCTATATATAGCCTTTTATCAGTAATGGATTAAATTGAAAGAGAAAGGGTATGGCTCATCAACGGAGAACCCTTCCAGCGGTTTCGCCAGTTTAATCTCCAGAACGCTTCACTATTGTAATGGACTGAATTTCTTATATATTCTGTACTTTCTATCGAATACAGAGAATTGGTGTTTGTAGAGAACTATGAACATATGTTTTTAGGACTGTGGAAATGTATATTTTAATTAAATATATAAGGTATTGTCTGGAGCTCATCAATATTGAACCCTTCCAGTGGTTTCGCCATTTCAATCTCTCTCCAGACAGCTACACTATTGTATTGGACTGAATTTCTTATATATTCTGTACTTTCTATTGAATACAGTAAATTGATTTCCTGATAAAAAATCATATTTAAAATTCAATTCATTTTGTAAATACATTCTAAACTTTCTACAAAATCTGGATCTCTAATGTTTTCATGCGTTGAATAATGTAAATAACTTATGTAAATAAACTTTTCTCCTTGTTTGACGCAAGTATCCCTTGCGGGATATAGCGCTTTGGAAATAAAATAATTGGAAATAATTGTTAAATTGGTGTTTTGGGCAAACTATGGACATATGTTTCTAGGAGTGTATAAATGTATATATAAATTGATTATATAATGCATCGTTTGGGGATTAAAATGGCGAAACCGCTGGGAGGGTTCACAACTGATGAGTCATACCCTCCTTTAATCATTGCTGTAATTGGCTGCCAGCAAACACGTGACCTCCCTGCCCGCCCCCCTCTAGACAACCCTGTTATCAGCTGTGTGATACATACACCTGTCTATAGCGGCCATTCTAGACAACCCTGTTATCAGCAGTGTGTTACATCCACCTGTCTATACAGACCACCTTGTCTATAGCGGTCACTTTAGGCAACCCCGTTATCAGCAGTGTGATACATACACCTGTCTATACAGACCACCCTGTCTATAGCGACCACTCTAGACAACCCTGTTATCAGCTGTGTGATACATCCACCTGTCTATACAGACCACCCTGTCTATAGCGACCACTCTAGACAACCCTGTTATCAGCTGTGTGATACATCCACCTGTCTATACAGACCACCTGTATATAGCGGCCATTCTAGAAAACCCTGTTATCAGCTGTGTGATACATACACCTGTCTATAGCGGCCACTCTAGACAACCCTGTTATCAGCTGTGTGATACATCCACCTGTCTATACAGACCACCCTGTTTATAGCGGTCACTTTAGGCAACCCTGTTATCATCAGTGTGTTACATTCACCTGTCTATACAGACCACCCTGTCTATAGCGACCACCCTAGACAACCCTGTTATCAGCTGTGTGATACATCCACCTGTCTATACAGACCACCCTGTCTATAGCGGTCACTTTAGGCAACCCTGTTATCATCAGTGTGTTACATTCACCTGTCTATACAGACCACCCTGTCTATAGCGGCCACCCAAGACAACGTTTTTAAAATATATTCGCACTCGGGTAAACCCCGGGCGTTGCCCGGGCCTTTCGTCTAGTATGTTATAAGAGATAATTAACGTTTAAATATGTTTATAATTTTAACCGATAGAGGACGCTATGATATTATTGATATTTATATATTAATAGCAATTGATAGTTATCAGATTGGGGATCAGTGGAAGGATGGTCTAAACCGTTGGTTTTTCGACCGCTACGACCCGTGTTCGATTCCCACATTGGGAACTTTTTTCTACTTAAAAAAAATGCTCCAATGGCCCCCTATTCTTGCAAATGTCCAACCCCACCAATGAGTGCAAGTAACCAAACGGGGCTCTGGTACATTTGTAAGTATAAAATCGAACTGTTTTTCATATATGTAGACATGTGGTGCACTTACAGTAAAAGCAGTCGCAAACTTCTACCCATCATAATTATCATGGCCTGTACCACGTGTATTAGAATACTTTTTTAAAAGTTATCAGATTTCTATTAGCATTTCATTTCCCCTTTTAAAAGCATCAAATAAAATAATATCATTCAAATAAAAAATGCGCGGGAAATTAAAATGTCAAAATAATTTAATGCAGACGCGAATATCTAAATTATATTTTCTAAATCAAAACGAATGAAAAATTATTTCTATATATTTTCTCTTAATAATATATTCTAAAATAATTGTATTTGACACATGCTCTAACATAAATCTAGAATTAAATTTTAAAAAATATTTCAGCAAAAATAAATTTGAAAAAATGATTGTAATTAAATTTAGAAAGAACAATGTTATTCAATAAATTTTCCAAATAAGAAACAGCGCTTTAAAAATTTAAATTTTTTGATTTTCAATTTAAAATAACTTTGAAATTTTTATTATTTAAATGACAGGAAATAGTTTACCTCTATAGAACTAATTAATATTTATTTTTTCGTTTTTTTTCCATATATCATTGTTGTTTATTTCATTATATTTTATTTATTTATTTTTCATTAAATATATTTCTTTTAAATTTTGATGCTTTAAATTGGATACCGTTGTAAACTATGAGTTTAAATTTTAATTGTGTGGTTTTTCTTATAAGAATATTTTTATTTTGTGAAATATTATTTACGAAACTTCATTATAGATTAAAAGATAATTTGTTTAATTACTGTTAAATTAAGATTTTATAAAATATTTTCTGATCCTGCAACTGAAATTAACTGAATATGTATCAAATAATCGTTGATTTTTTTATAAACATTCCCGAATATTGGTCAAAAACCTTTCTTTTTTTTTTTTGCTTATTCCTAGTAAATGTGGTAAAGGCCATGATAATCATGGTGGGTAGAAGTAGGCGACTGATTTTACTGTAAGTGCACCATATGTCTACATATGTGAAAAGCAGTTCGAATTTTCACTTACAAATGTGCCAAAGCCCCATTTGGTTACGTGCATTCGCTAGCATTCAAATACCTTTATTGGTATATCAATGAAATAATTAAGAAATTTAATGATTAGTTGATATTTTTTCCGATAGATGACGCAAATCTTCAATAACTTTAAAATGCACGATAAATGTCCCGCTGGGAGGGTTTACCACTCATAAGCCAGGCCCTCCCATTGATTTTTCCATTGCAGTAAGGACAGTAGAAATTGTTTTATTTTTAAAAGAATCATACGCGTCTATAATAGTATCGAATTTTCATAAAGATATGTATTTTTCTTGATTTATCAACCTGTTTATAGTACTGTGGTGTATTTAGGTTGATTTTAAAGTGGAAATAGATTTTAGGCTTTATTTATTTAAATGGCTTTTATTATATTACACCGTATTAGATGTAAGCTTAAGAATTACAAGTTAACAATCGAATTATATGATGATAAATTATATGTTATGATATATACAATATATCGCAGAATCTGTGGATTTAATATTATTTTTATATTAATATATTATATACAATATTATATTATATAATTAAAATATAAATATACGATAAGTACAATTTTTCTTTTGTACTATATTTTCATAGAATTATTATTGTTGTTATTGTCTATAATGTTAGAGTCTGTGGACGAGTGGTTAAAACTTTCGATTCCCGACAGCCATGAACCGGGATTGAATCCCGCATTGGACTCTTTTTTCTGTGAAGAACCTCTCTCTCTCTCTGTGTGTTCATAGTATTCATTATGAATACCATAAGCTAGGTTGTTCTTTTTGAGCTGTACCTAATAAAGTTATTTTGTAACAGAACAGTTCCATAAAGTGTCGAGTTACACTTTTGTTGTTGTTGTATCCAATGAAGAGCTTCAGATGTCTTCATACATCTCTATCACAGCAGCAGCAATGTCCACTATCTTGGGTGTGTATACTGTATTGTTGTTGTTGTCGTGTCCAATGAAGAACCTCAGATGTCTCCATACATCTCTATCACAGCAGCAGAAATGTCCACTATCTTGGGTGTGTATACTGTATTGTTGTTGTTGTCGTGTCCAATGAAGAGCCTCAGATGTCTCCATACATCTCTATCACAGCAGCAGCAATGTCCACTATCTTGGGTGTGTATACTGTATTGTTGTTGTTGTCGTGTCCAATGAAGAGCTTCAGATGTCTCCGTACATCTCTATCACAGCAATGTCCACTATCTTGGGTATGTAAGGCTGCTGTTCTGGGTCCATTATCAGTTTTCTGCAAGGCTGCGGTCATTGCTGGACATGAGAATATGTGGGTAGGTATTAGTTCCACACCAGGACAGTTGTTGCATGTCCTATAGGTTCTTGTACCATCTGGATGTATTGACATCTTTTATAGTGTTTCGTTCTGAGTGTCAAATGGGTAATAACTGGATATAAATAACGTTTGGTATATAAGCGCCTAACCGTATCTACCTAGGTGTTAGTTCCACACCAGGACAGTAGTTACACTTTTGTTGTGACTATATGGTCAAATGTTTCTAAATTGATCTTTTGATGAACTACAAATTGCGTAACATCTAATGTTTTTCTGAGGTAGATTGTCTTGACCTCTTCCAGCTGAGGAAAGATGTCAACTTTGAGAATGATTGTGTGTGACAGTTTGGACAGCTGTTCTCCTACACTTGGAGCTTGGGCGAATTCTGCTGCAAATTCGTTTACTACGTGCAAAGCGTCTCGTCCACATGTTCTGTTCTCACTCTCACCTCTATGTCTGTGGAACGGTAAGTACAGTACTTATCACTTACATTGATCGAACGACATCATTGCAGTGCATACACTTTTGTCATCAACTAGCCTCTTAGCAAACTCTATAGCTGAAAAACATATACCAATATTAAGAAAAAGGCATCTCCTTATCGTGCAACTGAAAGTTGCTGATGGCTTGCGCCATCTATCGGAATAAATATCAACTATTCTCGTTGATTTTGAATTATTCCAGAATTGGCCAAATACCCATTCTTGATTAATCAAGAAAAGCTAACCACGGACGCGTTTCGGGCTGTTGAATTAAAAATCAACGAGAATAGTTTATATTTATTCCGATAGATGGCGCAAGCCATCAGCAACTTTCAGTTGCACGATTAGGAGATGCCTTTTTCTTAATTTATGCACCTTATCCAGTACAATATCACATTTGTACTATTTTTTTTCATATACCAATATGTGAAAAAATAATATAGTAATGTATAGTGAGTATGAATATTGAAATTGTAGTTATATTTATTGTAGATATATTTAAAACAATTAAAAAAGGAGAAGAAGACCAAATAGTGATATAAAAATAAAGGCATATCCCGACCTCTCTCTCTCTCTCTTTTCAAATGAAGATTTTTAGACGGCTAAGCGCCATCTAGGGGAATAAATATTAACTAAACGTCTAATTAAAGTTTATTCCATCAAATTGTTCAACCCATATTCTTTATAAATCAATATCTATAGCTATAGGAATTAATTATTTGAAAAACAATGTTAAATATTGGTATATTAAAATCAAAAAAGACATATCCTGACCATTTAGCCTGTTCACTGATATTTGGCTAGGCTAAGGCTAAATGGCACTCTACCATTTAAATGTTCATGTAAACATAATCAGGATATTCCTTTTTTATTTTAATACCAAGCACCTGACTATTTTTATTATTTTTTTCATTTAGATTTTTCACCTACTAATACGCCTTATATGGTTTATCTAGGACATTTTGTAATATTCCGAAAAAATCTGGAATCAATTAACAAACCTCATCACTAATATCAGAAGAATAATTGGAATTATATTTTTTTAAAAATTAATTATTATCCCTAGTACACGTAGTACAGGCCATGATAATCATGGTGGTTTGAAGTTGACGAATGCTTTTACTGTAAGTGCACCACATATCTACATATGTGAAAAGTGTTCGACTTTTCACTTACAAATGTACCAGAGCCCCTTTTGGTTACTTGCATTAACTGGTGGGGTTGGACTTTTGCAAGAATTGGAGACCATTGTAGCATTTTCTTTTTCTTTTTTTTTTATATATAAAAAGGTGCCCAATGCGGGATTCAATCCCGAGTCGTAGCGGTAGGAAACCAACGGTTTAGACCATCCTTCCACCGACTCCCAGTATTATAAAACTAATCCCATTGATAATATCAAAGAGATTAAGGTGGCTAAATTATCGTTAATGACATGAAATTATCAAAACTATTCCACTTAATTACATCTTTAATTAACACTCGGTGAAGAAAACAAAATAAGCCAAAATTTAATTACATTACAGAGATTATATAATCACTTTTAGATAATATTCTACATCTCGTATAAAAATTGTTTGTTTTTATGATTTTAGAATTGATTTTCCACGAAAACTCTATCTATTTATGAAAAAAAGGCATCTCCTTATCGTCCAATTGAAAGTTGCTGATGGCTTGCGCCATCTATCGGAATAAATATCAACTATTCTCGTTGATTTTTCAATTATTCCAGAATTGGCCAAATACCCATTCTTGATTAATCAAGAAAAGCTAACCACGGACGCGTTTCGGGCTGTTGACCCTCATCAGCGTGGTACAAGCTGTACCTCAACGACCAAAAAAACTGGTCATTCAAGGCATCCTGAAAAATCATGAAACGGGTAGTTAAGGCCAGAATTACGTGAGACCGCGACACAATGTGAAAAAAATAGTACAAATGCGATATTGTACTGGGTTATGGTGCATAATACATCTCATACATCTGATAATACATGTATATCTCTATTTATTTAGGTATGAAAAAACAATAGAAAAAAAAAGAAAAATAAGTGGGCCAGGTGTTGATATTAAAAATAAAGGAAGCATATCCTGACCACGAGCACATGTGCTTTTTAGATGGCAGAGCGCCATCTAGTGGAGCAAAAATAAACTAAGCGTTTTTTAAACTTGCTCCGTGATATTTGGCCAACCCAATTTCTTGATAAATCAAGAAAAGCCATCCACGAACGCGTTTCGCGCTGTTGGCGCTCGTCAGCGTGGAGCAGGCTGTAGCCCTTTTTTTTTTCGTGGATGGCTTTTCTTGATTTATCAAGAAATTGGGTTAGCCAAATATCACGGAGCAAGTTAAATAAACGTTTAGGTTTTTTTGCTCCACTAGATGGCGCCCTGCCATCTAAAAAGCACATGTGCTCGTGGTCAGGATATGCTTTCTTTATATTTAGGTATACCGAAAAGTGCCATCTGTTTCTTTAAAAGTTCATTAAATCAATACTTTTGTGTTTATTATACAAATACAATACGTAATGTTTTTTTGCTTATCCCTAGTACACGTGGTACAGGCCATGATGATAATCATGGTGGGTAGAAGTAGGCGACTGCTTTTACTGTAAGTGCACCACATGTCTACATAGGTGAAAAGTGTAGTTCGACTTTGCACTTACAAATGTTCCAGAGCCCCGTTTGGTTACTTGCACTCGCTGGTAGGGTTGGACTTTTGCAATAATTGGGGGCCATTGGAGCATTTTTTTTATTATTATCAGAAAAAAAAAGTGCCCAATACGGGAATCGAACCCGGGTCGTAGTGGTCGGAAACCAAAGGTTTAGACCATCCTTCCACCAACCCCCATACGTAATGTTAGTAATAAAGAATTAGCCATTACACCAGTTTAGGCATATTGAGACAAAACGAACCTGTAATTTATGTTGTAATTGAAAAATAAATGCATATTTTGACCACTCATATGATTATTTTAGATGGCAGAGTGTCTTCTGGTCTTAGAAGTATAGCCTGCACAACGCTGACGAGGGCCAACAACCCGAAACGCGTTCGGGGTTGGCTTTTCTTGATTTATCAAGAATATAGGTTGGCTAAATAACAGAGGGAACAGGTTAAATCAACGTTTAGTTGATTTCTGTTCCACTAGATGGCGCTCTGCCATCTAAAAAACGCTCGTGTTGTTGATCAGGATATACCAAATTTGTTTTTAATATCTCTATGGGGAATCAAAATCTTAAATCTTCGAAACTAAGATTCTTTTTGAAATTAAACAATTCTACTGCCCTTACTGCAATGGAAAAATTAACGGGAGGGCCTGGCTCATCAGTGGTGAACCCTCCCATTAATTTTTCCATTGCAGTAAGGGCAGTAGATATTGTTTAATTTCAAAAATAATTTTACGCCTTTAAAATAGTTTCGAATTTTGATAACAGATGGCGCGCTAGTGCATCAAAAATCTTAAATATTGTTGACACGTATGTATTCAAACCAAATAGACAAACATACAAAAAAATCAAACTTTTATGAAATATATATTTATATAGATAAAAAGATCACAATTATTGGAAGCAATATATTACTTACATAAAAGAGGTCTATCAGAAACACCAAATTGTTCCTGTGGAGAAACTGAACAAACTGCTCTTCACCTTATCTACGACTGTCCGAACTTTACAGAAGTGAGATTGTTCCCTGATCTAAATGATTTAACTTTCTTACATCAATCACTTTGTCTATATAAATTTTATGAACTCTGTCGATTAATACATGTTAATTTGTAAATATATTTAATTATAAGTTTTAATTTATTTGTTTTGTTTGTTTACTCTGTAATAAGCGTAAATACTTCAATATTGCGCCTGGTTTTGTGAATTAATAAATAAATAAATTAGAAACTATTATAGATGTGTAAGATTTTTTTTTTTGAAATTAAACAATTTCTACTGCCCTTACTGCAATGGAAAAATTAATAGGAGGGCCTGGCTCATCAGTGGTGAACCCTCCCAGCGGTTTCACCAGTTTTTCCATATTGCAGTAAGGACAGTAGAAATTGTTTAATTTCAAAAAGAATCTTAAGCGTCTAAAATAGTTTCAAATTTTCATAACAGATGGCGCGCTAGAGAGAGAGAGAGAGAGAGAGAGTGTGTATCGTAATATAAAATAAATAAATAAATAAAATTTTAAAATATGATTCTTAATATTAAATTTTTAATATTAAAAACAAAAGTATATCAACAACAACAACCAAAGCCTTTATTGAGGACCTCTCGTCCTATAAAGGATTCGCCAGTTTACAGAGTAATTGAAGAGAAGAGAACTAAGAATACAGAGATATATGTATTAGGTATAGTATAGTATTTTCTACACTGTGACTATATACAACAGAAGCAACAAGCCTTTTAAACAAAAGGATATCTAATATTTACAATTAGCATTTAATTAACTTCCACTAAATTATAAATAATTCTGACTGGGTGTGCCATTAACTGCCTCGTTAAGTTTAAAACTTATGGAAACAAAAGAGAGAAGGTTTAAATACAATTTACGTCCCACAATGGCTAGAATTAATTGGGCAGAAAGAGATAACAGGGAGGTAAATTTATTAGATTGTTGAAAACATGAATAATATCTCTCGTGTAACAACTACCTTTGTTTTAAGAGAAAGGCATCTCCTTATCGTGCAACTGAAAGTTGCTGATGACTTGCGCCATCTATCGGAATAAATATCAACTATTCTCGTTGATTTTTAATTATTCCAGAATTGGCCAAATACCCATTCTTGATTAATCAAGAAAAGCTAACCACGGACGCGTTCCGGGCTGTTGACCCTCATCAGCGTGGTGCAAGCTGTACCTCAACGACCAAAAAAATTGGTCATTAAGGCATCCTGAAAAATCAATAAACGGGTAGTTAAGGCCAGACTACAACTACTTTTGTGTTATCCTCATTATAATGTTTTATAAGTGATTTATTGAAATTGAATATATTTTTTTAAAAGGTTACAAGTTTTTCTTTAAAAAGTGTAACGAATGGTCAGTCTATTTACATATTCCTGTTTACAACATCGCAATAACAACAGTAAAAGTAAACAAAGGTATTTACAATCTTGACTCCTGGTCAGTGCTGTGGCCCTCACAGATATGGTCCCCTGATGTCCTGCAGCTTTCCAACAGTCTTTCTATGATTGGTGGATTCTCGATAAAATGGTCCCCTGGCCTTGGTCCATTCTTGTCTGTCAGATCTCCTGTCATCTGTTCTAGGTCCTGGATCTCTTCTATGGTCATCCTTTGGTCCATGTTCCTCGTCTTCACACGCCAGCTCCCTACAACGTTCCAACAATCTATCCATGGCTTCCATTTCTTTATTTCTATGTAACTAATAGTGAGGTTCATTCTTCTTTTTTGTTGAAATGATTTTCATAGTTTTTCCGAACCAAGAATTGAATGTAGTAAAGTCTATTTTTATTATGTTTATTTCTTTCCTATATTGTATGTATATTGTTACAATTCCCTTTCATGTTAACATTATGGACACTACCTTTACAGGCATTTATTTCTATTTGAGCCATTTTCTTCCCTAGTATCTGGTATTTTATTTTCTTTGTCAGCCTCGTAGTTTGGATATTGTCTTGGGAGGTAATACCTATCTCTATGATTGTTATATCTTTTTTAATCGCGTATATATTTACTATAATAATAATATATAATAATGATAATATATGAATAACCAAAGAAAACTCCTACATCGCATCCATAGACGTTTCCCCAATTCAATCTACCAGATCGCTTTTTATAAGCTCCAATACTGTATTGGGATTTTCTGTTTCTATATGCTACACTGATGAGTGGAATATCAGAAATGGTATTTTAAATTAAACCTATGTACATTAGATTTTAGGTTAGTAGAATTACGTATAAATATTTGCATCCAACATTCATTGCCGCATATATATTGGACCGTTGAGAGAGTTTACCATTGATGAGCCAGGCCCTTCCTCTTTCAATCGCTTTTCGACCTTTTTGGCTAAGATCAAAGTGTAGTGTAGACTATTTCAATATATATTCAGAGCCATATAAAGATTGTAGAAATAAATTTCAATTATATATATATATATATATATATATATATATATGTTAAAAATGGCATATCCTGACCAGGAGCACATGTGCTTTACAGAAGGCAGAGCACCATCTGATGGAACAGAAATCAACTAAACATTGATTCAACCTGTTACCTGATATTTGGCCAACCCAATTTCTTGATAAATCAAGAAAAGCCATCTACTTTTTATCTTTTCTTTTCTTTCGTTTTTTCAGAAAATTGATAAATATTGATTATAGAGGCATATATTGGATCAAAATATCATTTATTTTACCAATATTTCAGTTGGCTGAACGCCAACCTTTATCAAGGTGTTATAACATATTTAATGTATGTCAATAACAAACTCAGCGCCACATAACGTCAATAGAATTATGTTTAAAAAATATTTTTGCTTATATTCAATGGGGAGAAAAAATTTGATATATCTCTATATATATAAAAATGAATGTTTGTATATTTGTCTGTTTGTCTGTCTGTGTGTCCGGTATACAAATTCGCAGTAGTTCACTAATTCAAACCAAAATTTCCATACATAGGTAAAGGAATACGGGGAAGACGATAGGCTATTTTAAAAAATATATAAATCAATTATTAAAACTATATATTTTTAGTCAGAAAATGATGATGACGATATTGCTGTATCATGTTTGATTATCAGATACAAAATTATATCGGGAAAAATTCCAAAAAGCAGAGACCACGGGTGAAACCAGTTCATTATTTTGTATACAGGAACAAAATTCTAACAGAAAAACATTCATTCGAGCAGAAAACAAAAGCCAGATCATCTTTCTATAAAAATATCGCTTCTCAGACACAAAGTTTGGAGCGGGACGTTTCACAAAAGTGACATCCACGGCGCCAATTTATAATTGTAACGAATAGTATTTGAATAGGGTACATTTAATAGGGTAAAACCCGGGCGTTGCCCAGGTCATTCGGCTAGTATATTTATATTATGAACAAAATACAGTTAAACCTGTTTATAGCGCCCCCTCTAAATAGCGCCTTCCTCTCTATAGCACCCGATTTTAAATATGTAGTATGATGCGATTTACATTAAAAGTGACCTGCCTATAGCACCCCCTCTCTATAGCACCCTATTTTGGTGAGTCCCAAGAGGGGGCGCTATAGACAGGTTTAACTGTATAAATTTCGGAAAAAAATAATTGTTTAAAATGTTTATAATTTTCAGTGATTTAGTTAAATAAGGTATTGATGATATTTTAAATCTATAGATCCTTAACTGTCTATAAAATATCAAGAAAACTTGTCTTTTTATATAGATATATGATATTTAATGTTTTTGAGTATTTGTGTTTTGTTATGATATATTTTCCCATGTCCTCTCTCTCTCTCTCCTGGTTTAGCTGGTTGATCCTGCCAGTAGTCTTGTCTCAAAGATTCCAGTTGGTCTCGAGGACCACGCCATCACCATCTCCTCAGCGGCGAAGTACGCGATCTACGTATTCTTCGTAGATCGTGAAATACGTGGTGTTGCTGGAGACCCACTGGCGATTCTCCACCAAACTCTGCAGAGCTGGCAGAGGCGCCATATTCATTGTACATAGTGTATATAATCCATTTTATCTTTTTTTTTTTAAATAGTGCAGACTGTGCACTTTGCATGTATTGACAAGATGTCAATAAAATTATTTTAATTGTCAATTTTCAAAGATTAATCCATGCATGTCTAAGTACACGCCCTAGCAAGGCGAAACCGCGAATAGCTCATTAAATCAGTCTCTTAGATCGTACATATTTACTTGGATAACTGTGGTAATTCTAGAGCTAATACATGCAATTGAGACCTCGTCCCTTTTAGGGTGCTTTTATCAGACGAAGACCAAAACGGATGACTCTGAATAACTATGATTTTTAAATAATATATATATATGTTATAAAAATAAATGAGATTTGATTTTCTGCTTGATTTTTAGATCATGTTAATGATTATGGTAATGGGGTGATGCAGTCGTGGCAAAAATAATAATAAGTCTTGATCAGAGATTTATTTAATTGAGCTAAGGAATATATATATAAAGGCATAATTTGGTAAAAGTACTGCCTGGCTTAAGGCGTAAGAATTAAAAAAAAATGAATAACTTATTTACATAATGTACAAAAGTTTGAGCCGGCCATCGGGGAAGAACAACAACGAGTTTTTATAGGGGAAGCATGACCTCTGGCGGTCGATTTAACAGAGTATTTGGATCTATGAAATATAATTTAAAAAATATATATATTTTAATATAATATGTATATATATATATATATATATATATATATATATATGAAAAAACAATAGAAAAAAATAAAAGATAAGCGGGTCAGGTGTTGATATTAAAAATAAAGAAGGCATCTCCTGACCACGAGCACATGTGCTTTTTAGATGGCAGAGCGCCATCTAGTGGAGCAAAAATAAACTAAACGTTTATTTAGCTTGCTCCGTGATATTTGGCCAACCCAATTTCTTGATTTTTCGGGAAGCCATTGGGACCAAAAATATTTTTTGATCGCAGTGTTTACAGCCTTCTCCACGCTGACGAGCGCCAACAGCGCGAAACGCGTTCGTGGATGGCTTTTCTTGATTTATCAAGAAATTGGGTTGGCCAAATATCACGGAGCAAGCTAAATAAACGTTTAGTTTATTTTTGCTCCACTAGATGGCGCTCTGCCATCTAAAAAGCACATGTGCTCGTGGTCAGGAGATGCCTTCTTTATTTTTAATATATATATATATATATATATATATATATCAGGAAAAGACATATATTTCCCTGAAGATATGCATGTGGTCATAATCTTGAAGTAAAGTACAATAAGTCTTGAAAATGTCCACAGATCCTATCTTAGAGAATGTCTTGGCATTTCTCCAGGTTGTTTATAATCGATGTATCATGTTCATGGTCGATTAACCATATTCTTATATTCTTTATATATGCGGAATATTCCATATATCAATATATTGGATTTAGAGATTA
>CP092876.1:13745138-13814042 GCA_030710605.1 Cordylochernes scorpioides | reverse complement strand
CATCTCACCTTCCCGGGTGCTGTCCCCTCTAAACCAAGATAACCATGTTCCCATGTGTGTGGTCTTTATTTATCTTCAGGCTAGTGCGCTCCCACTCTGGCCTCATGACTGCATTGTTAGATGAGGAGCCTACGACACTGTTAGCTCAACACACATATTCATTAGATAATAAAAAGACATATATTGGATTTAATAAAATATTTATTTTGCCAATATTTCGGTTGGCTAAACGCCAACCTTTATCGAAGCATTACAAGCCCTAAGCCTACATCGCGGATAGAAGGGGGGTGAGAGATCCGACCGACCGTATAACGGCGTCGCTCTGAAAACAACTACCTTTGTCCCATGTTGGGGAGCTTTTATATTGGACGCCCGCATTTGGCGGTGAGTCCTGATTGGTTCCTGTAAAATCACGCCACCTGTCAGCCGCCGGGTTGTTTATCACGTCTGGCCTTTGTCTCCGTCTAGACTACCTTTACCTCTTTGTTTATTTGTCACTTTGTTACAAGGTCGATACATATATTTATATAGATATGGGGTTATAATAAATATTAGAAGAAGGTTGTGATCTATCTAACTCAAAATATACTACATATATATACCAAAAGAGACATCTCTCCCTTCAATAATTGTGCATCAGAACGCTGAACTGTACATCACCGTAGTAAAACTTTTACTAGTGGTGATGAAGATAGAGCCACAACACCAGTTTTGACAAATTCAGACAAAAGCCAACAACCAGTATACTATGGTTTCGGACTATGACCCTCATCAGTACAGGGACGGCTTCGATTTCATAGCATTTTACCATTTGGATAATTCGATTTTTTTTGTCGCTTGGGCTTCAATTTTCTAAGTTCGAATGTATATTTAACCTCTAATAAGTCCTTTCTGAAAATTGATAATACTCTCTACAAAAAGAATTATGATTACCAAATATTTAATTTCCAAAGCGCTATATCCCGCAAGGGATACTTGTGCCAAACATGGAGACAAGTTTATTTACATAAGTTATTTACATTATTCAACGCATGAAAACACTAGAGATCCAGATTTTGTAGAAAGTTTAGAATGTATTTACAAAATGAATTCAACTATAAATATTATTTTTTATCGGAAATCAAATCGTAACGTTCACAAACAACTAGTTCATTCTTCATTCTATAATCTTGAAATGCTGGGCAATCGATCAGTAGATGTCTTGAGGTTTGTTCCTCAATACCACAAAAGCAACTTGAATCCTCCACTGCCTTTATTCTATATATCCAATGGGAAGAATATGGCTTCTGGTGGTCCCTCGCCACCTCAGGCCTGAAATACTGAGAAATTTCCACGATTCGCCCACTGCTGGACATCTTGGGTTCACTAAACCTATGATCGAATTGGAAAAAAATTCTATTGGCCTGGGATGTAAAGGAATGTTAGAAGGTATGTGGCTCACTGTCAAGACTGTCAGCGACGCAAATGACAGCCACAGCTCCCTACAGGACCCTTACAGCCAATACCAGTGCCCACAGCTGCCTTTGAAAAGATTGGAATGGACCTCTTAGGCAGGTTCCCAACATCGACATGTGGAAACCGCTGGATTATTGTCTGCACAGACTATCTGACAAAGTATGCAATCACCAAAGCGCTACCAACTAGTGAATCAATGGAAGTTGCCAAACTCTTGGTCGAGGATGTAATTCTGAAACACGGTGCTCCGAGGGAACTAATCACCGACAGAGGAAGGAATTTCACCTCATAATTGATTCGTGATCTGAACAATAAACCCCCCACTGAACGAACACAACAACCACAGACCCGCGAAGAGATCTCAGGCCCTATCACCCGTTCTCGAGCCTTGAGACTGAGGATGTAAGTCTTCTTCTGAGCATCGGGTCGATGCTCTTTATAGGAGGAGGCGATGTGCCGAAGAAATAATTTATTATTTAATTTAATTTTTCAATGAAAATATTTGGAAACAGATTTACTATTTATAAAAATCATCATTTAGTTACCTAGCTTGCCTACTCGATATTCTCTAGCTGTAGATAGTTTGTGGTTAATCTATATATGAATATATAAATGAATGTCTGTGTGTGTGTGTTCTCTATAGATTCAAAAACCATACATCCAATCGCCGTGAAATTTTGGGATATTTTTAGGTATATCCCCGGAAAGGTTTTCGAAAAATAATTTCTTGAATATTTTGAATTACCTTAGAGTTATTTGCAGATTTGTAGCTTTAACTCGCAAGCAGCGCCACCTTGCGACGGAGATAGGCTTAGGTCTGCCCCATCCCCTTTCGAGAAAATGTAATCGTCCGGCCGCCGGCCGGATGGACAGTCCAAGTACCCACCGACCAATCAGAGGGGTCAAGATGTCCTGGCGCGCGGGGGCAGAGTTGGTGACACAGCTGTGCCAAGTAGACAAGAAAAAAAGGCTCGGCGGGAACTTCGTCCATCTTCCATAAACGACCATGATTTTATTCAACTTATCGAGTATTTTTCAAGGGACCGGGAAAAAATGTTCACTAGATAAAACGCTGATTTTGTAATGTAGAAAATTAGAAAAGCCAAAATTCAGAATGACACGGCACACAGGGACCGGGAAAAAATGATCACTTTATCGAGAGATTCAAATTTACGAGTTTCAAATTATCAAAATATATCTATTATTTTCGAGTATTTTTCAAGGGACCGGGAAAAAATTTTCACTATATAAAACGATGATTTTGTAATGTAGAAAATTAGGAAAGCCAAAATTCAGAATGACACGGCACACAGGGACCGTGGAAAAATGATCACTTTATCGAGAGATTCAAATTTACGAGTTTCAAATTATCAAAATATATCTATTATATTTTTTTTATAAGTTTATAGAGAATTGTTTTAACAAATGTTCGTTAGACAAACCTTTACTCGGGTACCGATTAATATTGATATCATTCAACTTATCGAGTATTTTTCAAGGGACCGGGAAAAAATGTTCACTTTATCGAGAGATTCGTTAGACAATCTTTTACTCGGTGTTGGGAAAAGAATGTTATTTTTCTTATAGATTTATATTTTTTAAATATATGTAAATTTAATCCATTATAAGAAACATATTTGCCATATGTAAATATTTATATGTATATATATTCGTGACAAAAAATAAAGTAGTTGACTGGTTAGACTCGTGTGGTTTCTCGGCCCGCTCTCGAGAGGTCTACGCCTTGGTTGATACCTGCCTTAGACACTTCCGCGGATTTGACTTCTTGGGAATCGCTCTTCTCTACCTTTGAGATTCCACGGATTTTTTCCTCCCCGGGACCAGAATAAGAGACTTCGGGCGTCTGGGCAAAATAGAGCCTGGGCGCTGCGCCGCTGAACGCGACACTCGGGTAAAACACGGGCGAAGCCGGGTACATCCGCTAGTTTGTTAATAATTGTCAACTGGTCGTGGTGACGTCATCAATAAATACTTTCACACCATCAGATATACAGAGACTTGATTTCTACGCTACAGTATTTTAGCGTTGTAAAGGATAACTATGCAAATCAATGATAAAGAAATATATCATTTACTTATTACGTCAGTACGACTAGGTAACTACCATTAAACTAACAAATTATTTACAGCTAGAGAATATTGAAAAGCAAAGCTATAAAACATATACGATGATAACAACAAATACAGAAGGTATATTCTACTGTGTATTTCCATTGATTAATTAAATAATAAAATAAATTATTAAATTCACCACAATATTTAAATATATCATAACAACAATTAATTATGTATAAAAGAAACATTCGTGCTTTTAAATCCTTTCATTTTATATGTATAGATGGCGCGTTATTGCTTTGTGTTAATTAAAATATTAATTAAAACATATTTTATAATCACATAATTATAATTATTATATCTTAGGTTAAGAGAGAGAGGCGAGAAAGATTTAATAATAGTTAGCTTGGAATAATCAAAATAGTTATTCCAAAGGGAAGAATTTCTCATCTTACAAGTATGTTAATCAAGTTTAAACTAATCATCAGACCTCACACAACCGAGTCGTCGTCTGCTCATTTTAATTTTGGCGGGAAAACCTAATAGTTAGGGTTAATAACAAATGATATTTGAAATTTCCGTCCAAATTGCCTGCAGCCCACCAATTGGAATGACGACTAATTATGATTATTATTCTAATCAAGGTTTAGATTTATTGAACTAATATTTACTTTCACGTTGGGAATAAATAGAATTATTTATCTTCTGTTTTACTCATGTGGAAACATACAGTAGAATTGATAGATTTTAAGATTTTGTGGAAATATATTTTGACATGATTTTAGGCAACTAACATGCGTTCAGCACAAAATAATATAGAATATTGTTACTATATACACTCATTAACAAAACTTGAGGAAAGTAGAAAGTCTTTGATATCGCCGGTCGTATGTTTTTTTTTTTTTAAAGGTGAAAAAGGCAATTGTGTTCACACTTGGTTATCTCGTATGTCTTCAATAAAGGTCACATCTTTCAGAGTTATTGTCTGAATCCTGATATACATGCTAAAAGGTACAGCTTCCTTAAGTTTTGTTCATGAGTGTAGATGAGAAAAATTGAATGAACATGTACCAAAGAAAAACTTATTCATTTAGAATGAACCGATATTTTAATTCATTTCCATTTATCACATCATCATTACGTTGGGCACACATACAATATCGACTTTTTATCAAATAGATTATGCAACTCCATTACCATACTAAATTAAACAGTTATTGCTTATTTCTAGTACACATTTATAGGCCATGATAATCATGGTGGGTAGATTAGGCGACTGCTTTTACTATAAGTGTTTTACATGTCTACACATATGAAAAGCAGTTCGACTTTACACTTACAAATATGCCAGAGCCCTATTTGGTTACTTGTACTCGCTGGTGATGTTGGAATTTTGTAAGAATCGGGGGCAATTGGAGCAATATTTCTTTTTTTTACGATGTACTAGAGCGCCATCTGTTATCAATTTTTATAATTTCTTTTTTTAATAAGAAAAAAGTGACCAATGTGAGAATCGAACCCGGGTTATAGCGGTCAAAAACCAACGGTTTAGACCATTCTTCGACCTACCCCCGATTATTAAACAGTAAAAATGAAGAAATTCTATCAATTAACAGTTAGAAAGTTACGTTTTAACGAAAGAAATTCGAAACTATTGTCAGGAGGACAGAGTATTCCCTCTTATCTGGACTGGACCGACCGGTCGGGGTAAACAGTGGCGTCACGTGGAAGGAGGAAAGATCTCAGTTTTCCCCTCTTGTTCTAACTGCTGGGTAGATTTGGCTCATGTACATAGTAACTCTTATTTTATATTTAAAATCTCTCGTATAACTTATTAAATAAATATTTAAAGTAATTCGAAGGCCTAGTTAATTATTTTTCCTCGCGACACTATTATAGACGCGTATGATTCTTTTTAAAATTAAACAATACCTACTGCCCTTACTACAATAGAAAAATTAATGGGAGGGCCTGGCTCATCAGTGGTGAACCCTCCCATTAATTGTTCAATTGCACAGTAAGGGCAGTAGATATTGTTTAATTTAAAAAAAAATCATACGGGTCTATAATAGTTTCGAATTTACATAACAGATGGCGCGGTAATGCATCATAAAGAAAGAAATGTTAACCAATTTCAAACTATCAAATTCAAACAATTCTTCCATAGCGGCCACATAAAACTATCTTTTCACTGGAAACATCACACATCTTATTGTAAACACATTTATCCCAAATCCTTATAAATCTCTTCCATTTCTCAAAGTTAACTACCCCATTTGTTGTCTTTGACAACCCCCAAAACCTTTCTATTGTTTAGGTTTTCTATTGTTGATGTCTTACCATCCCTGGTGATAAAAGAGAACAGAGAAGATTGCGTGATCACCAACTAGTTTTCGACATATCAGATAGTTATAATCTCTTAAAATATATATATAATATAATGAAAGAAAAATAATAATAAATTTGGCATTTATGTTTATTATGATAAATAATAAAACTTTTTATCTGTAGACTCCTCTATTGCAATCTTTTTTTTTCTTATCCTTTTATTAGTCTAAATTAGACAAGATCTTGGAGGTCGTGCTCATAAAGAAGTTCAAGAACTCTTCTTAGTTCTCTGTACAGGGACTCTTTCTCCTTTCCAATACAATTTAGTATATTATATAATACACTGCGGCCCGTGATTGTAAAACAACACTTGAAGTTACACCGCATGAGTTTCTTTTCAATGAAAAATCAAAATTTATTTCAAGGTGAAATATTGACTATTTCTAACCTTTTTGGATGAGGTATTAAAGGGTGAATTATGAAGAGTAATGATGTACGGAAAAATAAAAGTGTCCAGGGATGGGAATTGAAATAAATTTAGATTTTTCATTGAAAAGAAACTCATGCGGTGTAACTTCAAGTGTTGTTTTACAATTTAGTATATGTTGGGGAGTGGCCTCATCGGTTTTGCACCTAGTGTACATGGGGATGCTTTTGGCTCCCTCTTTATAGACTAGAGGGCGCAGGTGACCAGATTTCCATCTGACCAACTGTGTCGACTTCCTTCTGTTTATTAAAATCATAAAAATCATTAGAATGAGAGATTGGGCACAGATTCCCGAAATTCGCATTATTATCTTTATTCGGTAAATATATACGGGTTTCTTTAAAGTTACATTAGTATTCACTTGGTCACGTGACAGTAGGAAACCAAACAGATGGCGAAAAATGGCAACGCTTAGATAGACAGTAAAATATGAGTCAGGACACATTTATATATATTAGATATATATGTTAAAATTTGTACCTATAATTTTTTTGGAAAATGTGTTTCTTTTTTCATATAGAATCAATTAATATCTCTACAGAACTTACTGAAATGATAAAAGTTGTTGAACGAGAGGGCTTGGGTTATCAGTGGTGAACCCTCTCAGCGGTTTCGCCAAATTAATCTCTAGACTGCTCTACTATTGTATTGGATTGGTTTTCCTGTATACCGTGCATTTACTATCGAAGGTAGTTTGCAGCTTGGGGGAGTATAGGTACTCTATGGACATAGTTTTATAGATTTACATCATAGATTATAGGAGACATGTATATATAGATGTGTGATAAGACAGTAAATAACTTTGTCAAGATTCTATAAGATCCCGTGTGGATCTCATGGAATTAAAGTCCGCCCTAGACTGACGAGGGCCATTAGCCCGAAACCATGGTCTCTAGGTGGACGCTTTTCAGTTTGCCAAAGCTGGTGTTGTGGCTTTGTCACCGACCCGAGACCGCTAGTGTGCGGTGACGGTCAATAGATGGCGTCTAGGTTTGACGTCTATTTTGACGGGAGAGGCGACCTTTGTCTCTTTAGATCACTATCCTCCCGGCAAAATTTCCATCTATAGTATATAACTTGTTAAAAGTGAGAAATCATAAAACATTATAAGCTCAGTGGGTCGGTGGAAGGATGGTCTAAACCGTTGGTTTTCGACCGCAACGACCCAGGATAGAATCCCGAATTGGGTTTATTTTTCTAATAAAAAGAAATGCTCCAATGGCCCCTGATTCTTGCTAAAGTCCAACCCCACCAGCTAGTGCAAGTAACTAAACCGGGCACTGGCATATTTGTAAGTACAAAAGTCGAACTGCTTTTCACATGTGTAGACATGTGGTGCACTTACAGTAAAAGCAGTCGCTAACTACCCACCATGATTATCATGGCCTGTATCACGTGTACTAGACATTATGATGAACTTACACAGCAGTAAAAGCAGTCGCTAACTACTAACCATGATTATCATGGCCTGTACCATGTGTACTAGGAATAAAAAAAACTATCAGTACCATACACACAAGTCTGGTTCTAAAGAGTATATACTAGTATAGCATTGCCATATTTAGATTCGATATTCAGTCCAAACGACAGCGCAATAACAAAATTGAAAATAATACATTGCATCGAGGAATCTAACTCTGCCTTTGCTGGTCCCAAGCCCGGATGAAAAAGGAGGAGGGGGAGCAGTAACAAGCTCACTATAAAACCTGGGCTCAGTTGGCCCGGCTGATAGTACCCTGTAAGGACTCCTAATCCAGGGATACAAGATGAGCAGCGTTTGTACTCCTTGTTAGGAGCGGCTGCACATGGAGTCTGTTCCTCATGTCAGAGGCGGCCATTTCTTTTGTAGCTAAGTCAGCCTGCCACTGAGTAGTGCTCTCAGTTTCAATGAAAAAGGCAGACGCATTCTACTTCACCCAGTCATGATGGTTGTCAAAGATTGAGTGGAAATAAGACGTAGTGCATAAATTGCTCTACGCATCCTAAATATAGGAATAGCAATAATCATCGTTCTAATGACAAATTATGTCCTGTGTTCCTTCAACAAATGAAATATGAGATACAAAGAACATGTTATGCAGATTTAGATCATGATATTGTTACTTTGGATTAGAATAGATTTATTCTTGTTTTTTGGTCAATGTTCAAATTAAAAATTCTACAACAAAACACGCGGAAAAGCAATTTGGTTAATAATGAAATAAGGGAATTTATTTCTAAAGAAAAATATGATATGATTATAGTTCAAGAACCATATAGTATAAATAATGAAGTAATCTTCAATATGCGTTCAAAAATATATTATGCAAATATACCGGGAGTTCCAATATATACCGCAACAATCGTTACAAACCCTTTCTTATCATGTAAATTAATTAAAGAGTTTTCAAATTCATTTGCAACCACTATATCAGTACAAACTACTAAACGGCAAATTATTCTTTCAAATATTTATATACACCCTAATAAAATGGATACCTGTCATGTTCAATTCCTTGATAAATTAATTAAAAATTTTAACACAAATCCATTGATTTTAGCTGGAGATTTTAACGCTCGAAGTCAGATGTGGTTTGATAATATTATTAATCAAAACGGTAGAAGACTTCAACCTATAATTGATTTTCACAATATGCTCATACATAACAATCGAAACAAAACATGTCGAGGATTAAGTATAATAGACCTTACTATTACTAATAGTCATGCTCATGTACTTGTTAATGGATGGAAAACGTTAAATCTTTCGCAAATCACAGACCATCACGCAATCTCATTCGACATTAGTCTGGAAACAGAAAGTTTATTACATGAAAATAATTCTACATGGTATTTTCAAGAAAAAAGAGCCAATTGGCAAAAATATGAGCAGGCAATCAATGTGTCTAGGATAAATGAGGCAATGATGAAATTAGGTAAAATAGTAAATATAAACGATATAAACTGTGTAGTTTCTCACATAACTGACATATTAATTGAAGCTGCATATGCATCTCTACGATTAAAACCAAAATATTTAAATAATAATCCATTTAATTGGTGGACGGATGAACTGGAACTTTTTAAAAATCATTTTAAATATGTTCGAAATCTATATTATCGGGGTAAACGGTCTAATAGACAGCTAGTTGATGAAAAAATGTATAAGGAAATACGAAATAAGTATATGAATATTATTGAAAAAACAAGAAATGTAAGCTGGAGGGTATTCCTGGAGGAAGTTGAAAATACATCTCCTTTTGGTAATACTTACAAAACTTTTAAACAAAAAATTTCTCCTAGGTCTTTTGATTTACCAATTCTAGATGTATCTCAAGATGTGCTCGAATCAGAAATGAAAAATCTTTTATCTTCTCTATTTCCGAATGACTGTCAATCTTCTGACACAAACTATCATAAATTAATCAGAGACAAGAGTTATACTTTTTCTAATGATAAAATCATTTATTTTGATAATATTCAAATTTGTTCAATAATTAAAAAACTTAAAAATGGCAAGGCTCCAGGAATAGATCATATAAGCAATCAGATGATCAAAACGGCAGTTCATCATATATCTCCTGTGTTAACAAAATTGTTCAATGCTTGTATGGGACTTAATTATTATCCGGAGGCCTGGAGAAAGTCAGCAGTAATGATTATAAAAAAAAAACCAATAAAGAAAATTATAAAGATCCGAAAGCCTACCGCCCTATAAGCTTGTCTTCTAATTTAGGTAAAATTTTTGAAAGTCTAATTCATATTGAACTTTTAAATCATATTAATAGTAATACTGTTATGCATCCTGCTCAACATGGATTTACACAAGAAAAATCAACAATCTCTGCTTTACAAGAAATAACTAAATTAAGTCTTTTGAAAAGAGAAACAGAAAATACGGCAATAGTAACAGTGGACATCAGCGGAGCTTTCGACAACGCATGGCATCCGGCAATTCTCCAACAATTGGACAAGGCAAATTTTCCAGCGGTACTTATAAAAATAATTAATTCTTACTTTGAAGACCGGAGTGTAGAGTTTAAATATACTAATGTAAAGTGTATAAAAAAGATAAATAAGGGATGTCCCCAGGGTGGTATTATTTCTCCTATTCTTTGGAATATATTACTTAATGATTTCAACTTATCTTTTAACGAAAGTTTTGCTAGAGTGATTGCTTTCGCGGACGATGTGACATTTGTGGTATGGAGTTCAAACATCTATGATCTTCAGTATAATATTACCAAATGTTTAATAAAAATCAAAGCATGGTGTGAAAAGGTAAAACTTTCACTAAGTCCAAACAAAACAGGTATACTCTATCTACATAACTATGAAAAATTGCCCATTAATTTTGATGGAAAAATAATTCAACCATCAGAAACTGTTAAAATTTTGGGAGTTATTTTTAAAAATCATAGACAAAGGAATAAGATTAATTTTGGAACACATGTTGACAATATAATTATGAAAGCTACGAAACTTAAGAATATATTATTCTCATTATGTGCACGTACTTGGGGCATTGATACTCGACGTAGATTGATCTTATATAAAGCTATGATACGCTCTACAATAAGCTATGCATCAAATATTTGGTTTCCTTTTATCACTGCAGCAAAAAGATCCAAGTTGAATTCTATACAATATCAAATTCTTATTAGATGCATTCATGCTTATAGGACTTCATCTTCTTACATCACACATATACTAGCGAAAACCTCTTTACTGTCCGATTATCTTGAATTATTACAAACAAAGTATAATATGACAAATTCTCTCACAGACCGAACACTCAAAAAACCCCTTCAAAAAGAATTAAACAAACTATATCTGGATCTAAAATTTAAGTTTTATCTTTCTCAATCTAATGAACTGTTCAAGAAATTCTTTCCAATTGCTGTCCCAAATTTCATTTCCTCTGATAAATTCACTACATTATTCTTAACTGGCAAAGGACCCTTCTTAAGTTTCCTATTCAAACTGAATGCTATCAATGATCCAACATGTGAATGCCGCTTAGATGTTGAATCACCAGAGCATCTTCTTTTATCTTGCCCTCTGACTAATCAAATTGTATGTAGATACTTTGAAACATTACCAAATTCTCTTTGTGTATATACTCTATCTTATGAGAACTTTGTTAAGTTTAGAACTATTTGTACAATAATTTACAAAACAATACTAATCCATCGTGTAAATAATTAATCATATATATAAATAATACTAGCACAGCACAATAGTCCTTTGGACTTCGTGCCTTTGTAACAATAAATAAATAAATAAATAAAGAAGAATCAATCTATCTGATATGATAAATCAAAATATTGGAATCATAAATATTGGAATTCCAACAATGATATCTGGAACTACTCAATTTTTTAGTTTTCCAATAAACATCTAGATCCCAATTGATATTTGGAATTTCATAAAATCCCGTTCAACATCATATTAAAATTTAAATAACAAAGACGAACAAAAAAATCTCTGTTTATCAAGTTATTTAATGCAACTTTCAATTTTACTTTATTCAATTTTATTTATTCAGTTTTTTTTTATTATCCCTAGTACACGTGGTACAGGCCATGATAATCATGGTGGATAGTAGTAGGCGACTGCTTTTTACTGTAAGTGCACCACATGTCTACACATGTGAAAAGCAGTTCGACTTTGCACTTATAAATGTGTCAGAGCCCTGTTTGGTTACTTGCACTCGCTGGTAGGGTTGGATTTTTGCAAGAATCGGGGGCCATTGGAGCATTTTTTTTTAAATCAGAAAAAAGTGCCCAATGCGGGATTCGAACCCGGGTCGTAGCGGTCGAAAACCAACGGTTTAGACCATCCTTCCACCGACCCACCTCATTTATTCTGTAAAATATATATATATAATCGTCTCTGGAAAGAAGTCGGTGGACCAGTGATTAAAACCCTAAATTCCCGACAGCCATAAACCTGGATCGAATAAACATCTATAAATATATGAAGCACATTTTAAAATATTAAAAAAGGAATTCTTAAAATATATTTTTACATATACAAGATGTCATGAATACAAGTAAAAAGGATTCTTTATAAACTTCTATTTTAAAATATATTCAGAAATATTTAAATTTTTATAATAATAAAAGAACAAAACAAAAAGAAATATAATTTGACTTAAAATAAAGTTCAGTATTGAATTAAATTTCTATATTATTTTCCTTCTTATTTTTATAGAAGTTATATTTATTCGAGGGAAAAAAAAGAGAATATTGAAAATAAATATATTTAAATATCAATATTTATTATTTTTTTAAAAATATACTCCCCAATCGATAATCTCGACATGGAAAAGAGCAAAGATATATTTTATAAATGGCTTGTAGGGTAAAGAAATGAGAGAGATAAACATTGAGAGAAAAGGTTCGTCTGGAAATAAACAATTGGAATAAAACACCAGACGAAGATTTTGGAGGGAAACTAATTCTAAAGATTGCAGACGATATAACTTGTATCTCCTCCCTTTTCTTGTAAATCTTTATATTTTCCATTCCACTGATTGAATGTTGGCCATTTTTGTCATGTAAATATATTTTATTTAAAAATCAACTTGTAAAATATTATATCAACTAGACGCCGACCCGGGCTTCGCCCGGGATTGACCCGTGTGCATATCTACCCGAGTGATATATATTTAGATAAGATTTTTTTTTAAATAATTGTTTTTACTCAAGGGAATGTTTGTAGTCTAGTACGTTGATATAATCAATCTATCTGAATATTAGGAAAGGTCAGGTATTTTTTTTGTAGGGTGATGCTCTGAAAAAGAACGCTATACCACTTTATCACTAAACAAATTGGCGAGTCAAAAATAAGCAACCTAAACAATCCATTAGCTTTGCAAGATAAGAACAGAAATAGAGAAATGCATGCAAAATTTTCAACACAATTCAAAATCTTTAATCCTCATTATTTTTTTATTTTTATTTTTTTGCTTATCCCTAGTACACGTGGTACAGGCCATGATAAGCATGGTGGGTAGTTAGCGACTGCTTTTTACTGTAAGCGCACCACATGTCTACACATGTGAAAGCAGTTCGACTTTGCACTTACAAATGTGCCAGAGCCCCGTTTGGTTACTTGCACTCGCTGGTGGGGTTGGACTTTTGCAAGAATCGGGGGGCCATTGGAGCATTTTTTTTTTAAACAGAAAAAAGTGTCCAATGCGGGGATCGAACCCGGGTCGTAGTGGTCGTATTTTGTTTCTATTACATTACATGGAATAGTTTTTTTTTCTAATAAAATTTACTGACCTCTTTGTTCACTGAAACCGAAACAATGTGTATGTTAGACCACTCTTTGTTCAACCTTACACATTGTTTAGGTCTCTTATTAGGTGCAAGATGTATACTTATGCTAAAATGGTAATTTGGGTAAACATAGGTAAATTCATGTTGGGCCAGTATTGTTCAGCAAGCCAACACAGATATAACATTACTGGTATGAAGCAAGTTGTGCTAAAACTAATATTTCCAAGCAAATTATCAAAAAATAACACATACTATGTAATATAAACACATGTATGTAAAATAAACACAATAAAATAACCAATAATTAAAAACCATAAATTTTTCTAACACAGTATACTTCTTAAGTAAGAATACCTTACCATGAAGGTTTAAAACCCTACACATTGAAACATGTGAAAAATGTAGCATGTGTGGTGTATGATGGGCTTGAAGAGAAAATATTTAAAAAAGATATTTATTGAAACTTTTGTAATACCACACAAAATATGCATATTTACAGTTACAACTTGTCTAGCACCAAAAGATGTCATTTGGAATATAGAGTTATATCTACGGATATGCAGCAAGAAGGACTTCGATAGAGGATGTAGGCCAGAGAGCAAAGAGAAAATAGGTTCTGGAGGGGACTCAATAGCAGGTAGAGAAACTCTACCTTGTTTACAACAGAGGCCAAAGGGTTCATCTCTAAATCTCAAAGCAGAGCAAAACTGGCATACCCGAGACATTTGGCCTATATCGACAGATGAATCAGCTTTATAATCAATATGGGTATTATACTGCAAACCTGAAAACGGCTTATGAGTCCAAAGCTGAATACGCTGAACAGGAACTTGCATAGTTTGTGCAGCTGCGACGCGGGCTTCAGAATACCTAAGACGGCGAAGCGCACGACGCGTCTCACTTTGAAGTGGTGTCTCAATAGCTATAGCATTCCTATATCTCCTGGAAGCAGCCGTATTCCTACCAATTAAAGGTCGGCTGCGGCGAGGCATATTCTGAAAAAAAATATTGAGATTAATAACAAAAGCTTAAAAACCAGCAATTTATAAACAAAGCATAAAAAATACCTGTCTTTTTGAGGTAAAAATCAAAATTCCTAAATTTTTTCTTCAAAATAACCTTCCAGATATGTTAAAAAGATTATAAAAAACTAAAACCATATTATTAAAAAAAAAAAAAGCTAAAAAATTAATGTACAAAACCATTTATCATTAAAAAGCCTCAAAATAGACCAACCGCAGGACACGGCAATGAAAAAGCATGCTTTTTTGAGGAAAAAAATAGAAATAATTTTCTAAAATACAAAATACAACCCCTATATATATGTTAAAAAAAACTATAAATAATCTAAATATAAAATACTTAATCAAATAAATTAAAATATCTTAAATAAAATTTTGAAAAAGGACCTCAAAAAGACAAATAAATGAATCTGTTAAAGAAATCCCTCGCTTATTTAAAAATATAAATAACCTATTTTTTAGATACAACCCATATATGTAGAAAATATAATAAATAAACTGTATTTAAAAGATAAAAGCAATAATTAAAAAACTCCATAAGAAAATTTAAAAAAGGACTTCAATAAATAAATACCAAATATTTCGAATTAGAGCAGTTATTTTAAACGGCGAATTAGATCAGTTATATCTAAAAATGAAAATATATATAAATAAATAAAACATACAAAATATTTCAAGAGCAGTTATTAAGCTACGCTTGGCATCATAAATGTTCGCATGTAAAGCTATTTCAGGCCTTACATATTTCTAACAACCTTTTTGAAATAGGTTTTTGAAACATGGAAATTATAATACTTCAAATAAATAGAAATAGAGTGAACACAAATAAAACATACCAAATATTTCGAATTAGAGCAGTTATTTTAAACGGCGAATTAGATCAGTTATATCTAAAAATGAAAATATATATAAATAAATAAAACATACCAAATATTTCAAGAGAAGTTATTTTAAACGACGAATTAGATCAGTTATATCTAAAAATGAAAATATATAAATAAATAAAACCTACCAAATATTTCAAATTAGAGCAGTTAGCAAGAAGCGGAAAGTAAACACTTTTGAAAGTATAAATACTTTTACTCTGTTGAATTTTTTTGTATTTTATCGATAACAGCAAAGTTATGTATTTTAAAGTTAGGAAAAATATTTTGATGTTAAGCAAAACCTGCTCCATCTCGTTTTACATAAATGTTGAAAATTTGGTTGATATTGATGCATTGTAACGAACGTTTATAGTGATGTACTCTTATGAAATTTGCATTTTATTAATATAGATAATTATATGTTATTGGTAAATTAAATTTAATTGCCATCTATCGTTAAAGTTTTACACAAATAAATTTACTGGCGCAACGCGCTTCTTTTAAATATCATAAAATATTATCTCTACAGACCTTACTGCAATGAAATGAGTTATTGAATGAGAGGGCTTGGCTCATCAGTAGTGAACCCTCTCAGCGATTTCGCCAAATTAATCTCTAGACCGCTCTACTATTGTATTGGATTGGTTTGGAATATACCCTGTATTTTCTATGGAAGGCAGCTTAGGGGTGTTTAGTGAACTATGGACATAAGCTTATAGATATGTAGAGGTACATACATATAATTTCAAGGTATTGCATCGAACAGAGCTCTTCCGCAAAATATGTTTTCATAAAAAATATATATTGGTAAATTGAATTTAATTGCCATCTATCGTTAAAGTTTTACACAAATAAATTTACTTGCAATGCGCTTCTTTTAAATATCATCAAATATTATATCTACAGACCTTACTGCAATGAAATGAGTTATTGAATGAGAGTCATTGCAGTAAGGTCTGTAAAGATAATATTTGATGATATTTAAAAGAAGCGCATTGCCAGTAAATTTATTTGTGTGAAACTTTAATTATATGTTAATTTACACACGTTTTAAAAAATATTCTATCAACAAATATTTTAGTTCTAATTATAAAAACAAACTTCGCAAACTATTATATAATTAAACTATTCAAATGCCCAGAAACTGGTCTAAAATTTTATAACTACTAAATTTTAGAATATTGATTCACGATTTATTTCTGTGATAAAATTGCTTATGAAAGCAAAAGAGCCGTATGCTATATTATAACGGTATGGTACAATAAATTGGCGAAACCGCTGAAAGGTTCATCAGTGATGAGTCAGGCCTTTCCATTAATTTATCATTAACACAAAGCAATAACGCGCCATCTATACATATAAAACGAAAGGATTTAAAAGCACGAATGTTTCTTTTATACATAATACAAACTTCTACTGCCCTTACTGCGATGAAAAAATATATTGGGAGGGCTTGGTTCATCAGTGGTGAACCCTCCCAGCTGTTTCGCCAATTTAATCCACCAGACCGCTTCTCAGAGCTCTAATACTGTATTGGACGATTCTGCTTATATACGCAGCACTGAAGGGTAGAATCTCAGAAATGGTTTTCAAGAAAACTATGGGCATAATAGTTGGTGGATTAAATTGGCGAAACCGCTGGGAGGGTTCACCACTGATGAGCCAAGCCTTCCCAATATATTTTTAATTGCAGTAAGGAGAGTAGAAGTTTGTATTATGTATAAAAGAAACAATCGTGCTTTTAAATCCTTTAGTTTTATATATGTGTGTGTGTGTAACAGGGAATTGTTTTATATATTTTTTAAAACTTATACATGTCTAAAATAGTTTCAATTTATCATAACAGATAGCGGGCCTAATAAATAAATAAATAAATAAATCATCAGTTGAGAAGCATCAAATTGGAATCGAGTCCAAAGGTTAATAAAGAGAGATCTGAACCAGATGTCACGTGCCAATATTGGACCAATGAGAACCGTCAATACTACTGTGTGTATTGGCAGGTTGGGATTTCCACAAAGGTAGAGCCTCTTTATATGTCTATCTACTTGATATACTGGAAATACAGTGCCATCTACGGGTAAAAAATAGAATCACTTTGCGCTCAAATTCTTTAATCCTACAAACCTACCACCCAAATATTTCATAAATATTGAAGAAATTGAATTAAAATACGCAAAATATAATCACTTTTTTTATAGATAAAATATTTTTTTTGAATAATTCTATTATTCTTTATAGCATATATTCAATATGAAGAAATCATATTTATATATATTTATTTATTTAAATAAAAAGGCATATATTGGATCAAAATATATTTTATTTTACCAATATTTCAGTTGGCTGAACGCCAACCTTTATCAAGGTGTTATAACATTTTGAAGTGTGTCAACAACAAACTCAGCGCCACATAACGTCAACAGCATTAAGTTTTTAAAAATATTTTGTTATATTCAATGGGTATCAATATATTTATTTAATTAAACAGGCATATATTGCATACAAATATAATTTATGCCTATTTAATTAAATATCTATTTATGAATTGATCTATTTTTAATTTTTCTTAAGACAAAAGTACTGAATGAGAAATTTTACCACAGCATGTTTTTAAATAGTTACTGTTGTCAAGTGTGTAAAATTCTGTAAAATGAATCATTACACACTTGATAACAGGAACTATTTAAAAACATGCGGTGGTAAAATTTCTCATTCAGTACTTTTGTCTGAAGATGGTAACAACGCTGTTACCGAAACGTCACACACTATTTATTTATTTGAATTTGGTCTTATTACCTTGTGTCTACCATACATTGTTTTCAAATATTAAAAAATTGTAATGAAAACATTAAACAATATTATCTTATAACTTACATAAAAAATGACAATAAAAAAAGGTATATAAAAAAACTTCCAGATTATTATTACCTAGATATATATTAATATATACCTAATAAATCCTTTGTAGAAGAAGGTCATTGGTCAAAAACAATTTAGGGGATATTATGATCACAGAGAGATATTATTTCTGCCTCATCTCTAAACACTCCTGTCTCATATATAAGTGGATCAGCAAGCTAATAAATCTTCTTGATGTATATTAGGACATATTATCTTGTAACCTCCTATATATCTATGTTATATTCGGGGGGAAAGAATAAAAAAGTAATTAATTATTAAGTAATGTTTAGATTGTCGAATGTAAATTTTACTTACAAAAAAAAAAAAGAAGAATGAAATATCAATTATTAGCAAATATGCTTATTTTATTTTTAAACAAATTTAACTATTTTTTATTTAACTATTTTTAACACCTTGATAAAGGTTGGCGTTCAGTCAAACTGAAATATTGGTAAAATAAATGATATTTTGATCCAATATATGTCTTTTTAATTAAAAAAAATTAAATTTAATTATATAATATTATATTTTTGGTAAATGAGTTTATTAAAAAACACATTTAACCAACCCAAAAGAAAAAAAACAAATCTATATATAACAGAACAAAATGATAATACTTAAAAAAGCTTTTTGTTTTTTGATCAAATTAGAAATAATATTTATATATTTTTTCTCCTTAATAAATAAATTGAATATAACATTTATATATATATATGTTATATTAAAATATATTATTTTATTCAAAAAAGTATATTTCATAGATCCAAATACTCTGTTAAATCGACCGCCAGAGGTCATGCTTCCCCTATAAAAACTCATTGTTGTTGTTCTTCACCGTTGGCCGGCTCAAACCTTTTGTACATTATGTAAATAAGCTTTTCATTTTCATTATTCTTAAGTCAGGCAGTACTTTTATTAAATTATGTTTATTATATAATCCTAAAGCTCAATTAAAACAATCTCTGATCAAAACTATTTTTGTAATAATACTTTCAAGATTTTTAACTACGACTGCATCACCATACCATAATTCTCAACAATTCTAAAATACAACAGAAAATCTCATTTATATTTTATTTATAACATATGTATATTGCTCTTTTACTTTCGTTGAGTATTTCTAAATATATCTATAATACTGTAGCAGTTAGCTTTCAATTATTATCTCTTTATCTGACCTAATAGAAATTTGCGTATATATGTGCAAATATAATAAATGTTTAATTTACATATTCTCAAAAAATGTTTGACGTTCAGACAACTGAAATATTGGTAAATTAATTATTTTTTTAATCCAATATATGCTTTTAAAATTGATTAACAAAAATATAATCTCAAAAATTTTGCTTTTTCATGTAATAAAATATTCGAAAAGATAGGTTTATATAATATTATATATAAGTATATATAAAGTTAAACCTGTCTATAGCGCCCCCTCTTGAGACTCACCAAAATAGGTTGCTATAGAGAGGGGGTGCTATAGACAGGTGACCTTTAATGTAAATCGCATCGTACTACGTATTTAAAATTGGGCGCTATAGGTTTAACTGTATATACTTTTTTGAAAATTTAAAGTAACTTTTATTGAAAAAATAATTTATACATAATTAACATTTTGTATAAATCATAAAATTTTTATTTTGTTAATGAAAATTTATTTCTGTATACATATTAATAAGAGTATAGGAGGATATGAGAAAATAATTTTAATATGAAAAACGCACTAAATAATTTCTTTTTTTCTCTATAGATGGCGTGTTAGAGCCTTTCCTATATTTTCTGGATGCTCTCCGTGTTTATTATGAAGGTAGTCTACCATTGGAGAGACATAGGAGACACTGGAGAGACATAGGAGACATTGGAGAGACATAGGAGACACTGGAGAGACATAGGAGACATTGGAGAGACATAGGAGACACTGGAGAGACATAGGAGACACTGGAGAGACATAGGAGACACTGGAGAGACATAGGAGACACTGGAGAGACATAGGAGACACTGGAGAGACATAGGAGACACTGGAGAGACATAGGAGACATTGGAGAGACATAGGAGACATTGGAGAGACATAGGAGACATTGGAGAGACATAGGAGACACTGGAGAGACATAGGAGACACTGGAGAGACATAGGAGACATTGGAGAGACATAGGAGACACTGGAGAGACATAGGAGACATTGGAGAGACATAGGAGACACTGGAGAGACATAGGAGACACTGGAGAGACATAGGAGACACTGGAGAGACATAGGAGACACTGGAGAGACATAGGAGACACTGGAGAGACATTGGAGACACTGGAGAGACATAGGAGACATTGGAGAGACATAGGAGACATTGGAGAGACATAGGAGACACTGGAGAGACTTAGTGACGATGATTCAGGTAGACGAGAGCAACAGTCGGATGACACAAATTTTGAAGCAGGTGCTTCATCTGAACCTCATTTTTTAACCCAAGAAGATTTGAACGACCTCGTACGTGATTTAGATTTATCCAAAAAAACAGAAGTGAACTTTTAGGCTCTACACAGTCTAGCCATACATTCTGTTACAAACAATTTTATGAATTAAATGATTAAGAACAAAAACTAATGGAATATAAATACATATTTTATTAGCCAATAGGACATAGATTTTAAATATATACAATCATTAAAAATGTTCTCCCTTATTTTTGACACAGGATCTCAAACGTTCGAGCCACTGATCTATGGCGGCACGCACCTTTTCTAAGGATATTTCTTTCTTTGCTCTCACCAATGCTGATTTCAATTTATACAAATTATGATATCTTTTAGAGCACACCTTCTCCTCTAAATATGCCCACAAACTGTAATCAAGGGGGTTTAAATCAGGGCTTCCAGAGGGCCATTCATTGGCCTTTATGAACTCCGGAAAATTCGTCTCCAACCATTGTTGAGTTGACTTAGCTTTGTGAGCAGGAGCTGAATCTTGTTGAAATATCCAATGTTCTCCATTAAACATTTTTGTATCAGAGGCTTTACTATTTGTTCCAAAATATCTTCTTGATAGTTTTTAGATGTAGGTTTTACCCCTTTGGCACAGAAGTGGAGATTTGTTACACCTTCGTAGCTAACTCCCCACTAAACGATGACAGAAGAAGGATGGTGACTTTTTTCAAGTCTTCTGACTTTCAAAGAAGCTTATAGAGAGCTACGAGCATATATCCTATCATTCTGACGATTAATCTTTTTCTCGACAGTGAATATTTTCTCGTCTGTGAAAAGGATTCTCTCATGCCACCATCATCATGCCGCGCCAACATTTTTTATCTAACCCTTCTAATATCTCTAAGAGCAGGGGTTATATCAAATGACCTGTGCGTCTTTTAAAATCTCTCAGTCCAAGGTATTCGTTGATTATCCTGGAAACGGTTCTTGGAGATAAATTCATCTGCTTTGCTAAGATATTTTGTTTGCGGCGTGGATTTCGACGAATTCTTTCGCGAATGGCTTTTATAGCTGCTTGCGTTCGTTGCACGCGCGGTCGACCAGATCTTTCAAGGTCATTAATAGTGCCAGCCTTGTTGAACCTTTCAATGGTTCGATAAACAAATTGACGCGTAATAATCAAATTTTGTAAAAGTTTAAAAATGGATGAAGGACTTTGGTCTACCTTGTGTAAGGCTATTACAGCTATACGGTTTTCTTTAACACCCCAATCCATTATCAGAAAACAAATATATTCCGATTTTTTTTTTTAACCCGTGTGCACGAGATATTCAAATAACAACTACTGTATTTTGAAAACTTCATGCGGTCAAATTAATTTTTTTATCACTGATTTGGTTTTGTAACAATATTTATGGCTAGACTAAGTAGGTTAAAAGGCTGGAATCTGCTGCATAAAGGCACAAAAGTATGCTTTTTTCGCAAGCGTCAAGATGAATTTCAAGACTTCTTTTCACAAGAGAATGATTTAGTATATTGCAATGATGTTGTTAGTCTAATGGAAGTGCTTGGTCATGACCATGATACAGAAGAGTGGCGTTTTTTTTTTTAATTGATATTACGTGTTAAAACCTTTAATGAAAGACTACCTCCAAGAGAAATCAAGATTATCCATGTTTCTAGCCAGTTTCTCATTGTAACATCACTCTCTACTGTATATTTTTTACTGAATGAAAAATGCCTAGTTAATGACGTTTTTAAAAAAGAAAAGATTATTATTGTAAATTCATTATCGAATGTCAAAAATTACAAAAATAAAAGGCATAAGACACGCCTTTAGATTATACAAGGTTATCCCAAAAATTCGTAAACACTTGCAAAAATTTGAAATACCAATATTATTCGCCGTTATGTTTAAAGTAATTGTATTTTATATATTATTATTTATTTATTTTTTCCACTGTACAAGTATTTCAGATGAAAGAAAAACATTTATTTCGAAAACTGGATCTATGAGGGTTTTACAAGGCAGTGAATAAAAAGGCATCGTTACTGTTACTTTGAATTGAGTGTATTCTATATACAGTTACGAGCGTCATCAATTCTTCATCTCTTAATCATTCACCTCTGTCACCGTTTGCTTTTTTTTTTTTTTTGGAATGGCGCCCTCCTATTGGTTGGCTACGATCACGCCACCTCTGCCCCCCCCATCATGCCCCCCCCCCCCCCCCCCCCCCCACTCGCTATTTCGTCTTTGTAACTATTGTGTTGGAGCGGGTCGCTTCCTAAATGAATGCATATATTAGATAATAACCAAATGGAATCCTCTCTTTCTTTTTCCCAGTAAGAGACGCCTGCGGAAGCCAATAGTACATAGACAGATAAAGCACATAGTCTATAGTTATTAACTAACATATGCAATTATTTAAGGCGCCAATTTATAATTGTAACAAATAGTATTTGAAACAAAACATTCAATCGGGTAAAACACGGGCGTTGCCCGGGTCATTCGGCTAGTGTGTATATATGTGTATATAAATGTATTATATAAAAAAAATTTTTTTTTGTTGTTGTTCACTTCTTTATCTCTTTCTTACTTTGCTTCTTGGATCCTGCAGTCGAGTCTTTTGTGAGACTTTGGGTCTTAATGGGGGCTTTTGTTGTTATGTTGTATATATGTATGTATATATCATACTTACATAATCTTTTTTTTCTTCTTCTGTATATTCCCCACTTTCACTGGCCTATCTCTCTTGTAATCTCGGGGAGAATCCTCTATAAGACCAGTGTGTCTTAATAAAGGCTTTTGTGTGTGTGTATTATTATATATTCGCCGTAATAATATTATTCGCCAAATAATAAGAAAAGCAATGTTTTAAGAAAAACACGAACTTTTGAGACAACCTTATATAACATTTTGAAGATTTATTCTCCTTCCATTATCTTCTTTATATGTTTTATTTGCCTGAAGAAGAGATTGCTCGAAATCTTCTTTAATTCATTAATAAAAATAATTACCGCGTCTTATGCTTTTCTTTATAATATTATAGTATATTGTGTTTGATTTATTTATCTAATAATATTACATCTCTATTCCCCGATTTACACGGTAGATACGTTCCTGAGAAAAACGTGTAAATCGGGGGATAGGTGTACACAGAAATAAAAATAAAATGCATTGACAGGTTAAAATATGTAGTCAGCACATAAGCTCGGGATTCCTCGTGAGATGTGTACACAGCGCATGCGTTCAATCACAGTAGCATTTAGTATAGTGCGATAAAAACAACAAAAAAAAAACAATGGTTGCCTGTAAAGTCGGTTTTACGGGCGAAGATTTTACGTGACAACGGTAGAATATTTATTGATATGAATATAATTAAATTGCACAATAGGAACAAGGAATTGAATGAAAATAAGAATTGCACAAATTTTAACTATAGAAATATATTTTGTTTACTAAAACATTGTACATGTAAACTTAAACTTAACTAATTCCTATTTGAGTGATTTTGTTGAGGATAGGACGATGATAAGAGAAATATGAAATGAAAGGAAGTGTTTCTGCTGTAATGTGTCTTGCGAAAGTCAAGTCGATAGTTGTTCCTTTTAACGTAGTTGACTTAGAAACGTTTGATACGCAATCAAGATTATACGTATTTTTCATGAATTTAAGAAACGAGTTGTCAGGCTTTACGTTTTTGTTAAAATCACCACACAGAAGAATCGGTATACTAGAATCAACTTGCACGAACGGTGGCACGTACTGGCTGTTGTGAATGTACGGACCGAGTCCTTGCCATAGTAACATTCCAATATCCTGCATACTAGCTCCTGGATGAATATATACAGCACCGAGTATAAACTTGAAGCTAGTATTAGCGGCGAAGCAAGTAACTTAAGTCATGCACATGTCACCCTTGGTTTTAATGACACGAGTTACGTCTGTAATCGCAACTTGGAACACTTCCGCCGTAGATGTCGATGATAATTTACGATAGATCGCCACTCCACCAGCCGCGTTGGTATTTGAAAATCAAAACACTTATTCAGATCGAAGGTTCAAATTTTTGCTAAATAAATTTGAAATTAAATAAAATTTGTAATTGTAAATGATGAAGTTGAAAATTAAAACATTTACTTAAATTAGATGTTAAAATTCTTGCTCAACACAGTTTAAATAAAGTTTTCTTATATCTGCCACTTTTTCTTAATATTTGTAATTTTAAAGAATCAATTCGAAAATCAAAACATTTATTCAGATCGAAGGTTCAAATTTTTGCTAAATAAATTTGAAACTATTTAAAATTTGTAAAATAATAATTAATTAATTAATTAATTTTAAACTAATAATTTACTTAACACTATCAACATTTATCAATAGTATGACATAACCTATAAACTCAGTTTCTCAACTTTTGTGTCAATCTAACAATTAATCAATCAATCATAGTTTACGATAATGAAATATCAGTGTACAATTATTTACCTTTATTGTTGTAGTTGTTGTAAATGACGAATCTAAGCACTCAACATTTTCACTACAGACACAGCTGACGATACTTTAACCACACGTGTGAACTTGTATTATGACGCTTTCTTGTTTTTCCAACGCCAACAACGTTCGAGAAAGACAAAGACAGAGACAAGCATGCGCCGATTCAATGCGCCTAATTCTCTAGCGCTGCGCGCGCAGCTGCGCGCGCAGCACTCTCGTTCGATGACTCATCGTAACGTTACCGGGCGTTACACTTTTTCATAAGTGACTCCCAGCCGCAACCTAATTTAAGACGTTGTCACGTCAAAAAAAACTTATTTGGAAAACCGTGTAAAAGCGAAAACGTGTAAAACAAGTACCGTTTAAATCGGGGGATAGGTGTATATAAGCACACATACAAAATAATAAAAATAAAACTAATTAAGTATATTTAAAAATTAAAGGGAATTAATTCTTACATATTTGTTGCTCAAAGAATTTTAAAATTATTTTAACTTTAATTTAATAAGGTCTGAAATCCATCATTTCTAATTATATCGAAAATTCTATAGCAGACGACACCAACCACAGAGTAGGTTGCCATTTGTAATTAGCAGAGTTCAGGGAGAAAAAAAAAAGGGATTAGCCTCCTGGAAATGTTTGCACCGTTAACTCACGCTGGATCATTCCTAGAAATCACTTGTTCTCTTTGGAGAATACTTGTATTCTTCTGCCTTTATATTGTGTCAGTGATTATGTTTCCATATTGTAGTTTTAATGCATCTCTAACAACCCGCGTTGGGCGGCACCAATGATGTCTTGTATATATCTTTACTAGCCGAATGACCCGGGCAACGCCCGTGTTTTACCCGACTGTAGATGTTACAACGGTGATCCTTAGGTCGCTGGTTCAAATCCGGCTCGAGGGAGCCGGCGAGCACGTGACCTCCCTGTGCGCGCGCATCCGTGACAGAGGCCGATGAGGAAAGACGGTCGTGACTATATATATATATTTTTTTTAATTAAAAAGGCATATATTGGATCAAATTATCATTTAGTTTATAATTAAAGATTTAATTTTTTAATTAAAGATTTTTAATATATTTCTTTTTAATTAAAGATTTATTCATGGATTGCTCTATTTTCAAAAAAAAATATATATATATACATATATATATATATATGTATATTTATCAATTATTTTATATATTTACATTTATTTATATATATATTTATCATTATATATTCTATATAGATAATACCGTAACAGAGTTTTCCATTGTAAAGTCCTGAGCTATCTCCTCCGAAGATTCTGAACTACACATAACGATCTATATACCAAAATTTTCGTTATTTTTTTTCTTCATATGATAGGCCTGTTTTTATTTTCCTAATGTTAACAGTTATTTTTATTTTTTAATTTAATCTATTTTACAATCGTAGATTTTTTGCATTTATCATCATCAATTTTTTTGTTTTGAAATGCGTTCTTTTGTCTTATTACTACAACCAATCGTGATGAAACTTTGGGAAGATGTTTAGTATACTACCCGGATGGTTTCTGGCTAATTACTCTTTAGAAATAACCTTTCGTTGCATTTTTATTTACGATAAAACGTAGATTCACTCGCAATCAGCGCCCCCTTGCGGAAGACGTATGGCCTTAAATAGCTTCGCATGATCTTATTTGTAACGTCAAGCTTAGCCTATACGTTAGGTACGCAGCTTCGTACCCCCGCAACCTAGGTTCGAGGCTCAGCGTGGGTGTTTTTTTTTTTTTTTTTCATTTCTTTTATATTATTGTAGCAAATTATTAAAAATATTATTTTATTTAAAATGTAGGCTTTTTAAAATAAAAATTAACATACACAATTTTTTAATAATATTTGTAACAAACCTAGGTTCGAGGCTCAGCGTGGGTGTCTTTTTTTATTTTCGTTTCTTTTATATTATTGTAGAAAGGTCTGTTTTTACAGCATTATTATATTTTGATTGGTTTATTTTAAATATGTTTGTTATGAAGGCTCTATGTAATACTATTTAGAGCACATTTTACATTTTAAACACCTAAGCCCCCCTCTTTTTAATATTGTAGCAAAGTATTAAAAGTATTATTTTATTTTAGATGTTTGCCATGAAACTTTGGGAAGTTGTTTAGTATACTATCAGGACGATTTCTGGCGAATTATTTTAGAATAATATTTATAACAATAATTATAGCGAAATTAAGACAAAGTTATTATATTCTGTGTTTGTGCATATATAAATATTTAACAGAAAATGTTAGAACGTTCTATTAGAATATCTCGAAAACAAAAAACAATACATATAAACGAGTTCACTGACATTTATTAATGCAGTGATTATAATCAATGATTACAATGAAGGGCTATATTATCGATATATATAAAAAATCTCTTTCAAATTTTAACGTAACGTTCCATTCTCAATCCCGTAGGGCTTTAGATCGGCTAAAACATTTTTATCTTTATAAGTGAATATTAACTTTACTGTACTGAATAGTTTAGTATAATGTTAATTTAACATATTACAATTTAGCCACAGCAACGCGTGGCCGGGTTCGCTATTTATAATATATATTTCTGATTCATTTGATTATGATTATAATTTGTAAGTACTTTGTTATAGTTTTTCATTTAAATAGAGCTCAATTTTTGTGTATGTTTTCTATTTGCAGTATCTTTCCTAATGTCTTTGGCAACGTTTTTTTTTCTCATAAATAGGCTGAGGTTATATTATTTTTCGAATTGTAGATTGAATTATTACTTTTATTCTATAATAATTATCTTTTATAAGTGTTTTTTATAGTTTTTCATTTGAATTTAGCACAATTTTTGTATCTGGTTATCTTTTTTGGCATATTTTCATCTCTCTTTGGCATCTTTTTTTTCTCATTAATAAGACCTAATCCAAATAATTTAATAGTGTGTGACGTTTCAGCAACAGCATCAGACAAAAGAATAAATGAACTAAAGAATAAAATCTCATTTTTTCTTTTGTCTGATGATGGTGACATTTGGATTAGGTCTTATTTTTTTTTATTAATTTGTTATAGTTTTTCATTTGAATTTAGCTCCATTTTTGTGTCTTATTTAATAAATGAACTAAAGAATAAAATCTCATTTATTCTTTTGTCTGATTTTTGTGTCTGATTTTCTTTTTTACAGTATCTTTCATAATGCCTGATTTGATTACTTGATCTGTTATAGTTTTTCATTTAAATTTAGCTCCATTTTTGTGTCTGTCGTTTTTTTTTCTTCTCATAAATAGGCTGATGCTGTATTTGTGTACTCAATTGTTGCTTTTTGTGTCTGGTTTCTTTTTTGCAGTATTTTTTTGGAATCCTTTTTTTTTCATCAATTGTTTCCTCACATGCTTGGAATTTTCTTTTTATGCCTGTCCTGGCTTTCAGTTTTATAGTTTTCCTCTGCTTGGTTCTTATTTTACCTTTTTTTTTTCAGCGACTTCTGTCATGCCTCGAAAAGGCCGTGGAAGACTCACTCCCCTAACAGCTAGGCGTGCTAATATGACTCGCCGCAGACACAAAACCCCAATTGCTATTTCTCTTGTTTACTTTTTTACCAATGCCTATAATTTTTCACCTGAAAGATTTTTTATTTTATTTGTTATTCAATAAATTATTATCACTTATTTTTTGTCTTCTTTTTACTTACTTATTTTACTGGGGGTTGGTGGAAGGATGGTCTAAGCCGTTGGTTTTCGACCGCTACGACCCGGGTTCGATTCCCGCATTGGGCACTTTTTTCTGAAAAATAAAAAAAATGCTCCAATGGCTTCCGATTCTTGCAAAAGTCCAACCCCACCAGCAAGCGCAAGTAATCAAACGGGGCTCTGGCACATTTGTAAATGCAAAGTCGAACTGCTTTTCACATGTTTAGACATGTGGTGTACTTACAGTTAAAGCAGTCGCCTACTCTACCCACCATGATTATCAAGGCCTGTACCACGTGTACTAGGGATAAGCAAAAAATATATATATTTTACTCATTGATCTATACATACAATTATTTGCATACAATTATTTACATACAAATATATGCATACAATTATATACATACACTTTTCTACATTTTTGCACTCTGCAGTCTAATATGTTGTTAATAATAGGGGTTTTAGACAAATATCAACTGTTGAAATTTGATTTTCTAAAATAGTTGAATTATCGAAAGTGTCGAATTAGTTTGTCATATGATAGGCCGTAGGTCGAGACATCCAAAAATGGTCGAATTATCGTGTGTTGAATTAATTAGATTATATTGTATATATAAAAATATAGAATTGTTGTTTTTAATGAGGTCTTTTAAATGAATTTATTCCTTTAATATGTTGTCATATCTGCAATTTTTTTTCATTTCCAAAATATTTATTTACACTTTCACCAATGCCTATAGGATCTTTGCGATGGAACAGGTATGGTGTTCTAGCGCATGTGCTCTCATGTCCTTGAAGCACATATACTGACAGTACCCAAAGTTGAACACACTGTATAATGCCTGAAATATATGACTATAAAGAGGGCTCAAGGCCAAACCTTTGCTACAAGAGCCTGTGTTTACGCACAGACGACTTTATGTGACTTTTTCAAGTGTGCGAACTTTGGATAGCATACATGTAAAGTTGAACCCAAGTATATATAAAATGTAGTTTTTAATGAGGTCATTTAAATGAATTCCTATTATAAATCGTCTCCTCTGAAATATAGTTTGTAAATTTATATTCTGATTTATTTTATCCTTTTTTTTCATTTCCAGAATATATATTTACACTTTTCACCAATGCCTAAAGTTTCTCACCTGAAAGAAAAAAAACTCCGCCTTTGCCGGTCCCAAGCCAGGATGAAAAAGGAGGAGGGGGAGCAGTAACAAGCTCACTAAAAAAAACCTGGGCTCAGCTGGCCTGGCTGATAGTACCTTGTAAGGGCTCCTAATCCAGGGATACATTCTTTTGAAGCTAAGTCAGTGGACTGCCACTGAGTAGTGCTCCCAGTCTTGATGACAAAGGCAGACGCATTCTACTTCACCCAATCGTGATGGTTGTTAATTTCAAGCTTTACAAGCTTGACACTCTAATATGATTGAGTGAAGATAAGAAAGGAGAAAAAAAATATTTTTTGTATTTTTTTTTTGGCAATAATCTATTTATTATCAATTAATTTGATTTTGGTCTTTATTTATTATTCCCCTGCTCTATACATACATTTTGTACATTTACAATGTCAGCCATTTTCTCTGTAATACCTTTTTAGCAGTGAAGTTATATTTGAGCAACAAACAATTGTTGAAATTTAAAATGGTCGAATTATCGATAGTGTTGAATTACACTTTGTTATATGATAGGCTGTAGGTCAAGACAACAAAACATGGTCGAATTATCGAGGTTATATTGTATATATAAAACTAGAAATGTAGTTTTAATGAGGTCCTTTAAATATTTTCATTCCTTTTATATGTTGTCTTATCTGCGATATAGTAGCATTTTTTGCAATTTTATTTGCTGATTTGTGTCATTTTTTCACTCAAAATATATTTATTTAAACTCTTCAACTAATGCCTATAGTTTCTTTCCTGAAATTGCTTAGCAAACATGAGTTGGTTGTATTGTTATGCTTCGGAGATATTTTAATCCTAAGCAGGGTCTTTACGAATGGTACACGTATGGTTACACAGTGCATGTGCTCTCATGTTCTTGAAGTAGTGTAGATGTGTTGTTTGCACTTTTATTTTCTGATTTGTTAGTATTTTTCTTCTTTTTTTCATTTTAAATAATTTTTTTAGGCATAGGAACCAATGCCTATAGTTTCTCACCTGCGGGCCCTTCGAGTAAACCCGGGGCGTTGCCCGGGTCACTCGGCTAGTCTCATATATTTCTATAGATGTGAAAAATAGAACAAAAGTGAATTTGTACTTGGATCAGGTAGATAAATTCCTGATCGGCAACTGAAAGTTGCTGATGGCTTGCGCCATCTATCGGAATAAATATCAACTAATCGTTGGTTTTTAATTATTCCTGAATTGGCCAAATACCGTTTCTTGATTAAACAAGATATAATCCTATATATAAAGTAATACTTAAAGCCTCCCCGCATAAGTTTCTTTTTTTGTGAAAATCAAAATAAATTTCAAAGAGAAATATGTACTATTTCTAACTTTTTGGATGACGTATGAAAAGGTTGAATATATGAAGAGTAATGGTCTATATATGATTGGATGACGTATGAAAGGGTGAAAATGTGAAGAGTAAAGAGTAAAAAATCCTATATATGTTTATTTATATTGTATTTAACCATATATAATCTTATTTTGAAAATAGAGCAATCCATATTTAATTCATTAGATAATAAAAAGGCATATATTGGATTTAATAATACTTATCACAAATATTTTAAAATATAAGATAGACCTCTCATTATTTTTCCTTTAATATTATAAGATATTTAACTTATTCTGATGGTAATTTTTGAATATATTTTCATGCACAAATTTCCCCCACCTACTTTGTTTTTTAAATGATTTCAACTGTGATATTATAACACTATGCGGCGCTGAGTTTGTGTATACAAAGATGTAATGCCTCGATAAAGGTTGGCGTTCGGCCAGCCGAAATATTAGCAAAATAAATCTTTTATTAAATCCAGTATATGCCTTTTTATTATCTAATATAATCTTATATTAACATTGTAATAAATCAGTTTAAATCTCTCTCTCTCTCTCAGTGAAAATTGTAACGAAAAAATTAAGTTAAGAAAATTAAAATATAAACAGCTATAGAGACTATAGTTTGAAGGGTAAATGGTGTTCCAAGGTTTAATAAAATCTGAAAAAATGAAAACTTACATATTGTAATAGATAGTATAGTCTGGGGTCAAGAGTAAATAAAGAAATGCAATTGTCCATTGGAAGCCTATTGTATTCTTGTAGGGATATTTGACAGCTGTCATAATCTTGGTACTCACATTCCTTTGTCTGAAATCTTTCTTCTGTATTATTCCCATATATTCTCTTCTTTCCTATGGAATATTCTTTATAAACACAAGGTCGTTTCTCGATTTAAGACAAAAACATAGGGTTTAAATATTATCAGTCTTAAATCCGATTTGTTTATTTATTTATCTGTTGAAAATAATCGTTTTTAATCATTCGTTAGTGATATATTTTGTAAAAAATGATTTATAATCTTTTGGGTGTTAATACAAACGCTTAATCATAGCTATTGTTCTTTTTTAAATAGAACATTGTGCTCAATATATAGACATCATAGACAAAACTTAAGGAAAGTTGTACCTTTTAGCATGTATATCGGGATTCAGACAATAACTCTGAAAGATACACTCATAGACAAAACTTAAGGAAGTTGTACCTTTTAGCATGTATATCGGTATTCAGACAATAACTGTGAAGGATACACTCATGGACAAAACTTAAGGAAGTTGTACCTTTTAGCATGTATATCGGTATTCAGACAATAACTCTGAAAGATACACTCATGGACAAAACATAAGGAAATTGTACCTTTTATCATGTATATCGGGATTCAGACAATAACTCTGAAAGATACACTCATGGACAAAGCTTAAGGAAGTTGTACCTTTTAGCATGTATATCGGGATTCAGACAATAACTCTGAAGGATACACTCATGGACAACACTTAAGGAAGTTGTACCTTTCAGCATGTATATCGGGATTCAGACAATAACTCTGAAGGATACACTCATGGACAACACTTAAGGAAGTTGTACCTTTCAGCATGTATATCGGGATTCAGACAATAACTCTGAAGGATACACTCATGGACAACACTTAAGGAAGTTGTACCTTTCAGCATGTATATCGGGATTCAGACAATAACTCTGAAGGATACACTCATGGACAACACTTAAGGAAGTTGTACCTTTCAGCATGTATATCGGGATTCAGACAATAACTCTGAAGGATACACTCATGGACAACACTTAAGGAAGTTGTACCTTTCAGCATGTATATCGGTATTCAGACAACAACTCTGAAATGTATTACAGTGACCTTTATTGAAGACATACAAGATAATCAAGTGTAAACAAAATTACCTCTGGCTCCTTCAAAAAAAAAATATATATATATATACAGACGACCGGTGTCATCAAACACTTCCACTTCCTCAAGGTCTGTCCATGAGTCTTTATATTTGACACTAAGTATGGAATCTTATTTATAGTATTATAGAAAACTATGAATATAATATGTTAGGCCAGAAGGTAGAGAAGGCCCTCAGAAGGCAGAGCAACATCTGGTGGAACAGAAATCAACTATTCATTGATTTAACCTGTTCCCTGATATTTGGCCAACCCAATTTCTTGATAATTGTTCGTGGATGGCTTTTCTCGATTTATCAAGAAAATGGGTTGGCCAAATATCAAGGAACAGGTTAAATCAACGAATAGTTGATTTCTGTTCCACTAGATGGCGCTCTGCCATCTAAAAAGCACATGTGCACCTGGTCAGGATATGCCTTATTTATTTTTAATATCAACACCTGACCTTTTTATTTATTTTTTTCTATTGTGTTTTCATATTACGAATGTTTCTTTTATATACAATACAAACTTTTACTGTCCTCCATTCATGCTTAAATACTTTTACTTTATATATATAGATGGCGCGTTATTGCTTTGTGTTATATTATTGTATATACAGTTAAACTTCCATGAGAGAACACTCTCGATGGACAAAACTTAAGGAAGTTGTACCTTTTAGCATGTATATCGGGATTGAGACAATAACTCTGAAGGATACACCCATGGACAAAACTTAAGGAAGTTGTACCTTTTAGTATGTATATCGGGATTCAGATAATAACTCCGAAAGATACACTCATAGACATTTCTCTACGAAGGACAGTTTCAATCTTCTAAATTACCATTTCTACTAATTAGAAATTCTCCGGTAAGAGGACACCTCTCTCTCTGTTTACAATATCAAACACACCCAGCTTCGGTACAACAGTTCTGTGTCGACTGTGGATCCAGTGATATGACGTTAGGTACTGCCGTTGTCCTCACATCTGGTAGACATTCACCATCATATCTCGTGACCTGCAGGGCTGGGTCTTCTGGTGAGGTCTGGAATATGACGTGACCATCCTGACGTCTGTCAAGAGTTGATTGTATAAGTTCTATCTCAACATTGAACTGAGAGATCCTGTCCTTGTCTGGAGGAAGACTCTCTCAAGATAGCCGAGCCTTTCTCTCTGAGAATGAATGTATATTGTAACAAAGTAGTTATTATTTTACTAGCCGAATGACCCGGGCAACGCCCGTGTTTTACCCGATTGAATGTTTTGATTCAAATACTATTTGTTACAATTATAAATTGTGGTCATGTGGCCTAGTGGTCATGGCATCTTCCCGGTAAGCGGAAGGTCGTGGGTTCGATTCCCATCCCTTGACACTTTTTTTATTTTATCCATTCTGACCAAAATCTATCCGTGAACTTCACACAGACAGAATAAGGCAATTATATAAGTAGATTAACAAAGTATCAGTATCATTTCTTTATTTCGACTTAGAGCGCTAATGTCCCCCTAGGAACACTTGCACTTTAAACATAAACAAAAATTTTGAAAGAAAATAAAGAAAGATATTTTAAATATGTACAGAATTAGTATGCAAGTTAGTTAGATGAAAAGATAAAAAATATCAACACAATTGATATATGTACAAAGGGTTGGTATGCAAATTTAGTTAAATGAAATCAAATTGTAAAGTATTGCGTGTATTCGAAAAATGCAATTTACAGATTAAAAAAAAAAGTTTTAAGGAATATTTTTGAATGAAAATATGCTAGATATTAGAGAATTAATCAATTAAAACAATACTAAAGATAATTAATTTCTAAATAAAAGCGTTCTAATAGAATTGTATCAGTATCATAGATTATTTAAAACACTAATCTGTACTTAGAAAGTTATTTTTCTCTAAACCATTAGTTTGTGAATAAAACGTTAAAAAAGACTTTCGGATGTTTTCTCCCAGTATATTAGGTCACCAGCGCAACACTATTGTAGCAAAATATTTCTTATTTTATTAGCAGAGTATAATTTTTTGTTTATATTTTGTTACTCTGTAAACTTCCCTCATTTCTTATCTTTTGTTTATCATTCATAGTTTGTTATTGCCTTAAATAAATTGCTGTCTCATCCTGAAGTTTGTCTTACCCTAATTTTCCATGTGGCAATATATTTTTTAGGACTATATTGTAAATAATATCATGTATCTTTGTTTATATTCCTCCTTTGTTTTTGTAGCAATTTTCATCACAGTAAGGACAGTAGAAGTTTGTTTTATGTTTAAAAAGAAACATTCGTGTTTTAATGCTTCAATTTCTTATATATAGATAGCATGTTATCATGTTTTAATATACTAAGTGTCAGAAAAATATTTAGTATTATTAAGTGACTTAAGGATAGTTTGTGTGCGTTTTGCTCGGCGCCATCTAGTGAAAAAAAAAAAACTAAGCGTTGATATAACTTGTTCCAAGATATTTAGCCAACCCATTTTTTTTAATAATTTAAGTAATTCCAACCACATATTTTGTTTATCTCAAAGTAGAATTGGTAAATATAAACCAATTTCAAACATAAAGAGAAACACATTGAAGTGTATATTTATGTATTTATACTTTAATTATGTATTCATTTGTGTGTGTGGCTCTATAGAGTCTCAAGTATTTATTCTTTCCAGAATTTTACTTAAAAGCTAGAAGTACTTCAAACTATTGGAACAAAGAAAATTCCATAGGTATTAAAAACAAACAAAAGATTGTTGTTAAATAAGATGGATGTGTCGTCTGTCAATATATTGATTTTTAGTTTAAGTAATGATGCTTGAGGGTACTTCTCCTTACAAGTGGCCACTTTGTAAGAAATACTTGTTTTCACTAACAAGGTACTTATAACAAATAGATGGTAAAAAAAGAGTGTGTGAAAAAACTATTTTATTTCAATTTTAATCATTCTAATTTAAATTTCAAACAGAAATAATGTAAACAAAATTGCCTCTGTCTCCTTAAAAAAAAACCCAACGACATCAAAGACTATCTACATTTCCATGAGTGTTTTTTTTTGCTTATCCCTAGTACACGTGTTACAGGCCATGATAATCATGGTGGGTAGTTAGCGACTGCTTTTACTGTAAGCGCACCACATGTCTACACATGTGAAAAGTAGTTCGACTTTGCACTTACAAATGTGCCAGAGGCCCGTTTGGTTACTTGCACTCGTTGGTGGGGTTGGACTTTTGCAAAAAATCGGGAGCCATTGGAGCATTTTCCATGAGTGTACTTTATATGGACAAATATTATCCCATAGATGTCTTCTATATATAACACAATAGTTCACGAATTTATTAAATTTAATTTAAAGTCTCGAGATATCATTCAACCAGCACGTATCATTCACCACTCATGTATATTTTCAAAAAAATTTGTTTTTCAAACTGGAATAATATAATATATTTTTCTCTCAATATATAATAAGTATTTAAAATATGTATATAATAATGTGTATATAAAAATTGTGTATTTAGTATTAAATTGTTAATGTGATAATCCTGTTGAAGGACTGACAAGTCTGAAATCTTGAAAATAAAAAGTTGCACAAGAAACTTAACCATGGAAGCTTCATTTATTTTATAATTTAAATTGTGGAAGGTAACGTATTAAAACTAGACTCTATTCCTCAAATTCTAAAATTTAATGAAAGATCTGAGTTGTCCAATTTAATCCATCTTTAATTATCTGCTTCAATGTAAAAAAAAATCTCAGAAAGAATAGGATAATACACTCTCATGGACAAAACTTAAGGAATTGGAAAGTCTGTGATGTCAACGGTCGCCTTTTTTTTTTAAGGAGACAGAGGTTGTTTGCACTTTGTTATCTCGTGTGTCTTCAATAAAATTCGCTGTATATAAAATATCAATTTATTGAAAGAAAGTTGTAAATAGAATTTTAAAAATATTTTAAATCAAAGTTGAGAAAATCTATAATACAGTAAAACCTCCCTGTATGTAATGACACCTAGTTACAAAGCAAAAGTATCCTTTAGGGAGAGGTGTCCTCTTACCGGAGAGTTTCTAAATAGTAAAAAATGGTCATTTTTATAAATGAAAACTGTTTTTTATAGAGAGCTGTCTTCTTGTGAGAGTATCCTCTCATGGATTTTTTGTTATTAAGACTGGGAGCACTACTCAGTGGCAGGCCGACTTAGCTCCAATAGAAATGGCCGCCTCTGACATGAGGAACAGACACCATGTACAGCCACTTCTAACATGGAGTACAAACACTGCTCATCCTGTATCACTGGATTAGGAGCCCTTACAGGGTACTATCAGCTGGGCCAGGTGAACCCAGGTTTTTTAGTGAGCTTGTTACTGCTCCCCCTCCTCCTTTTTCATCCGGGCTTGGGACCGGCAAAGGCGGAGTTTCTATATATTCTACCATATATGAATTACTTAAATAGATTAATATTTATAATATGATGCACTAAGCGCGCCATCTGTTTTCCATTGCAGTAAGGGCAGTAGAAATTGTTTAATATCAAAAAGAATCTTACGCCTTTAAAAGAGTTTCGAATTTAGATTAATATTTAAAACAATAATAAAATATTATAAATAATGCAACTTTCAGTTTCACGATAAGAAGATGTATTTTTTTATTTCTTACAAAAACATTAGTTTATTAAATTCATAAATTCATAAATTCATAAATTCATTTTAAATTTAAATATATACTGCACACACAATCTATTCAGATAGATTCACCATTATAAAAATGAAAGATAAAGAATTCTATGAAGAAATCAACCAATAGGATTCCCCACAAATGGAATAATGGTTTAATTGAAAAGGTCCGAAAAGAGTCCATTGAATTGGACTTCTCGGAGTTCCGGTCCTTATACTCCGGACTTTCAGAGGAAAGGAAATCCTTGTTGCTTTGTTCATCTTTTTAAAATAAGATTTTCTCCTTCCTTCTCAATTTATCATAGATAATTCTCCATTCGAGATATTTTCCTCTATGTTAATTAAAACGTTTTGCCAAGGAATAAATTGAGAGAGAGATATCTGAATGAAATTAGATTCTAATTTAATAGAAAAGAGTTTGAAAATCGATTTTTATTCCATTTATAAAGTTGTCCCAAAAATTCGTATTTTTTCTTATTACTTAGAGAATAATATTTCCACGTGGAAAATTAGGTAAAACCAACTTCGAGATCTTCTTCTTTACTTCCAGGCTAATTGGCATAATGTGTAAGGTCTTCTATCCCCCAACATGATTGCAGAACGCGAACTGGTGGCAAGGGATCCTAAGATCTGGCAGTGGAGAAGTCTTCGCAGGGGAGGAGGAAGCTTGGAGATGGCAGGGAAACAGATGAGACAGCAATTTATTTAAGATAAGAACAAACTATGAAAGATAAACAAAAGATAAGCAATGAAGGAAGTTTACAGAGTAGTAAAATACTGTATAAACAAAAAATGAAACGCTGTTAATAAAATAATAAATACTTTGCCACAATATTATTACGGCGAATACATAATACAAGGTTGTCTCAAAAATTCGTAAAAACTTGCAAAAAATTAAAATGTCAATATTTTTCGTCGTTATGTATAATGTCTTTGTACTGGTGGATTAAACTGGCGAAACCGCTGGGAGGGTTCACCACTGATGAGCCAAGCCCTCCCAATATATTTTTTTCATCGCAGTAAGGGCAGTAGAAGTTTGTATTATGTATAAAAGAAACATTCGTGCTTTTAAATCCTTTCATTTTATATATAATGTCTTTGTATTATGTATATAGTAATTGTATTATGTATTATTATGTATTCGCCGTAATAATATTATACGCCAAATAATAAGAAAAACCTCGAACTTTTGGGATAAACTTATAATACACATAATACAATTGCTTTATACATAATACAAAGACAATATACATAACTGCGAATAATATTATGGCGAATAATATTGGTATATCAATTTTTTTGTAAGTTTTTAAGAACTTTTGGAACAACTTTGTATTTTGTGACCCGGGTTCTTCTAAAATGATCTTAAACAAGCCGATTGCCTGATCTTCGAACGAATTTAGATATGCGGAGTAAAGTTAGATCTTAATAATAATTAATAAATATTCGCATTAGTATTATTTTAAAAATACAAAGAAGTATATTCTATAACGGATTTTTTTTTATTACCATTTGCAAACAAGACACGCTATATCCAATCTGGATAATTGCGCGTGAAACTATTTACAATAATTGTAGTAGAGTAGGTAGCAGAATTATCAAAAATAAAATAAACAATTAAGAAAAATAGCATTAAATAAATATATCCATTAAACAAATAAGCAACAACATAAGCAGTTAGAATAAATCACAAGGTAGTTATTTACAGTATGTTAAGCAATGTGATGGAAGTTTATAACATATATAGATTCACATTGTGTAGCGTTCTCACACAATTCTGGCCTTAACTACCCGTTTCATGATTTTTCAGGATGCCTTAATGACCAATTTTTTGGTCGTTGAGGTACAGCTTGCACCACGCTGATAAGGGCCAACTGCCCGAAACGCGTCCGTGATTAGCTTTTCTTGATTAATCAAGAATGGGTATTTGGCCAATTCTGGAATAATTAAAAATTAACGAGAATAGTTGATATTTATTCCGATAGATGGCGCAAGCCATCAGCAACTTTCAGTTGCACGATAAGGAGATCCCTTTTTCTGAAAATATAGATTAATATATAGATAACTATAGGAAGAGAAGTAACTGTGTAGAAAATAGTAAAAACTTTACAATTAAAAACTCTGTTAGCGTAGTAGTAGTCCAAGATAGGTATCCCAGGTTCCTGGAGCGTATGTTTACCTCTTTCCTGAGTTGTTTGGGCAATGTCAACGACCTTTTATGCGATCTTTCTAGTATGACGCCTTTATTTTCCGGTGATATTTTCTATTTGACGCCATTTTAAAGTTACATATTGTGGTGATTCTATATGTATATACAACATATAAATACGACATATATATATATTTCACACATATATATTGTATGTGGATATGATTGTATTGTATAATTGGTTTACGTTTTCTCTTGTAGAAGGGCTCTCGTGCTCGAAAGTAAGAGATATGCAAATTAAAAAAATCTTTAAAAAATATTGTCCCTGGAGGTCTGGTATTTCCAACTTAATTTTTTCCCTAAAATTTATTCCCAATTTTTCTTCCCAAAACGCCATTAATTATATAATAAATGTTAAAAGATTAATTGCAATATGCTCTTCTTTATTAAATATTCAGTAAGCTTTCGAGCTTAACTCTTTCTCACATCTCACAGACCTGAAGAAGAGTCAACGCTTGAAAGCTATGCGAATATTTAATAAAGAAACACATTACAATTAAACTTTTTCTATGTTTTTATTACATTTCCCAAAGTATAAATATATATTCATTATAAATAAAAAAAAAAAGATTTTCTACTGGTTTTGATTATCTTGAGGATTATGCTATGTTAATGCAGTCGTGGTTAAAATCTTGAATGTATAATAATAAAACAAATGAAGATTAGAAATAGCTTTAATTGAGCTTATGGGATATATAAAAAAACATAATTTGATAAAAGTACTGTCTGGCTTAAGGCGAGTAGAACAAGGAAAACAAAAGACTTATTTACATAATTACAAAGTGAAAAAATAGTACAAATGTAATATTGTACTGGGATAAGGTGCATAAATTAAGAAAAAGGCATCTCCTTATCGTGTAACTGAAAGTTGCTGATGGCTTGCGCCATCTGTCGGAATAAATATCAACTATTCTCGTTGATTTAAATTATTCCAGAATTGGCCAAATACCCATTCTTGATTCATCAAGAAAAGCTAACCACGGACGCGTTTCGGGCTGTTGGCCCTCATCAGCGTGGTGCAAGCTGTACCTCAACGACCAAAAAATTTGGTCATTCAGACATCCTTAAAAATCATGAAACGGGTAGCTAAGGCCAGAATTGCGTGGAATAGTTAAAAATCAACGAGAATAGTTGATATTTATTCCGATAGATGGCGCAAGCCATCAGCAACTTTCAGTTGCACGATAAGGAGATGCCTTTTTCATAATTATATATAGTAACTAGATAATGAAGAGTAAAAGATAAGTCGTATATTACAAGCAAAAATCTAATCTATGAAAAGGTACAAAAAAATCAGAACAAAAAATAGCAAACGAGAGAAACACAGATTTAATTAAAAAATAAACCAAGCAGAAACAATTATTCTATATTTTCTTTCTAGAAGAGAGAATGAACCCATGTTTTACCAAGAATAACATCGAGAGAACCATTAGCCTTAATTATAATTTACCCTGGTTATAATTTTTTAAAAAAGTAACGCAGACAGAAAAAATGAGAGAGAAAAAAGAACTTTAAATAATCATTAAGCTTATTTTTAAACTTGGAATTTTCTGTGGGAAATGTTTTGTCAAAAGGGACTTATGAATTCAAATGAACTCTTTGTTTAAAAAAACTTTTGAGTATAAGTATATTGTAAATTAATGATATTTTTAAATAAAGTTTTTATTCTTTTAGATTCTCTTTGTATCCTTTGTTAATTTTTAAAAAATATTTCACACTTTAAAATGATATTTTAATGAATACTTTTTAATTGTGTGGGTGTAAATTGTAAGCGTTTCTTTATTTTCGAGATTTTGGGAAACTGAATCGATGTGTGTGTGTTGTTGTTGGAGGGCTCTTGTGTTTGTTGGTAAGAAAATAGATAACCAAGTGCCATTCTTTTCTGAACTGTCTACTCTATATTTCCCGCCTTCCCTAAAACCGACAATCATATCCCCTGACCCACTTGCCCTTCCAGATTCTTTGGTGGCAGGTAATTCGATAATTTGATAATCTTTTAGTGTTATGTTAGTCCTGTTCAGGCACCAGATGTGTGTGTGTGTTAAGAAATATCGTTCCAAAACCACTTTATTAGGTACCGCTCAACAAGAGCAACCTAGTTTATGATATTTGCAACAATGAATAATACTCGTATGTGAAGGTTATTCATATATTAAACAAAATGTTAACGTGGGATTCAATCCCGGTTCATGGCTGTCGGGAATCGAGGGTGTTACCTACTTGTCCACCGACCTTTTTTATGTGAAGAAGTTTTAAAACTTTGTTATTATTCTCTCTCTCTCTCTCTCTCTCTCTCTCTCTCTCTCTCTCTCTCTCTCTATAAATATTAATTATGAATATAGTGATTGAAATAAATTTGAAAAATAAAAACGATTTGAAAAATATGAAAAATATTATACAAAAGAGAATTTAAACGAAAAAAACATGGTGAAGGAAGACGAATTTTTTTTATTGATGCATAAGGTGCAAGCTTTCGGGTAAAAACCCTTCAACAGGCGAGAAATGAAGCGCGACTTATAAGGACTATGGTACAAGTCGCGCTTCATTTCTCGCCTGTTGAAGGGTTTTTACCCGAAAGCTTGCACCTATGCATCAATAAAAGAAACTCGTCTTCCTTCACCATGTTTTTTCGTTTAATTTCAAAATCAGGAAGAATTCTTTATCTATATTTAAATTCGTTATTACTCCATAAAAGAGAATTTGTACTTGGGTCAGATAGAAAAATTAAGACAAAAAAAGGCATTTCCTGATTGTGCAAATAAAAGTTGCTGATGGCTTACGCCATCTATCGGAATAATTATCAACTAATCGTTGAAATTTTAATTATATCAGAATTGGTTAAAAATTTTGAACTATATTTCACATTGGCGTTCACACACCCTTCCGGCCTAAATACCTGTTTCATGGTTTTTCAAGATGTCCAAAAGACCAGATTTTTTGGTCGTTGAGGTACAGTTTGCATCACGTTGATGAGGCCCAACAGCCCGAAACGTGTACGTGGTTAGCTTTTCTTGATTAATAAAGAAACGGAATTTGGCCAATTCTGTAATAATTTTGTTCTTATAAATTTCTGTTCTCTAATAAAATTCTGTTTTCTTGAAGATGTATAAGTAAGAATTTAAAAGTAACTATAAACATAGGAGTTGAGGAAAGTTTTTATATAATCAAATATTGAATCACGAATTGAAATTCAGTTGATAATTATTCGTGAATTATAATTCACGAATAACAAGCTCTTTTTATCTAAAAAAGCATAGGGCGCCACTCCCATCAAAATAGACATCAAAACTAGACGCCATCTATTGACCTTCGCCACAAACTATCGGTCTCAGGTCGGTGACAAAGCCACAACACCAGCTTTGGCAAACTGAGAAGTGTTCACCTAGAGACCATGGTTTCGGGCTAATGGCTCTCAACAGTCTAGGGCGGACTTTATTTTATGAGATACACACGGGATCTAATGGAATCTTGACAATCTGCCAAAAAGGTGTTTAGCTGGCAAATTGGCTGACCCAAGCTTTTTATCATCAATTAATTATAAGGGGGAAAGGCGCGCCATCTGTATTTTCAAATTGAAACTATTTGGCGCGATTCTTTATTTTACGATTAAGACAACTTTGTGTATATTGTCCTCACTACAATGAGTCATGAAAATAGAGGCTGCCTGGCCGGCATTCGTAGTTATAGAATTAAGAGATACTTCGGCCAGTAAATGTTTTTTTTTTTTTATTATCTCGACGTTTAGATAAAAAAAATTGACCTTGTCAGGAATTGTCAGGAACAAATAAAAAAATTAAGAATTTGGTAAGACGTTAAAAATTATATTTATAAGAATAATTTTCAACGCCATGCGTCAAATGCTTTGATTTTCATTTATACCTTCTCATCTTTCTTATCTCCACTCGATCAAATCAGGGTATTGAGCGCCAACAATCATGACTGGGTGAAGTAGAATGCGTCTGCCTTTGTCATTAAGACTGGGAGCACTACTCAGTGGCAGACCGACTTAGCTCCAAAAGAAATGGCCGCCTCTGACATGAGGAACAGATGCCATATGCAGCCACTCCTAACATGGAGTACAAACGCTGCTCATCCTGTATCCCTGGATTAGAAGCCCTTACAGGGTACTATCAGCCGGGCCAGCTGAACCCAGGTTTTTTTTTTTTTAGAAAGCTTGTTACTGCTCCCCCTCCTCCTTTTTCATCCGGGCTTGGGACCTGCAATAAGGCGACATTATTTTTAATATCAACACCTGACCCACTTATCTTTTATTTTTTTCTATTGTTTTTTCATTATTCATTATATATTATTTATATATTATATTATTTATTCCTGACGAGGACAAAAGATTTTTGTCGACATGTCGAGAGAATAAAAAAAAAATTCTGGCCAAAGTGTCTTTTAATTCTAAGTACAAAGAGCCAGTTTCTCTCAGCATTTTCCCCATGTACTATTTTCCATCGAGCAAACCTTGTAGGTCATAAAGTTTGATGTTGATTACAAGTCTTGTAGTATTGAGTTGGATCAGTTCAAACACAAGGAAAGTCATCTAAAATCCTGTGATTTAGGAAAGCAGAAAAACTGAAAAAGGAAAATTCAAAATAAGGATGGAAAGGCTTGCTAGTAAATATTTAATAGTTAAAAATTGTGTGAATAAGAGAGAAATTTGAATAAAATCTTTTTAAAAACACATCAAAATCTCATTAAGTGACTAACCATTAAAATCATTTTTTACTATCTCCTCGCCTCGCTATACATATATTATATAATAAAAAAGCATATAATAGACGTCAAAATTGTCTCTTTAAATCAATATCCTCCCGGCAAAATTTCCATGAAAATAGTTATTAAATAAATTTGAAGAATAAAAATGATTTAAAAAATATGAAAAATCGTACATAAAAGTGAATTTGTACTTGGATCAGATAGATAAATTAAGAAAAAAAAAGGCATTTCCTGATCATGCAAATAAAAGTTGCTGATGGCTTGCGCCATCTATCGGCATAATTATCAACTAATCATTAATATTTTAATTATATCAGAATTTGTCAAAATTTTTGTACTATATTTCACATTGATTGGCGTTCATACACCCTTCCGGCCTAAATACCTGTTTCATGGTTTTTCAAGATGCCCTAAAGACCAGATTTTTTGGTCGTTGAGGTACAGTTTGCATCACGCTGATGAGGGCCAAAAGCCCGAAACGCGTACGTGGTTAGCTTTTCTTGATTAATAAAGAAACAGTATTTGGCCAATTCTGTAATAATTTTGTTCTTATAAATTTCTGTTCTCTAATAAAATTCTGTTCTCTTGAAGGTGTATAAGTAAGAATTCAAAAGTAACTATAAACATAAGCGTTGAGGAAAGTTTTTATATAATCAAATATTGAATCACGAATTGAAATTCAGTTGATAATTATTCGTGAATTATAATTCACGAATAACAAGCTTTTTATCTAAAAAAAAGCATAGGGCGCCCTCCCGTCTAAATAGACGTCAAAACAAGACGCCATCTATTGACCGTCGCCGCAAACTAGCGTCCTCGGGTCGGTGACAAAACAACAACACCAGCTTTGGCAAACTGAGAAGCATCCACCTAGAGACCATGGTTTCGGGCTAATGGCCCTCGTCATTCTAGGGCGGACTTTATGAGATCCACACGGAATCCAATAGAATCTTCATAATCTGCCAAAAAAGGTGTTTAGCTGGCAAAGTGGCTGGGCCAAGTTTTTTTATCATCAATTAATTATAAGGGGGAAAGACGCGCCATCTGTATTTTCAAATTGAAACTATTTGGCGCGATTTTTTATTTTACGATTAAGACAACTTTGTGTATATTGTCCTCACTACAATGAGTCATGAAAATAGAGGCTACCTGGCCGGCATTCGTAGTTCTTAGAATTAAAGATACTTCGGCCAGTAATTTTTTTTAATTATCTCGACGTTTCGATAAAAAAAATTGTTCTCGTCAGGATCAAATAAAAAAAATTAAAAATTTAGTAAGACTTTACAAATGATATTTATAAGAATCACTTTTAACGCCTTGCGTCAAATGCTTCAATTTTCATTTATTCCTTCTCTTCTTCTTCTTCTTCTTCTTTCTTATCTACACTTCATCAAATAAGGGTATAAAGCGACAATCATCATGATTGGGTGAAGTAGAATGTGTCTGCCTTTGTCATTAAGACTGGGAGCACTACTCAGTGGATGCCGGCTTAGCTCCAATATGAAATGGCGGCCTCTGACATGAGGAACAGATGCCATGTGCAGCCACTCCTAACATGGAGTAAAAACGCTGCTCATTCTGTATCCCTGGATCAGGAGTCCTTACAGGGTACTATCAGCCAGGCCAGCTGAGCCCAGATTTTTTTTAGTGAGCTTATTACTGCTTCCCCTCCTCCTTTTTTATCGGGGCTTGGGACCGGCAATAAGGCGACATTAATTATTATATATTATTGCACCAGGCTGCGGTTTGGCAGATTCTTCATTCTTGATTCTCTCCTCAGACGCGTCTTGCATCTTTCCAGAACGTGTCTCAACCATCCTATAAGGTTAAACCAGTCAATAATAAGACAACTATATATTTAGGTAACACCTAGAATCTCTATTTATTTATCACATCAAAGTTTAAAGCAGGTGGGGTATTTAGTGTATCAAAATACAAATGTTTTATAGTACATAATATTTTATAGTAATAATCTGTTTTATAAAAATAAATAAATATATAATTTAAATTTTAAATATATTGAAAATAATATCATGAATAATTTTAAAAATACGCGCATTAATCATGATGCAACAATTTTATTTATATAGTTAATTTTTTATTCCTGATGAGGACAACAGATTTTTGTCGACATGTCGATAGAATAAAAAGTATTTCTGGCCGAAGTGTCTTTTAATTCTTAGTACAATGAGCAAGTTTCTTCCAATACTTCCCCGTGTATTTTTTTCCATCGAGCAAAACTTGTTGGTCATAAAATTTGATGTTGATTACAAGTCTTGTAGGATTGAGTTGGATCAGTTCAAACACAAGGAAATACATCCTGTGATTTAGGAAAGCAGAAAAACTGAAAAAGGAAAATTCTAAATAAAGATGGAAAGTCTTGCTAGTAAATATTTAATATTTTACCTCGCTTTGCGTCGGGGTTACGTTCCAAAAAAAACACGACGCAAAGTGAAAATATGTGAAGGCGTAATCAAAAACAAAGTTGTTGCCATATTTTAGGGAAAAAAAAATCAAAAAAGAAAAAATTAAAGACTCGAATCCAAAACAACGCAACTTCGAAAATCTAACGACGCACAGTAAAAATCAGTAAAAATTAAGCAGCGATGCAACTTCGAAAAAAAAACGCAAAACGAAACGACGCAAAGTGAGGTATTGGTGTAGATATAAATTGTGTGAATAAGAAAGGAATTTAAATAAATCTTTTTAAAAACGCATCAAAATCTCATTAAGTGATTAACTATTGAAATCATTTTTTACTATCTCCTCGCTATACATATATGTAATATGATGCTGTTGTTATTACACTATAATATTTGATGTATTACACTGTTGTAGAATCCTGTCGACTTACTGTAATATGATGCAATAGTTGTTATATCACTGTAATATTTGTTGTATTACACTGTTGTAGAATCCTGTCGACTCTGTGTAATATGATGATGCAAAGTTGATGTATTACACTGTTGTAGAATCCTGTCGACTTAACCGTTCTGTGGCAATATCGTTGTGGGGTTTCTTGTTGTTGGATGCGAATGGTGATATTTGATTGAAGCGCAGTCGTTGAGTGGTAAGTGAAGCACACAGTTAGGAATAATCAGGACACATGGTGAGGTTTGAAAATAAAAGGCAACTGGATTGGAGGGAAGAAAGCTTGAGAAGGCGGAGCGATTTTGATTGTTAATTAACTGATCACATGGCGGTGATTGTACTTAGCTGTGGGATGAGCCGAGGGAGAGAGGTCTAAAGCCGATGTCACCTCCGTGGGAGCCAAAGCGTAACTAACTATTCTTGTCTTTCGATTTAACACCAAGTCTCAGTGTCTCTCTGATTGGTTGAGAGATCTCACATGATCTTTTTCTATTGGTTGACCTACTTAAGGTGCTATCTTCTGATAGGCCGGCGGCTTCCCTTGATGAAAGCTGTGCCCTGCCTTGATAGGAAGTGTCGAGTGCCATTTTGACGTTATTTACTTCCGTGTTATCAAATACGTCCTATCTTTGCCGGAAATGTTGGGCGTTAGCTTAATATTTATAACTTCTGGTCACCGAATACATCCTGTTTTTCCAGGAAGTGTCGAGTGCTTCTTGTCTAATATAACTTCTGCGGTCACTAGAGACGACCGGTCTCTGCCCCTGCAATGTTGACACAGGGGTGCCAAAATAGTCGTGCCCGCTTTAGTCTTACTTCCTATATCTTTTGTTACTTTCTTTCCTCCAGTTACCTTGTTCTTTATTAAGTCTTTGAAAATCATACATGGTACATACATAGTGGGTCGGGGTTGCATTTAATTATATACAAATTATGACAGATGCGCCCCCTACATGTGAAGAATTCAAGAAGGGGTTAGCCTGAGAGAATTCTGTAAAATGAAAAATAATTTTGTGGGAAAATTAGTTGTAGGTATTGAGGGGCTATATACAAGCATTGCTGGTGACATAAGTAAGATAGAATGGGGTTGATGATATAGGTTGAGTATAATTAATAGAAATCAAAATTTTTTAATTGTAAGAAATCAATGAATGTTATGGTACATAGTGGGTAAAACAAAGAAAATGCGCCTAAACGAATTCTACCCGAGATAAGAAATGATATCGAGGGAGTTCTATTAAGGCTTTTGAAATCAAATAAAAATAATATAAAAATAGTTGAATGAAATCAAAATTGAATGTGTTTGGTTGAAAAAGAGAAATATTTTGTTGCATGGTGACAAAGACAACTGCTTAGTTACTTTTTTGCTCGAATTCTGAGAAAAAGGAATCGAGGAAATTTCATAAGGTGCTTTGAAATCAAAACAAAATGAAATAAGAGTAGTTGAATGAAATCAAAGTGAAGGTTTGGTTGCACAAAAAGGAAAAAGCTTTGTTGTATGAAAAAAAAAGAGAAAATGCTTTGTTGCGTTGGTGAAAAAAAAAAATTGCCTAATTACTATCCTACTTGAGATTGGGAATGAAATCGAAGGGGTTTTCATTAGGTCTTTTGAGAAATCAAAATAAAAATAAAAATAAGAGTTGAACGAAATCAAAGTGAATGCTTGGTGCGTGGTGAGAAAAAAAAAGGAAAAATGCCTAATTATATTCTATTCGAGATTGGGAATGAAATCGAAGGAATTCTATTAGGTCTTTTGAGAAATCAAAATAAAATAAGATAAAAATAAAAGTTGAATGAAATCAAAGTGAAGGCTTGGTTGCACAAAAAAAAAAGAAAAAGCCTTGTTGTATGAAAAAAAAGAGAAAATGCTTTGTTGCGTTGGTGAAAAAAAAAAGAATTGCCTAATTACTATCCTACTTGAGATTGGGAATGAAATCGAAGGGGTTTTCATTAGGTCTTTTGAGAAATCAAAATAAAAATAAAAATAAGAGTTGAACGAAATCAAAGTGAATGCTTGGTGCGTGGTGAGAAAAAAAGGAAAATTGCCTAATTATATTCTAGCTCGGAATTGGGAATGGAGACCGAGGGAATTTTATTAGGGCTTTTGAGAAATCAAAAATAAAAATAAAATAAAAGTTTTTTGAGCGAAATCAAAGTTGAGTGCTTGAAAAAAAGAAAAATGAAAAATAAAAAGGTTTCAACAATAAAGGGTGATTTAATGTTTTTAGTTTAATCGAAAACCAGTGTTTTCGTTGATAATTGAGTTGTGACAATATAAGTCAAGTGGTAAATAGAATGATAATTGATAAATAAAAATGATAATATAAAATAATTGGGAAAAAAAAATGATAATTAATGATAAAAAGTGGTAATAAGTTGAATAAATTGATAAATTGATTAAATATTTAACTTTTAATTGAGAGAAAATAATAAAATGATTGATATGAAAAATAAGATGTATTGGTTGGAACCCTTTGGTATCTACATGCCCTGATCTAAATGTATTGATTGCTCCATTTTGCCCTATAAATGTTTTAATTGCTCAATTATGTGTAACTTTTTGTCTTTGTGTGTGTTGTGAAAAAATGTTAGAAGTTTTTGTGTAAGAAATGTGTGAAACGAATTCTATGTGTTGTCAAGATCCTAAGGTCTGGGATGTCTACGCGTAGGTGGAATTTGTGCCTAGTGTGAAAAATGTAAAGTTTGGAAGTCTTTAAAAGAATAAAAGAATAGAAATGTGAACTCATTTGGAGTGTCTGTGTGTCTTAAGTTTCTTGTGAGAATATAATTGAACTATGTTTTTTGTAAAAGTCGATATATAGCTCGTATTGGGATCCAAACTGAACGACACTTGGAGAAGCCCACAGTTGACCTCAATTCAGCTGTTGGTCGAGGGGCCCCACGGTAATTAGAAACCGGAAGCAGGGGGGCGATGTGGAGAAACAAAATCCCTCCCCGGGGTGATTCCCAATTTATCCCCCGTCTATTTGCACGTAGTTGCTGACCGGCGTCTTTGTCGTGCGGGGAAGTGTCCCTTCTCACTTCCTGGTTTCCTAATTGAATTTGTGCACGCCTAATTGTTTTTTTTTTTCTAATTGAATCTTTTACTTTCGGCATTGGTTGCGTTGTGTGTGTGATATGTTTTGTGTACGACATTTTGTTTTGTTTGTGGGTTTTACTTGTTTGACGATGTCTTGTGTCATGTTCTGTCAATAACATTGTGGAGAGATGAGTTGGTGTAATTTCGACATTATTTGTATTTTGAAAATCCGGACGTTGTATCCATTTATTAAATCGAATGGTCGTTGTGACTTTAGTAAAAAAAAGCTATTCAGTGATATTAGAGTGGAATTGAGTGAAAAATGAGGCTTACGACGTGAACACGCTTTGAGTGAGATACGTGTCACAGGCTTGGTGAAAAGGCGTCTGTGGCCTGAAGTGAAAAAGTTTTGTGGGTGACCTGTGACACGAATCGAAAAAAAAAAAAAAAATTGTGAATGAAAAGGTGTCACGCGAAATCCTTGTTTGTACAAAATTTTACCTGTTCTCACTATGAACAACAAATTTATTAAAGTCATATATCGAAATTTCTATTGTTAGAGTATATGGTACCTTTTAAGGTGAACATTTTTTAGTGTTTTGGGTAGACGAGATGATTGTTACTAACGACGGTGCATGCGTTTGTTTGTGGTTGTCGTCTTTTGGCGCGAGTGTCGCGCTTGTTGGGTGGGTTGTGCGTGTTTGTTAGCGTGAAAACCGTCCTTTGGATGGATGTTGTCGGTGTATTGTTGTTGCGAATGTTGTGATTGTTGCTAAATACGTTTGTGTGATTGTTGTGAGGTACATTTTTATGGCGTGGCGTCGTATGGTCATGCATAGATTTTGTGTGGTAAGTGTGTGAGCTGTACTGACACGTTTTTTTTTGGGCATGGTGAGGGTTGAAACTGTTGTGGCTTGTATTTGAGGGCATATAGTATTGATAATTGGGTTGAGTGATAAACATGGTGGTGGGGTCAATGAATGCAGGCAAGGGTTGTCCTGTGTGACAAATTTGATTGTATTGCGAGTCCTTTCGGACAGGTTTGGCCTAGCCCGTGCGTGCATTCATTGAGTACAAAGGTTAGATATGGTTAAAAGGGGTAGGTAGTTAGGTAAAAGTTCAAAGTCAATTCCTTGACGGCATAGGATGGGTGCCTACCTCAGTTCAACAGGTCTCCTTTGGGACGCCTTGGTTTGGAGTGGTTGGCTTGGGGCTCGGGACTGCTCGCACCGTCCGCGAAATTGAAGTAAAGTCCGGTACTGGAAGATCATTTTGGAATCGTTTGGGCTGTCCCGGATCGCGGGGATTGGTTTCGGGGACTGTGTACGGCATGGCGGTGGATGACTCCTCGGTGGTCGGTGTCCGGCCTTGGTGACACTCGCCTGGGGTTGGTGGGGGTTGTGTCCGTCGTCCTCCCCGGGGAATGGTGCTCCGGAATTCCGTCTCACTTTGTGGGGCGTTGACACGTCGGAGGGCCACGGTCACTTGCCATATGATGGCCGCTAGAAGGCGCCTGGTCGCCTCTCTTCTTGTCCGTTTCTTTCCCGCTGGTTTTGTCATTGCCATTTGATTTGCTGGTGTCTGGGCTAATTTCCATCTTGATCCTGATTAAGTTCCATAATCTTTATCCTGTCGACTCTGTGTAATATGATGCTGTTGTTATTACACTATAATATTTGATGTATTACACTGTTGTAGAATCCTGTCGACTTACTGTAATATGATGCAATAGTTGTTATATCACTGTAATATTTGTTGTATTACACTGTTGTAGAATCCTGTCGACTCTGTGTAATATGATGATGCAAAGTTGATGTATTACACTGTTGTAGAATCCTGTCGACTTAACCGTTCTGTGGCAATATCGTTGTGGGGTTTCTTGTTGTTGGATGCGAATGGTGATATTTGATTGAAGCGCAGTCGTTGAGTGGTAAGTGAAGCACACAGTTAGGAATAATCAGGACACATGGTGAGGTTTGAAAATAAAAGGCAACTGGATTGGAGGGAAGAAAGCTTGAGAAGGCGGAGCGATTTTGATTGTTAATTAACTGATCACATGGCGGTGATTGTACTTAGCTGTGGGATGAGCCGAGGGAGAGAGGTCTAAAGCCGATGTCACCTCCGTGGGAGCCAAAGCGTAACTAACTATTCTTGTCTTTCGATTTAACACCAAGTCTCAGTGTCTCTCTGATTGGTTGAGAGATCTCACATGATCTTTTTCTATTGGTTGACCTACTTAAGGTGCTATCTTCTGATAGGCCGGCGGCTTCCCTTGATGAAAGCTGTGCCCTGCCTTGATAGGAAGTGTCGAGTGCCATTTTGACGTTATTTACTTCCGTGTTATCAAATACGTCCTATCTTTGCCGGAAATGTTGGGCGTTAGCTTAATATTTATAACTTCTGGTCACCGAATACATCCTGTTTTTCCAGGAAGTGTCGAGTGCTTCTTGTCTAATATAACTTCTGCGGTCACTAGAGACGACCGGTCTCTGCCCCTGCAATGTTGACACAGGGGTGCCAAAATAGTCGTGCCCGCTTTAGTCTTACTTCCTATATCTTTTGTTACTTTCTTTCCTCCAGTTACCTTGTTCTTTATTAAGTCTTTGAAAATCATACATGGTACATACATAGTGGGTCGGGGTTGCATTTAATTATATACAAATTATGACATATATTAGATAATAAAAAGGCATATATTGAATTGAATAAAATATTTATTCGTCAATATATAACTAAACAGTTAAACCTGTCTATATAGCCCCCTCTAAATAGCGCCTTCCTCTCTATAGCGCCCGATTTTAAATACGTAGTACAATGCGATTTACATTAAAAGTGACCTGTCTATAGCGCCCCCTCTAAATAGCGCCTTCCTCTCTATAGCGCCCGATTTTAAATACGTAGTCCAATGCGATTTACATTAAAAGTGACCTGTCTATAGCGCCCCCTCTAAATAGCGCCTTCCTCTCTATAGCGCCCGATTTTAAATACGTAGTACAATGCGATTTACATTAAAAGTGACCTGTCTATAGCGCCCCCTCTAAATAGCGCCTTCCTCTCTATAGCGCCCGATTTTAAATACGTAGTACAATGCGATTTACATTAAAAGTGACCTGTCTATAGCGCCCCCTCTAAATAGCGCCTTCCTCTCTATAGCGCCCGATTTTAAATACGTAGTCCAATGCGATTTACATTAAAAGTGACCTGTCTATAGCGCCCCCTCTAAATAGCGCCTTCCTCTCTATAGCGCCCGATTTTAAATACGTAGTACAATGCGATTTACATTAAAAGTGGCCTGTCTATAGCGCCCTCTCTAAATAGCGCCTTCCTTTCTATAGCTCCCGATTTTAAATACGTAGTACAATGCGATTTACATTAAAAGTGACCTGTCTATAGCACCCCCTCTAAATAGCGCCTTCCTCTCTATAGCGCCCGATTTTAAATACGTAGTACAATGCGATTTACATTAAAAGTGACCTGTCTATAGCGCTCCCCCTAAATAGCACCTTCCTCTCTATAGCGCCCGATTTTAAATACGTAGTACAATGCGATTTACATTAAAAGTGACCTGTCTATAGCGCTCCCCCTAAATAGCGCCTTCCTCTCTATAGCGCCCGATTTTAAATACGTAGTGTACAATGCCATATTTACATTAAAAGTGACCTGTCTATAGCGCTCCCCCTGAATAGCGCCTTCCTCTCTCTAGCGCCCGATTTTAAATACGTAGTACAATGCCATATTTACATTAAAAGTGACCTGTCTATAGCGCTCCCTCTAAATAGCGCCTTCCTCTCTATAGCGCCCGATTTTAAATACGTACGTAAATATATGTAAAATAAAAGGATTTATATTTGAATGTGATTCTTCTATCCTAAAAGCTTATGACCATAGTTTTCTTGGAAACCATTTTATGAGATTTCACCCTTCACAGTGCTACATATATAAGCAGAATCGTCCAATACAGTATTAGAGCTCTGAGAAGCGGTCTGGTGGATTAAATTGGCGAAACCGCTGGGATGATTCACCACTGATGAGCCAAGCCCTCCCAATATATTTTATTCATTGCAGTAAGGACAGTAGAAGTTTGTATTGTGTATAAAAGAAATATTCGTGCTTTTAAATCCTTTCATTTTATATACCACAGTAATTCTACAATACAACATTTATTTATTTAGAATTTTGAACACACCACCTTCTAATAGAGATCTAATGAAATTGAAAATTTCGAAATCACATCTTAAATCTTCACCGCACTTATCAAACCATAAATATACATACCAATTTAGAAAGCTAAAATATTAAAACTTTTTATATTGAATTTAATCTCCAAATACCTTATGAGAGATTTTTTAAAGCCTAATAAATATAAAAATAGGATAATATATCATATAAGAATAAAAGAACTTTAATAAATGAAGAATTTTCCTATCTGTGACTAAAGCGAGCAAACGATATTTCAAAACTTTCATCTGCTAGCTAAAGGATCTTTGATAAATAGGAAAATATTGAACATACGATTAATCAAGAGAAAGGAATCTTATGATGGTGCGACTGAAAGCTGCTGATGGCTTACGTGATGAGGGTCAACCGACTGAAACCTGTTCGTTTTTAACTTCTTTTGATTAATCAATAAATGATTTTTAACCATTCGAGAATATTTCTGAAATATATTTTAATAAGTTAAAGTTATATATGCAAATATATATTTGTATACATTTCTCTTAAAAAAAAAAATATATATATATACCTCTCTTTATAAAACTATTTTAGAGGCGTAATATTCTTTTTAAAATAAAGCAATTTCTACTGTCCTTACTGCGATGGAAAAATTAAAGGGAGGGCCTGGCTCATCAGTGGTGAACCCTCCCAGCGGTTTCGCCAGTTTAATCGCAGTAAGGACAGTAGAAATTGCTTTATTTTAAAAATAATATTACGCCTCTAAAATAGTTTTATAATTTGATAACAGATGGCGCTCTAGTACATCGTAATATACCTCTCTGTTTATCTGCTTAAAAACTACAAAGAATTTTCATATGGAGTATTTTATTTAAACTGCAAGCTCTCAAGTGATAATCGATTTTCAACAGGCTTAATATGAAAAAAAGCATCGACAATATCTTACCAGAAATGACCTATCTGTAAAGATTTACCACAAGTTGATTGTGTGTTCAATTCCAGAAGTTGACGGGGAGTTGTGTGACAGGAAGACCTTGTCACCAAGAGATCAAGGATAGCATGTGACACTTTAATTGACATGTCATCGTAACACCCTCGTTGGCAGAATCTGTATCTCAGATTGTCAAGTGTTTGGTCATCTGTAACCTCAGAGAACCACGGCTTTTTCTCAACAGAAATAAAAACGTGGAATTTACTTTGAAAAACTAATTTGAACTTTGAATTACTTTTCTTTTCGAATTTATATCAAACTTTATTTATCTATATATCTTATATACGAAATAGGAAAGAATAGGGTATAGAATTGATGTGGCAAATTGCTGATGGTTTGTTCCATCTTTAGAAATAAATATGAAGTAAATGTTGCTTTTTTATAAGCTATCAAACACGTGCTTGTATCTCCTTGGTATAGCAAAAAGGATAAAGGGTCGAGTAAAAAAAAAATATATATATATATATTAATTGAATAGCATATTTTGGATCAAAAATAAAATAAACATTTTATTTAATATAAATGCCAATATTTTAATAGGCTATACGCCTAACTTCGTCAGGGCTTTTCTTGTTTTTAAACTGCTTTGGTTCATCACGTGATGCCTTCAACGCGACGATATATAAATATTTGCAACTCTGTGAGGATAAAATTTAAAATATATACACACAAACAAATATTAATAAGAATAGACTATATATGTACATTTATAAAAATTAAAAAATAATATATGATTCCTAATAAGTATAATAAAATAATTTTAAATCGATTTGAACTGCAGTTGATATTCATTTTAGCAGACTGAGGTCGGTGACAAAGCCACAACATCAGTTTTAAAAATTTCAGAAACCCCAACTGGGGAGTGGCAACTTTATCATTAATTTTTAAAAATTAATCTCTAAATAAAAATTTTATCATTTGCCAACTGTCTTTTTATTTTCGGATAATAACACTTCTTCAAGCGTTAGCGACTAATTTTGCAACATGACTATTGGGAATCTATATAAAGTTCGCCTCGCCCGTCAAATTAGAATTCAAAACTATGTGCCATCTATTGACCGTCTCCACAAACTAGCGAAATCGGGTCGGTGTCAAAGTCACAAGACAAGAATATCGATAATTCAATCGATAATAACGAGAAAAACACCGTATACTCAATTTATACTAAACATTAGCCTGTCACATGTGGTGTATATCTGAACCAAAATACTCCTCCTTCAATACCTTCCTCTACTGAGGGTGGGCCTCACGGTCTCTCCATATCTCCCTCCTTCAGTGCCTTCCTCTACTGAGGGTGGGCCACATGGTCTCTCCATATCTCCCTCCTTCAGTGCCTTCCTCTACTGAGGGTGGGCCACGTGGTCTCTCCATATCTCCCTCCTTCAGTGCCTTCCTCTACTGAGGGTGAGCCTCATGGTCTCTGCATTTCTCCCTCCTTCAGTATCTTCCTCTACTGAGGGTGGGCCACATGGTCTCTCCATATCTCCCTCCTTCAGTGCCTTCCTCTACTGAGGGTGGGGCCACGTGGTCTCTCCATATCTCCCTCCTTCAGTGCCTTCCTCTACTGAGGGTGAGCCTCATGGTCTCTCCATTTCTCCCTCCTTCAGTATCTTCCTCTATTGAGGGTGGGCCACATGATCTCTCCATATCTCCCTCCTTCAGTATCTTCCTCTACTGAGGGTGGGCCACATGGTCTCTCCATATCTCCCTCCTTCAGTGCCTTCCTCTACTGAGGGTGGGCCACATGGTCTCTCCATATCTCCTCCTTCAGTGTCTTCCTCTACTGAAGGTGGGCCACGTGGACTCTCTATATCTCCCTCCTTCAATGCCTTCTTCTACTGAGGGTGGGACACATGTTCTCTCCATATCTCCCTCCTCCAGTGTCTTCCTCTACTGAGAGTGGGTAACATGGTCTTTACATATCTCCCTCTTTCCGTGTCTTCATCTACTGAGGGTGGGCCACATGGTCTCTCCATATCTCCCTCCTTCAGTGTCTTCCTCTACTGAGGGTGGGCCACGTGGTCTCTCCATATCTCCCTCCTTCAATGCCTTCTTCTACTGAGGGTGGGCCACATGGTCTCTCCATATCTCCCTCCTTCAATGCCTTCCTCTACTGAGGGTAGGCCGCATGGTCTCTCCATATCTCCCTCCTTCAGTGCCTTCCTCTACTGAGGGTAGGCCGCATGGTCTCTCCATATCTCCCTCCTTCAGTGCCTTCCTCTACTGAGGGTAGGCCACATGGTCTCTCCATATCTCCCTCCTTCAGTGCCTTCCTCTACTGAGGGTAGGCCACATGGTCTCTCCATATCTCCCTCCTTCAGTGCCTTCCTCTACTGAGGGTGGGCCACATGGTCTTTTCATATCTCCCTCCTTCAGTGCCTTCCTCTAGTGAGGGTAGGCCACATGGTCTCTCCATATCTCCCTCCTTCAGTGCCTTCCTCTACTGAGGGTGGGTCACATGGTCTCTCCATATCTCCCTCCTTCAGTGCCTTCCTCTACTGAGGGTGGGCCACATGGTCTTTTCATATCTCCCTCCTTCAGTGCCTTCCTCTAGTGAGGGTAGGCCACGTGGTCTCTCCATAACTCCCTCCTTCAGTGCCTTCCTCTACTGAGGGTGGGCCACGTGGTCTCTCCATATATCCCTCCTTCAGTGCCTTCCTCTACTGAGGGTGGGCCACATGGTCTCTCCATATCTCCCTCCTTCAGTGCCTTCCTCTACTCAGGGTGGGCGACATGGTCTCTCCATATCTTCCTCCTTCAATGTCTTCCTCTACTGAGGGTGGGCCACATGGTCTTTCCATATCTCCCTCCTTCAGTGCCTTCCTCTACTCAGGGTGGGCGACATGGTCTCTCCATATCTTCCTCCTTCAATGTCTTCCTCTACTGAGGGTGGGCCACATGGTCTTTCCATATCTCCCTCCTTCAGTGCCTTCCTCTACTCAGGGTGGGCGACATGGTCTCTCCATATCTCCCTCCTTCAATGTCTTCCTCTACTGAGGGTGGGCCACATGGTCTCTCCATATCTCCCTCCTTCAGTGCCTTCCTCTACTCAGGGTGGGCGACATGGTCTCTCCATATCTTCCTCCTTCAATGTCTTCCTCTACTGAGGGTGGGCCACATGGTCTTTCCATATCTCCCTCCTTCAGTGCCTTCCTCTACTCAGGGTGGGCGACATGGTCTCTCCATATCTTCCTCCTTCAATGTCTTCCTCTACTGAGGGTGGGCCACATGGTCTTTCCATATCTCCCTCCTTCAGTGCCTTCCTCTACTCAGGGTGGGCGACATGGTCTCTCCATATCTTCCTCCTTGAATGCCTCCTCTACAGAGGGTGAGCCACATTGTCTCTCCATATCTCCCTCCTTCAGTGCCCTTTTTCACCCATTCCTGTTTAATCAAGAAAAGCTAACCACGTACGTGTTTCGAGATGTTGGCCCTCATCAATGTGGTGCAAGCTGTACCTCAACGACCAAAAAATGGTCTTTTAAGCATCATGAAAGTTTAGTTGATATTTATTCTGATAGATGGCCATAAGCAACATTTATTTGCACGATTAGGAGATGCCTTTTTCTTAATATATCCACCTGACTCCATTACACTATCACTTTTTTACTATTTAGAAAAAATCAAGGTTCAGTAGTTTCATAGAACTTAAACTTATCTATGGTAATTCAGTGATATATCTAGAAGATGACCCATTAGGTTTTACTTCCACTTTACTACTATAAGAAAATCTTGAATTAGATTAGTGTGAGGCGAGATGGAAATGGTGCCAGGATCAATGAGAATGTATTTCTTTGTCTTTAGTCTAATTTTTTTTTACTATCTCTTAATACTCGTTTTACAGGCCATGATAATCATTATGGGTAGTTAGCGAATCCTATTACTGTAAGTGCACCACATATCTACACATTTAGCATTTAATCAACAACAACAACAAAAAGCCTTTATTTAGGGTCACTGACGCTATACAGGATTCACCAGAGGTATGCATAAGAACAAATCAGTGAGACAAAGGAAACGATTTAGCAATTAATCATACTTTTGCATTAACGAGTGGTGTATAGTATGAGCGAATACTTTTACTGTAAGTATACTACATGTCTACTTATTTGGAAAGCAGTTCGACTTTTGTACTATAAGTATGTCAAAAAGTCCCTTTTGTTTATTTGCACTCACTGGTGGGGTTGGACTTTTGTAAGAATTGGAAGCCATGGATTAAATTGTTTCTTCAGAAAAGTGTTCAATGAGGGATTAGATCACGGGTGATTGCTGTCGAAAATCGGTGGTTTATACTATTTATTGTAAAAAGTTGAAACTGTGAGGCGAAGACGTTTTGTAAAGTTTTTTTTTTATTATTTAGCAAAGCTTTTGAGTGTTTATGTCCACCTGTAAAAAAGTAGACCCTATCATACCATTTCTATTCTGAGACGTAGAGATGGGATTTGTCTGGATAGGTGGAATGGCTCGATGCAGAGTTGACTTTAAAATTCGAAACTATTATAGACGCGTATGATTCTTTTTAAAAATAAACAATTTCTACTGCCCTTACTGCAATGGAAAAATTAATGGGAGGGCCTAGCTCATCAGTGATGAACCCTCCCAGCGGTTTCGCCAGTTTAATCTACCATTGCAGTAAGGGCAGTAGAATCAGGCAAGGCAGTGGCAAATAAATATTCTATTCAATCCAATATATGCCTTTTTATTATCTAATGATTTAAGTATGGATGCTCTTTTTTGAAAACAATAGTAGAATATCAAAATTCGAAACTATTATAGATGCGTATGATTCTTTTTAAAATAAAACCATTTCAACTGTCCTTACTGCAATGGCAGTAGAAATTGTTTTATTTTCAATATAAACATACACGTCTATAATAGTTTCGAATTTTCATAACAGATGGCGCGCTAATGCATCATAATATAAGAGTTGACTTGGCTTGGACGATGGTGCAAATAGGTTTTGAACAGAACTGATACAATCGTCATAGGTAATGACTTGGCCTGCTTAGCGACTTGATATCTTTGGTCCGTCTCAGGAAAGCAAATAGAGCAATGCTGAGAGCGGCGAATACCGACAGCGATGCGAAAACTTCCTACAGATGACTAAAAAGGACTCTCTCATTATAATGTTTACTATTGAAATAGGATAATTTTCTCATCTATTCTGAATTTAAGATGTATACCAAATCGTGGATCACCTCCTCTTCACCTGTTCAACATTCCAATACCAAAGATTCCTGACAGCAATCCTTTTAGGGATCACCAACCTAAGTACAGCATGCCTAGAAAATCTCCATAAAAATACATTTTCTTAGTTACACCTCATGAATTGGACTTCCACTTGTATTTTAAATAAATCAAAGAAGGCTTAGGTAAAAACTGGGTAGTTGGTGACTTATGAACCTACGATACCTAAATGATGCATTAGCGCGCCATCTGTTATCAATATTCGAAACTACAAGTTGTATAACTTGTATTATAGAAGCGTATGATTCTTTTTTAAAAATAAACAATTCATATTACCCTTACTGCAATGGAAAAATTAATGGGAGGGCCTGGCTCATCAGTGGTTAACCCTCCCATTAATTTTTCCATTGCAGTAAGGACAGTAGAAATCGTTTATTTTTGAAAAGAATCATACGCGTCTATAATAGTTTCGAATTATAAATAAATAATATTAGTCTGCATTTAAAAAAAGAATATATGGAAAAATGGTGTTTAAGAAAACTATAGACATAGGCTTCTAGAAGACAGTAGAAATAAAATTTGAATTAATGATCAAATACGGCAAGCAACGTTCCTCCACAAAAATCACAGAACAAACTTTTCAGAAATTCTCAGATATCATCCTAATCAACAATAACTTCATCTATTACAGAACATGGATACAAATTTTAACAGCTATTTTTATAGTATTTAAAAACATTCTATTTTTATAAGATATATATTCACTTTAGTGATTTTTTATTAATATAATTACAAATATAATATACTATTAATAATATACTATTGATTGTAGAGAGACATTGCTAGACCTATATGTATTGAGAGAAAAGTATAAAAAGAAAGATTCTCGAAAAAAAAAAAAAGAGGAGTTGAACCATGTTGCTATCTTTCCAACTTTGCCTATTCAATGGAACGTCCCATTTCCTTAATGGCTCAACCTGAAATGGAAACTTTTCTATGGGCCAAGACAGTCATCCTATAGAATTACCTTAGTAATCTGCTAGTTGCACTGTCGTACAGTACTTAGCCTTAAATAACATTCTATTTATAATTTTTTTATTGTTATTTTTGTGACATATCAACATATTTTCACATTAAAATATACAGTTATCAGCGTCATAATCAATTCTTTCTTAATCAATTCTGTCACCGTTTGCTTTTGTGAATGAAATAAATACCCAAATATGGCCATTTCTCATAACCATCGGTGGTTCAGTGGTAGAATGCTCGCCTGCCACGCGGGCGGACCGGATTCGATTCCCGGCCGATGCAATTTTTTTTTTTTACAATTTTTAAAACTCATTTATATATTATACAAGAATGACATCCACGGCGCCAATTTATAATTGTAACGAATAGTATTTGAATAAAAGCATTCAATCGGGTAAAACCCGGGCGTTGCCCGAGCCATTCGGCTGGTATAAAATATTAAAAGCAAATTTGACATATTCTGTCCGTTCACAATGAGCATTTTTTTGATGGCAGAGCGTGATCTAGTTGAATAAAAATAAACTAAACGTTGATTTAGGTTGTTCCGTGATATTAGGTCAACCCAATTTCTTGATAAATCAAGAAAAGTTAGCCTCGTACACGTTTCGGGGGTCTTGTCCCTCGTAAGCGTGGTGCAGCCCAATATTTTGGTCCTAGAGGCTTCCTTAGAGATAAATAGAAATGGGTTTTTAATTGTTTTTAATATCAACATTTGAGAGACCATTTTTCTATTTTTTAATTTTTTTTTCACAAATAAAATATTATCTATATAGATATTACTGCAATGATAAAAGTTATTGAATAGGAGAGCTTAGTTATAGAAGGCAGTTTAGAGGTATTTAGGGAACCTATGGACATTAGATTTAAGGTCTGTAGATGAGCATACATATTGTCGCGGAGATAAATAAAGAAAGGGCAAATTTGAGCATAATTAATTTATTATAAAGGTGGGTATTTACCTTTTAGTTCTCCAATAAAATTATATATAAGAGGTATTTATAGGGAGAGAGATAACAACTTATCCCAAGGTAAAGATAATAATAATGAGCGTCGTCAGCCACCAAGGCGTTCCGTTTTCCTTATTTGCCGATAAGATTCCGAGAACCCCTCACACCTGTGGTCCTTCCGGAGTCCAGTATTATTGTCAGGTGTCCCATGGAGATTCTTGTGACCGGAGTTGCAGAGCTACTTGACAATATAATTACAAGAATTTGCATCGAGCAATGCTCATCCCCTCCAAGACCTCTCATCCAGCCACTTTTATTTTGGCACACAGTAAGGTCTGTAGAGATAATATTTGATATTGGAAAAGAAACACATTGGCAAAAATAAATTATTACAAAATTTTAACGATTGATGGCAATTGGATTTTAAATTTCAATTTCTACTTAGATAATTTACATATTGTTTCTATATAGTGTATATTCCAACCCTTCTTCTACGTGGCGGGCGGGAGAAGCAGCACAAGTAAGGGACTGCCCTGTAGTACGGTGTCGTGAGCCCCGAGCCTCTAAGGCAGGCCTGGCCAACCTGCGGCCGCCGTAAAAAAATTTGCGGCTCGCCATTTAACTTTATATTTCTTTTGTAACTTTCATTTCTTGTCTGTATATTAAAAAACAGAAAATATATTGAAATATTTATAATAATTCTTTAATTTAAAATATGTCCCACAATTTTTAAAATACATATTTGATTCCATAAAAAGAAAGAAAAAAGTTAGGAATAATGGTAATTAATAGAGAAATATTTTTTTATTTTAAATTATTTTTATGAAGTATGTAGTCGTACTCTTCATTTTGACTATTTTAAACATGTTTATAATTAAAAAATATATAATATTTTAAAAGTGTTAAAAAAACTATAATTTTATTAAATAATAAATATGCAAAATAATATACTTCATTTTTTAAATTTATTTTATTTTATTTTAAAACCAATAATAATTTGTATATTTTTGATAACTCTGTGACCTAAAAATATAGAAGTCATTAGATACGTAGTTAGTTCGTTGCTGGTAGATGTAAATATTAACAACCATTTTAATTTATCAATTTGTATTGTAAATAAAAAATAATTAATTTGATTTAAAAAGGCTAAGGCTGTTTCTTTAAAGCATCTACCACAATTGGTGAGCCGGAATTAAAAAGAACAATTAAATCAAGACGAACAAACATTATTATTAAAAATTCAAGATGGCGACCGAAGAGGAGTTAACGAGCGGCGGCGGATCGGAACCCTACCATGAAGCCTGCAAGGTAAGCATTAAAATACCTCCATTTTGGACAGATAAACCTGAAATTTGGTTTTATCAAGTTGAAGCTCAATTTAACATAAATGCGATAACATCCGAAGAAACAAAGTTTAATTACTTAATTGCACAACTTGAGCCAAAATACATTGAAAATATTTGGGACATAATTACTCTCAATAGTAAATTTAAATACACTGAATCTAAAACACGCCTTTTAAATATATTTAAAGATAGTGAAAGTGTTTGAATTAAAAAACTTATCTCAGGAATAGAACTTGGAAATATGAAACCAAGTCAATTGTTACAAAAATTGAGATCTTTAGCCACTAGTGATATATCTTCTAATTTAATTAAGACCTTATGGCTAGAGAAATTACCTGACTCAATGAGAAACATATTGCTTGTAAGTGATGAAGATGTGACAAAATTAGCATCAATGGTTCTTCACAAACCTCTCATAATGTTATGGAGAACCTGTTAGAAAAAATATCTTCACTTGAAAAACAAGTAGCTGAAATTAATCTGCCAAGATCAAGGCCATCATTTAGAACTCAACGCCAACGATCTAGATCCAGTAGCCGAATCCGTAGAAAATACGATCCAAATGGCAGCTTTTGTTATTACCACTTTCGATTTGGAGCTCGTTGTATTCCTGAAAAATGCAAGCCTCCTTGCAAGTGGGTAATAAATAAGACGAATAAACAGGAAAACTCCATGCTGCCGTAGAAGACGCAGCACATTCTACAGCAGATAATTTAAATAGTTGCTGCAAATATCGTCTATTTATAAAAGATAAAAATTCTGGCCTACAATTTTTAATCGACAGTGGAGCTGATGTAAGCATTGTACCTCCTAATAAAAATGAAAAACGTAAAAACGACTACAAGCTCTATGCTGCGAATGGTTCAGAAATTGAAACCTATGGTGTCAAAATTTTAACCTTGGATCTAGGGTTACGCCGGGAATTTCAATGGCCATTTGTGGTAGCCAAGGTGAACAAAGGCATCTTAGGTGCTGATTTTCTAAACAAATTTAACTTACTTATCGATATAAATAAAAGAAAATTAATTGACGGTATTACCAATTTAGCAATAAATGGAGTTATAACATCTATTACAGAAAATAATAATATAGTGACACTTTGCAATAATGTAAATTTTTCAAAATTATTATCTAATTACCCTAATATAACCAAACCTGCATTATTTCCGACTAAACCAGAACATGATGTAAAACATTTCATAATAACTGAAGGACCTCCTGTACACTCAAAAGCAAGACAGCTTGATCCCAAGCGACTTGCGATTGCTAAGCAGGAATTTGAATTTATGTTGGAAAATGATATCATTCGACCATCAAAATCTCATTGGGCTAGTCCATTACATATGGTTGCCAAGAAAGATGGTTCTTTCCGATTATGTGGTGACTATAGACAACTTAATGCTAAAACTGTCACAGACAGATATCCTATACCACGCATTGAAGATTTTCATCATATTTTAAAAGACGCCAAGATATTTTCCAAAATTGATTTGCTGAAAGCTTATTTTCAGATACCAATCGAGGAAAAAGATAAATGCAAAACAGCTGTGATTACACCATTTGGACTTTATGAATATAATGTAATGAATTTTGGCCTTAAAAATGCACCATCATCTTTCCAACGATTCATACATGAAGTTTTATGGGGCTTAGATTTTGTCTTTCCCTATTTAGATGATATATTAATTGCATCGGCTAGTGAGGTAGAACATTCTAGACATCTCAAAATTATTTTTGAAAGACTAAATAAATATGGTCTCAAAATAAACGTTTCGAAATCTATATTTGGTGTAACTGAATTGAATTTTCTAGGATATCTTGTTACACCAGAAGGTTCAAAACCTTTGCCTGATAAAGTACAAGCGATTGTTGACTACAAGTTACCTGAAACTGTTCATGACCTTCGAACTTTTCTAGGCATGATCAATTTTTATAGAAGATATTTAAAAGATCCGGCACAAACTCAAGCAATTTTACATGAATACCTTAGAGGTGCAAGGAAAAAAGATAAGCGTAAAATCCATTGGACAAAGGAAGCTCAGATTCAATTTGAAAGGTGTAAACAAAGTTTAATAAATGCAACCTTATTATCCTTTCCCCATCCTGAACTACCCCTGTCACTAAGTGCAGACGCATCGGATTCAGCAATTGGAGGGGTAATTCAACAAAAAGAAAATGGAATGTGGAGACCAGTCGCATTTTTTTCTAAAAAATTAAATAATACACAAAAGAATTACAGCACCTATGATAGAGAACTTCTTTCAATTTATCTCTCAATTAAACATTTCAAATATTTGTTAGAAGGAAGAGAGTTTGTGATTTTCACAGATCATAAGCCATTAATATATGCTTTCGTGCAGAAATCTGAAAAAGCAACTCCAAGACAATTGCGACAATTGCAGTTTATATCACAATTTTCAACTGATATTCGACATATTAAAGGACAAGACAATATTGTTGCTGATGCTCTGTCAAGAATTGAAGAATTAACCTTGCTTGATTATGATGAAATTGCAGAAAGACAAAGAAATGATGAGGAGCTTAAAAACTTACAAAGTACATCAAAATCATTGAATTTCAAGCAATATCCTCTTTCATCTGGGAAATACTTGTGGTGTGACACATCTACAAATCATATTAGGCCTTATATTCCAGAATCTTTTAGATTTAGGATGTTTCAACAAATTCATGGCTTATCCCATCCAGGTATCAGATCTACTGTTAAGCAAATGTCATCAAAATTTATTTGGACAAGCATAAAAAAGGATGTTCAGCAATGGGCTCGATGTTGCATCCCATGTCAAAAAAATAAGGTTACACGACATACTAAGTCAAATATTGGAGAATTCCAAGACCCTATGGAAAGATTTACCGAGGTACATATTGATCTTGTAGGTCCTCTACCTCCATCTAATGGCAATACTTATTGTCTAACTTGTATAGACAGATTTTCAAATTGGATGGAGGTTGTTCCTTTGGAAAATATTTCAGCTGAGAGAGTAGCTAGGGCTTTCTATGAAAATTGGATTTCACGATTCGGTACCCCACACAGACTGATTTCAGATCGAGGAGCACAATTCACCTCTGAAACATTTAAATGCCTGTCAAGACTCTGTGGATTTAAATTACAGCATACTACAGCTTACCACCCACAGTGCAATGGTAAAGTGGAGCGTCTTCATAGAACAATAAAAGCAGCACTGAGAACTCATGATAATTTAGCCTGGAGCGAAACGCTTCCAACTGTTCTTCTTGGATTACGCACTGCGTTACAGGAAGACACGAACCTCACAATTGCTAAAATGGTTTATGGACAAAATATTCGTCTTCCAGGAGAATTCTTCTGTGAAACTAAGATCCTGCCATCATCAGAGACTTTTGCAAATAAACTCCAAAAGAAATTGGAATCTATGGGACCAAGACAAAATAAGGTAAAATCTTCATATAAGATATTTGTGCCCAAGGATTTGTCATCGTGCTCGCATATTTTCCTTCGTGTTGATAAGGTAAAGAAATCTCTAGAACCACCATATAATGGACCCTTTCCAGTTCTGACTAGAACTGAAAAATACTTTACAATTTGTGTAAAAGGAAAAGACATGACAGTTTCTATTGATAGATTGAAGCCAGCTTATTTATTAGGAGATTTTAAATCAGACAATTTTGTTACGACACAGCCAGTTGTGACAAGACCAAATATTTCAGAACAGACTCAAGTACCCTCTGATATCAAGACATCTCGTTCTGGAAGAATCATTCAACTTCCTGTTAGATTTCAAGACTAATAGACTATAACCTATTTAATAAGTAAATATTGATGTACATCCAAGTAGCTGAGCAGCTGTAAATATACGCAACTTAGTTACTGGGAGGAGAGTAATGTAGTCGTACTCTTCATTTTGACTATTTTAAACATGTTTATAATTAAAAAATATATAATATTTTAAAAGTGTTAAAAAAACTATAATTTTATTAAATAATAAATATGCAAAATAATATACTTCATTTTTTAAATTTATTTTATTTTATTTTAAAATCAATAATAATTTGTATATTTTTGATAACTCTGTGACCTAAAAATATAGAAGTCATTAGATACGTAGTTAGTTCGTTGCTGGTAGATGTAAATATTAACAACCATTTTAATTTATCAATTTGTATTGTAAATAAAAAATAATTAATTTGATTTAAAAAGGCTAAGGCTGTTTCTTTAAAGCATCTACCACAAAGTAAACGAAAAAATTGCGCTACAAATTTTAAAAATAAAACTACAACCTTTCGCAATGAGTTTCTTTTATTCTTTTAATAAAAGAAACTCATTGCGAAAGGTTGTAGTT
>CP092876.1:13665140-13745038 GCA_030710605.1 Cordylochernes scorpioides | reverse complement strand
GACTATGGGAGTCCTGGAACCGCTGGTCAAATGGGCAGCTTTGCAATCTAACTATACCTGACTCTGCTATGCTCTCCTGCTACTGCTTTTTCGATGATCCCTAGTACACGTGGTACAGGCCTTGATAATCATGATGGATAGAAATTGGCGACTGCTTTTACTGTAAGTTCACCACATGTCTACAAATGTGAAAAGCAGTTCGACTTTGCATTTACAAATGTGCCAGAGCCCCATTTGGTTACTTACACTCGCTGGTGGGGTTGTACTTTTGCAAGAATCGGAGGCCATTTGGAGCATTGCAGTACTTTCCTGATACTGTGATGTCTCCATGTGTCTTTCGTGTTCTGGGATTAGAAAAAAAATATTCTATATTGTATACTGATGGTGACGTCAGAGAGGACCGAGTTTGTTGTATAGGTGTTCGTGTCCAATCAAAGACTGGCATGACCGATATTTTTACATATTTCTAAGTTGCTTGGACAATGTCAACGACCTTGTTTATCACCTTTCTTTAATGTTGTCCTTCCTTTTCCGGTATTATATTTTATTTGACACCATTTTTAGTTAGATCATATAGTATTTCTATATACAACATAGAAATATACGACATTTATTGATTCAAAAAATTTCTATTCAGTTTTTCTTAAGGAAACACGCGTCCCTTTCAAACGCCTTTTGAATCGTTGATTTTAAAACTTTCATCTATTTAGAATTCTCTTCTCTATTTAAAGATTGTTTTTATCAAACGATAAAAGCAACGCGACATCAAAAAGATATTTTAATCGTTTCTAAAGTGGGACCGTCTTTAAATTTTAATGAGGATATTTCTGAGAAATAATTAAAAATTAATAATCCTAGACGATTTTTATAATATTTCTCTATTTTATAACGCATTAGTAGTTTCGTTTGATTGTTTAAATAAGCCAATCACAGTTAAGATGGCTCTTCTGCACGCAACTAATCAGCCAAAACAAACAAAACGTTAAAATGATTTTTATTGAGTTTTCCATTTCGATTTTTGTCGTCTGATTTTATTTCATTATTACTCGCTATTGTTACAAACCACGGAAATTTCAAAAGTTTTTTAAATAGAATAAATGCAGTGGAGGATTCGAGTTGCTTTTGTGGTATTGAGGAACAAACCTCAAGACATCTACTGATCGATTGCCCAGCATTTCAAGATTATAGAATGAAGAATGAACTAGTTGTTTGTGAACTTAACGAGTTGATTTCCGATAAAAAAAAATCATATTTAAAGTTCAATTTATTTTGTAAATACATTCTAAACTTTCTACAAAATCTGGATCTCTAATGTTTTCATGCGTTGATTAATGTATATAACTTATGTAAATAAAAACTTTTCTCCTTGTTTGGCGTAAGTATCTCTTGCGGGATATAGCGCTTTGGAAAAAAAATAATTGGAAATAATTGGAAATATTAAAATATATTTAAAATAAGAAACTCTATTTGATATCAATATTTATTATTATATTTTTACTTATTTCTATATAAATAGTATATTTGCATTACATTTTTTCAATTAATATCTAATTTTAGAAAGAGAAGGTGAACAATTGTGTGAATTGTTATATAGTTCATTAGAATTTGCTATGAAAGTTGGCCTAAAAACCTTTGTATGCTCCTGGTATTTCTTGAAAGGGGTTCCTTTTAAATGTTATAGAGACATATGTACAAGGAAGGAATTTTGAACATACAAAAATATTTGAAAAAGTAAAAATATATATCAGGTAAAAATTTTCTTTTAAATTAATTTAATTTACTTTAGCTGGAAACAGATGCACGCCCGCGAGAGCACATGCCAATAGCAAAAGTTTTCAATTATTTTGAATATATATTATTTAGATTGTACATAGAGTATTAGCCCGTTGAAGAACAGTATATTTGCTCGACAACTTGCAAATATAAATTAAAATAAACTTTTTGCCTGATATTTATTTTTACTTTTTCAGATAATTTTTGGGTAACCATTGCTCACATACAAAAATATACATAGTGGGCGTTTTAGGCAGATTTCAGCGCCTCTCTGTGGTGCCTTTAAGAACTAGATGGAGCCGACTGTGACGTCATTATCCAGATCATGCTTTTTTCCTTATAATGGTCCCTCATTAAAAGAGGGATTAGATTAGGGTTAAAACATCTTTGATTATATAAAAATGAACATTCAGAGATACGGTAGCTCATCACAGCTGAGTTCTTATATATATAATTGAAGTTTTACTGCATATAAAATAATGTTTATACCAAGAGGGTTAAATTATATAGTCGGCATTGTAGTCAAGAATACTTCTGTAGATGGGTGTTAAAGCCCGAAGTATGTAAGAAATACATCTCTAGCATATATTTTGGCAGTTAAATTACACTCATGGACAAAACTTAATGAAGTTGTACCTTTTAGCATGTATAATGGGATTCAGACAATAACTCTGAAAGATACACTCATGGACAAAACTTAATGAAGTTGTACCTTTTAGCATGTATATCGGGATTCAGATAATAACTCTGAAAGATATTACAGTGACCTTTATTAAAGACACATGAGATAACCAAGTGTATATACACTCATAGACAAAACTCTAGGATGCCGTACATTTTAGTATGTTTATCGGGATTCATACAACAACTCTGGAAGTTCTTTGAAACATAGTGAGCTTTATTGAAGACACACGAGATAACCAACTGTAAACAAAATTGCCTTTGTCTCTTAAAAAAATAAAATAGAAGACCGGTGACATCAAAGTTAGTTTTTCCATGAGTGCATATAGATTTTCCTTCAAATATCCCGGAAATATGTTTTGGCTATACATATAGCGATACACACATATTAAACATTAGTGTATTATAGTAGATAATTGAAGTTAGACGCTTATATATTACAAATGCTATTTATATCCATTTATTACCAATTTGAAACTCAGAACGAAACACTATAAAGGAATGACAATACATCCAGATGGCACAAGAACCTATAGGACATGCAACAACTGTCCTGGTGTGGAACTAACACCTACTCACATATTCTCATGTCCAGCAATGGCCGCAGCCTTGCAGAAAATTGGCATAGACCCAGAGCAGCAGTTTTACACACCCAAGATAGTGGACATTGCGACTACTGTGATAGAGATGCATAGAGACATCTAGGGCTCTTGATTGGACATGACAACAACAACAGAAAATTGACATGGACCCAGAACAGCAACTTTACACACCCAAGATAGAGAACATAGCGACTACTGTGATAGAGATGCATAGAGACATCTAAGGCTCTTCATTGGACACGACAACAACACATGTCTACCCAGAACAGCAGCTTTACACACCCAAGATAGAGGACATTGCGACTGCTGTGATAGAGATGCATGGAGACATCCGAGGCTCTTCATTGGACACGACAACAACAACAACAGAAAATTGACATGGACCCAGAGCAGCAGCTTTACACACCCAAGATAGAGGACATTGCGACTGCTGTGATAGAGATGCATGGAGACATCCGAGGCTCTTCATTGGACACGACAACAACAACAACAGAAAATTGACATGGACCCAGAGCAGCAGCTTTACACACCCAAGATAGTGGACATTGCGACTGCTGTGATAGAGATGCATGGAGACATCCGAGGCTTTTCATTGGACACGACAACAACAACAACAGAAAATTGACATGGACCCAGAGCAGCAGCTTTACACACCCAAGATAGTGGACATTGCGACTGCTGTGATAGAGATGTACGGAGACATCTGAAGCTCTTTATTGGACACGACAACAACAACAACCAATTTAAAAATAATGGTATTTTTTACCAATTATTTTCTATATGAAAGAATATATTCTTCTAACCTTAGATATAAAATTGAGATAAAATAACAAAAGGGCTTTAGGCTTAACATCATTTGGAAGAGATTTGCAATGGATAATCTTCTGCCATGGTTAATAACATTGAATTTTTCATCGTCTGCTTCTCTTTGTTTTTAAACGACGGGCCTTAAATTTTAGTCTCGGGTGACCGATTTAAACAGGATTTTCTACTTTGTTTCTATTTAATAGGGCGGTGTTTTAAATAAATGGCTTTTTTTTTGGTATTCTTGGATAAAATACAGTTTAGTCAGACAATCTAGTTTATTGGATCAAATGGTAAAAAAAGAAATAAATTCAATTTAATCAATATCTGTTTTCAATATAAGAAATTTTCCATAGCTATATATTTACACAAATAAATATAAATTTACTGGCAATGCGTTTCTTTTAAATATCATCAAATATTATCTCTACAGACCTTACCGCAATGATATGAGTTATTGAATGAGAGGGCTTGGCTCATCAGTAGTGAACCCTCTCAGCGGTTTCGCCAAATTAATCTCTAGACCGCTCTACTATTGTATTGGATTGGTTTGGAATATACCCTGTATTTTCTATGGAAGGCAGCTTAGGGGTGTTTAGTGAACTATGGACATAAGCTTATAGGTCTGTAGAGGTACATATATCATTGCAGTGTAAACATCATCTCTACAGACCTCATATCATTGCAGTAAGGTCTGTAGAGATAATATTTGATATTTAAAAGAAACGCATTGCCAGTAAAATTATTTGTCTAAGGACTTTAATTAAAAGGCAATTAAATTTAATTTACTAATAGCTCTATATTTTGATTAAATCATTAAGGAATATAAGGTTTGGTTTCGTTTTACAATTCTTTTATTTCTCGAACTTTAAGGCTAACAAGCCTTTCAACACAGAGACCTAGAAGTATTACTTCTGGCCAATTATAGAAATTATATAACGATGCACTTGCGCGCCATCTGTTATCAAAATTCGAAACTATTTTAAACGCATAAGATTCTTTTTAAAATAAAACAATTTCTACTGCCCTTACTGCAATGGAAAAATTAATGGGAGGGCCTGGATCATCAATGGTGAACCCTCACAGCGATTTCGCCAGTTTAATCTACCATACCGCTGTTATATTGCATTTTTGGAATTTCCTTTTATAGTGATACTGTTGCTAGACTCTTGGAATGGGTATTTTAGAAGAACTATGGACATAAGCTTTGAGGACAGTAGAATTACATACAATTATAAATATAACACAAAGCAATAACGCGCCATCTATACATATAAAATGAAAGGATTTAAAAGCACGAATGTTTCTTTTATACATTATACAAACTTCTACTGCCCTTACTGCGATGAAAAAATATATAAATAATTATTAATATATAATATGCTTCGAGCAATCGTTCTTCCGCAAATATCAAATTGTGTCTTTTATTAGAACATTTATATTACGATGCACTTGCGCGCCATCTGTTATCAAAATTAGAAACTATTTTAAACGCGTAAGATTACATTGCAGTAAGGGCAGTAGAAATTGTTTAATTTTAAAAAGAATCTTACGCGTTTAAAATAGTTTCGAATTTTGATAAGACATTATATACATGTATGTATTATACATATGTATTATATACGTATTATATACATATGTATTATATATATGTATTATATACATATGTATTTGAGCCGCATATAGGCGTGTTATATATGGCTAGAAGTATTACTTCTGGGTCTCTTGTATTGAAGGGCATTTTAGCCTGAAAGCTCGAGAAATATAATACACCTATCCCCCGATTTACACGGTACTCGTTTTACACGTTTTCGCTTTTACACGGTTTTCCAAATAAGTTTTTTTTTTTGTTTTTATCGCACTATACTAAATGCTACTGTGATTGAACACATGCGCTGTGTACATATCTCACGAGGAATCCCGAGCTTATGTGCTGACTACATATTCTAACCTGTCAATGCATTTTTTTCTGTGTACACCTATCCCCCGATTTACACGTTTTTCTCAGGAACGTATCTGCCGTGTAATTGTAAAAAGAAACCAAACCCTTGATTCCTTAATGATTTATTCAAAATATAAAAGCAAAGAATAATCTTTATTATAGCTATATATACATATTCACCAAAATAGGCACCTCTCCCTTTTTGATATGATTTAGAACACAATTGAGTATTATGATGCATTAGCGCGCCCTCTGTTATGAAAATTCGAAACTATTATAGACGTAACACAAAGCAATAACGCGCCATCTATACATATAAAATAAAAGGATTTAAAAGCACGAATGTTTCTTTTATACATAATACAAACTTCTACTGTCCTTACTGCGATGGAAAAATATATTGGGAGGGCTTGGCTCATCAGTGGTGAACCCTCCCAGGTGGATTAAACTGGCGAAACCGCTGGGAGGGTTCACCACTGATGAGCCAAGCCCTCCCAATATATTTTTTCATCGCAGTAAGGACAGTAGAAGTTTGTATTATGTATAAAAGAAACATTCGCGCTTTTAAATCCTTTTATTTTATATTATAAATTATAGATGTCTATATATAAAAAAAAGACACGTCGGCCAGTTGGAGTTTTTTTATTTTCTCAACGTTTCGACAAAAATCTTTTGTCTTCGTCAGGAGAAGTAAATAAAAATAAAGCATTTGCCAAGGCGTTAAAAATTGTTCTGAGGTTTGCAAGGGCGTTCTAACGTGATTTTTTCGAATTTAGTATAACATCTAAAGCGCGAGTAAAAAACAAATATTATATTATAGACGTGTATGATTCTTTTTGAAAATTAAACAATTTCTACTGTCCCTTACTGCAATAGAAAAATTAATGGTAGATTAAACTGGTGAAACCTGCTGAGAGGGTTTACCAATGAGAAGTCAGGTCCTTCCATTAATTTTTTCATTGCAGTAAGGACAGTAGAAATTGTTTAATTTTTAAAATAATCTATACGCGTCTATAATAGTTTCAAAATTTTAACAATTCAGTATGTTTATCCAGTAAAAAACCTTTACCAGTGATGATGAGAAATGAACCACAACCCCAGTTTTGGAAAATTCAGACAAATGACCAACTTGTATACCTTAAAAAGAAACAATAGTCGCTAGGAGAAAAAGATTCACAAACAAATCAATTTTTTTCTAAATTTCAAATTTTAGCCACATTTTATATTTATATATATTAATATTCAAAAAAATAATAATTTTAATATATACCATATATCATTTTGAATATTTGAGAAATAAATTAAAATTTGAATATTTTCATCGAAAATGACAAATGGTTAATTTCTACTTTGAATAAATTTGGTGTCTTTACTTTGAAAAATAAAACTTGTATACCATTGTTTTGGGCTATGATCCTCATCAGTACATGGGCAGCTTCGATTTCATAACATTTTACGGGAGGAGTTATGAAATCGGTCCAATTTACCTTCAAATATTATTTAAACTGGTGAATTATAAGGGCTGAATTTCAAGCTAGAATTCTATATACAGTTACGAGCGTCATTCCTCATCTCCTAATCAATCAGTCATCAGTTTTCATCTCTGTCACCGTTTGCTTTTTTTTTTGTAATGGCGCCCTCCTATTGGTTGGCTACGGTCACGCCACCTTTGCCCCCCCACTCGCTATTTCGTCTTTGTAACTATTGTGTTGGAGCGGGTCGCTCCCTAAATAAATGCATATATTAGATAATAACCAAATGGAATCCTCTCTTTCTTTTTCCCAGTAAGAGACCCCTACGGAAGCCAACAGTACATAGACAGATAAAGCACATAGGCTATAGTTATTAACTAATATATGCAATTATTTAAGGCGCCAATTTATAATTGTGTAACAAATAGTATTTGAATCAAAACATTCAATCGGGTAAAACACGGGCGTTGCCCGGGTCATTCGGCTAGTACAACATAAAGTTGAGGGAGGGTGATATTCATGTACCAGTTACCTAAAAGTGGCTAGACAGCAAATCAACGACAAAACTAGGACAGCCAATGAGCGTTGAGATTGTATAACGGATCACCCCGACATTGTCAAATAAGGCAATGGAACTTATTAGATTGTCATGTAACCTCCTCTCTCGACATCCAGAAAGTGGAGATACCTTTTAGTTTTTCAGTTAGTTTTTGTAATACAGCTGCACTACACAAATCTCATTGCTGGCTCTCATGAAGGGGTATATATTAGCCTAAAATTGTGAAAATGTCAACAAAGAGTTGATATATTTTCTGATATATGGAAGAAAACCATCAGTAACTTCCAGTTAAACGAACAGGAAATGTCCTTTCATTATATTCTAACACCCAGATCCTTTTCTTCTTCTTCTTCTTCTCTACTTTTAAACTCTTTTTAAAACCATTAACCATTTATACCATTATCAATAATTATTTTTGACCAATGACATATTTGTTTTCATATGATGTACAATAATTTGTAAATTAAATTCACTGTGCAATAAATTGATAAAGAGGGAGCAATCTCTCGAAATATTTTAAGAAAAAAATTGTTTTTTTTTCTTTACAGATCCAGGTACACCGTTTTATATACTCTTTTTAAAACATCTATTCATGTTAGGGTCTCAGCTGGCCCGGCTGATAGTACCCTGTAAGGACTCTTAATCCAGGGATACAGGATAAGCAGCGTTTGTACTCCATGTTAGGAGCGGCTGCACATGGCGTCTGTTCCTTATGTCAGAGGTGGCCATTTCTTTTGGAACTAAGTCGGCCTGCTACTGAGTAGTGCTCCCAGTCTTAATGACAAAGGCAGACACATTCTACTTCACCCAGTGTGGAGATAAGAAAGAAGAAGATTCATGTTAAGATGTATTAGCACGCCATCTGCATTTGGAAATATTTAAAAAGGCGACTTAAATAAATAAAATTCAACATCAAATAAACACATTTCTACTGGTATTTCCCTACTGTAATCCTTTAAAAATTATTAAGAGGGCCGGGCTCATACAGTAGTTGACTCCCAGGTTTTTCGCCAGTTCAATCTATCAAACCGCTCTAACATTGTATTAGGTTGTTTTTATAATTGGTACTGGAGAGAGGAATTCTTGGAAAAATGTAAACATATCCTTTTATACTAGAGACCATTTTTTATTGTCCCTAGTACAAGTGGCCATGATAATCATGATGGGTAGAAGTTGGCGACTGCTTTTTCTGTAAGTGCACCACATGTCTACACATGTGAAAAGCAGTAAGACTTTGCACTTACAAATACGCCAGATCCCCGTTTGGTTACCTGCACTCGCTGGTGGGATTGGACTTTTGCAAGAATCGGGGGCCAATGAAACATTCTTTTTTTAATTAAAAAATAGTGTCCAATGAGAGAATCGATCCCGAGTCGTAGCGGTCGAAACCCAACGGTTTAGACCTTCCTTCCACCGACCCCCGGTGTGACTTGAGACCTGAATCCCCAAAAACCAAGGATGTCTAGTTTAAAATTCTAGTCAAGGCCTGTGACAAGGTAAACCAGTTGACCAGGAAGTTCCATGCTGGAGTTCTGTCTGTCAGGCTAGCTTACAATGTAGGATTGGGCTAAGCCTGTTCACTTAATTATACTCTCTGCATTATGTGCCTTAAAAAACACTGTATAGCTGAATAATCCCCTGTCTATCATTCTTCCAAACAATCAAGGGAGAAATTTGGATCCATTCCAAGAAAACTTTATATAACAAAAATAAAGAGTGTGCTTTAATTTATAAACTTCTAATTATTTAGTTAAGACATATTAAGTAATTATGAGGAAGTAATTGCCTTTTGAGCAGGCTATATAAATTATTACCCTCTTTAAAAGTGCACATTAAAATTGAACCGAGTGTTAAGGAACACTTTTATTAGAAATTTTCTAGTTATGGCGGGAAAAGGCAATAAAAATGGCGGTCAATACAGACGATACCACGTCAAAATCAATTTTAAGAAAAGCCTTGATTTTATTTTCAAACTTGAACATTAAAGAACTTTTATTGTGAAAAAAATATATCTTTTTTTTTTTGCATTTATATTCTTTGTATTGTTTACTTATTTTATTAATATATTTATATTTACTTTTAATAACATGAAAAAAATGCATATTAATAAATATCTTGTTGATTATAGAGCAATTCGTGCATCACGCTTAGAAGGTTTTTGAATTTTTTAGAGAAGAAGATAGGCGAACAGCCTCGTCGAAATATTGAAATTTAATAAATATTTTGATCCAAAATATGCCCCTATTTCAATTAATAAATATATATATTTTTAAAATAGTAAATTGATTATTTTTATTGTGTGGTTCCCCTAAAAGGTTTGATATTCTAAATTTTCTTTTTTTATCTCAAAAGAAGTATATTCATAATATAAAATATATTATATTAAATATATGAGTTTTAAAAATAGAGCAATCTATAAATAAATCTTTAAATATAAAGGCATATATTGGATCAAAATATCATTTATTTTACCAATATTTCAGTTAGCTGAACGCCAACCTTTTTCAAGGTATTATAACAGTCAACTGAAATATTGATAAAAATAAATGATATTTTGATCCAATATATGCCTTTTTATTTAAAAAATATATACGCGTGTTTTCGGTATTTTGCGCAACTGAAGAATTATAAAAAGAATTAAATTACAGTATTAAAATATAATTCTACAAAGGCGTTAAAATATTTTCACTTTTTATTAAACATTCAGAATTTTGTTTTTTTTTAAATAGATTTAGGAATTTAATTATTATATACATTACTTATTAGTATATATTAAGTACAATATTTCATATGAATTTAGTAAAGGAGAATTGTTGAATGTAATTATGCAAGTTTTAAAACGGAGCATACAAATGTCTCTCACCTTTCTAAAGTCAAATTTGAAATGATTTGAAAATGTCTTCACTAAAGCTAAAGCTTTGGTGGAAAAATATATCTCCCCACGTTGATGATTGTTGGCAGTTTTGACTAAAGTTAATTTAGCTTTATGTTAACACAACCTGGCCGCAGTACATTATATTGTATTATAAGTTACTTTATGTATTATTTACGAACGGAAAAATACGTCCAGGGTAGACTAGTGGACATGGCATCTGCCCGGTAAGAGGAACACTGTGGGTTCTATTCCCATTCCTGGACACTTTTATTTTTCCGTTCATCATTACTCTTCATAATTCACTCTTTCATACTTCATTCAAAAAGGTTAGAAATAGTCAATATTTCACCTTGAAATAAATTTTAATTTTTCATTGAAAAGAAACTCATGCGGTGTAACTTCAAATTTCGTTTTACAACCAAATGAAGCCATCACTAAAACATTCAAATTACACAAATGAGTAGAAAAAAAAACCAATTTAGTATTGATCGCTTAACACAAGTGGATGCTAAGCATATTATAAACTAGCAGGTTCTTTACAAATTTTGGTGAATTTTTTTACTTATTGGTAGAGGATTTGAACCCATCGTCGATATTTAGATGATCATGACTCGAGATCGAACCCCGAGCTGACCATTTTTTAAATTATTATTTTACTCAAATAACCACCACTTCTCACATAAATCCAACACTACAAGTTAACCTATATTAAATACACGTAGTACAGGCCATGATAATCATGGTGGACAGTTAACGACTGTCCTTACTGTTACAGAACCAAAATAACTTTATTATCTACCACTCAAAAAGAACAACCTATCTTATGTTATTTACAGTACCTTGCCGGTCCCAAGCCCGGATGAAAAAGGAGGAGGGGGAGCAGTAACAAGCTCACTAAAAAACCTGGGCTCAGCTGGCCCGGCTGATAGTACCCTGTTAGGGCTCCTAATCCAGGGATACAGGATGAGTAGCGTTTGTACTCCATGTTAGGAGCGGCTGCACATGGCGTCTGTTCCTCATGTCAGAGGCGGCCATTTCTTTTGGAACTAAGTCGGCCTGCCACTGAGTAGTGCTCCCAGTCTTAATGACAAAAGCCTTCTACTTCACCCAGTGTGGAGATAAGAAAGAAGAAGACAGTAAATAATATGTACATTTCATTTACAGGGTATTTACATATTTACATTTATATGTGGTGTGGGATCTTGAAATCGGAGGTGTTCTCTGTTCTAAGATAGGCTGTTATCCTATTTTGTCTGGGTAGGTGTTTTTTCTTTCGTTTTTTTTCACTTGTCTACGTTTGTTTTCAATTAATATCGGTGTTACCTTGGCTTGGCACCCTTACTGTAAGTATATCACATTCTACACATGTAAAAAGTAGATCTCACACTAGGAAATTTAAATTATCAAATTGAGCTCTGGTATATTGCAAATACACACATACAAAAATTACTCTTCATAATTCACCCTTTCATACCTCATCCAAAAAGGTTAGAAATAGTCAATATTTCACCTTGAAATAAATTTTGATTTTTCATTGAAAAGAAACTCATGCGATGTAACTTCAAGTGTTGTTTTACAATCACAAGCCGCAGTGTATTATATTGTATTATAAGTTACTTTATGTATTATTTATGAACGGAAAAATACGTCCAGGGTATCCTAGTGGACATGGCATCTGCCTGGTAAGCGGTACATTGTGGGTTCGATTCCCATCCCTTAACACTTTTATTTTTCCGTTCATCATTACTCTTCATAATTCACCCTTTCATACCTCATCCAAAAAGGTTAGAAATAGTCAATATTTCACCTTGAAATAAATTTTGATTTTTCGTTGAAAAGAAACTCATGCGATGTAACTTCAAGTGTTGTTTTACAAAAATATTGATTTCTACATGTGTATTATGGTGTACTTGAAATAAAAGGCAGTCGCTAACTATCCACCATGATTACATTGCCCGTACTATATGTTCTTCCCTGAGATAAGTTTTAAAATGTCTAAATTTATTAAAGATCTTAAAACTTTCGCTTTTTTTTTCATATTCATTCTTAACTGCACAAGTCGTTCACATAAATCATCTTTATAAATGACTGCGGCGTATAATTATAAAGCTATACAACCAGTTTAACCGCATAAGTTTCTTTTTATTTATGAAAAATCATTTTTAATTTCAAAGAGAAGTAATTTAATATTTCTAACTTTTGGATGACGTATGAAAAGGTGAAAAATATGAAGAGTAATGGCGAACGGAAAAATAAAAGTGTCCAGGAGCGGGAATCGAACCCACAACCTAGTGGACATGGCACCTGCCCGGTAAGCAGAAGGTTGTGGGTTCGATTCCCGCTCCTGGACACTTTTATTTTTCCGTTCGCCATTACTCTTCATATTTTTCACCTTTTCATACGTCATCCAAAAGTTAGAAATATTAAATTATTTCTCTTTGAAATTAAAAATGATTTTTCATAAATAAAAAGAAACTTATGCGGTTAAACTGGTTGTATAGCTTTATAAATCATCTTTAATTGTGGAAATATTACATACACTCATGGACAAAACTTAAGAGAGCTGTACCTTTTGATGTCGACGGTCGTCTGTCTTTTTTTTTATTTTTTTGTAATGAAACTGATGCAATTTGTTCACACTTGGTTATCTCGTGTGTCTTCAATAAAAGTCACTGTAATATCTTTCAGAGTAATTGTCTGAATCTTGATATACATGCTAAAAGGTACAACTTCCTTAAGTTTTGTCCATGAGTGTATACATACTTGGTTATCTGGTGTGTCTTCAATAAAAGTCACTGTAATACCTTTCAGAGTAATTGTCTGAATCTTGATATACATGCTAAAAGGTACAACTTCCTTAAGTTTTGTCCATGAGTGTATACACACTTGGTTATCTCGTGTGTCTTCAACAAAAGTCACTGTAATATCTTTCATAGTTATTGTCTGAATCCCGATATACATTTTATTTATCAATTGCAGAGTACACGCTATATCCACAATTCGGATATTTGCGTGTGAAATATATACATTTAAATGAAATACAAAAAATAAAAGTAGTTTAAAGGGATATATACATATTTACATCAAATTATAAAACTATTTTAGAGGCGTATTATTCTTTTTAAAATAAAACAATTTCTACTGTAGAAATTGTTTTATTTTAAAAAGAATAATACGCCTCTAAAATAGTTTTATAATTTGATAACAGATGGCGCTCTAGTACATCGTAACATTATAGTTCTAATAAAAGACACAATTTGATATTTGCGGAAGAGCGATTGCTCGAAGCATATAATATATTTATAATTATATTTAATTCTGCTGTCCTAAAAGCTTATGTCCATAGTTCTTCTAAAATACCCATTCCAAGATTCTTACAACGGTCACCTATAAAAGGAAGTTCCAAAAATGCAATATAACAGCGGTATGGTAGATTAAACTGGCGAAACCGCTGGGAGGGTTCACCACTGATGAGCCAGGCCCTCCCTTTAATTTTTCATCGCAGTAAGGACAGTAGAAATTGTTTTATTTTAAAAAGAATAATACGCCTCTAAAATAGTTTTATAATTTGATAACAGATGGCGCTCTAGTACATCGTAACATTATAGTTCTAATAAAAGACACAATTTGATATTTGCGGAAGAGCGATTGCTCGAAGCATATTATATATTTATAATTATATGTAATTCTGCTGTCCTAAAAGCTTATGTCCATAGTTCTTCTAAAATACCCATTCCAAGATTCTTACAACGGTCACCTATAAAAGGAAGTTCCAAAAATGCAATATAACAGCGGTATGGTAGATTAAACTGGCGAAACCGCTGGGAGGGTTCACCACTGATGAGCCAGGCCCTCCCTTTAATTTTTCATCGCAGTAAGGACAGTAGAAATTGTTTTATTTTAAAAAGAATAATACGCCTCTAAAATAGTTTTATAATTTGATAACAGATGGCGCTCTAGTACATCGTAACATATTTACATATCAGTATGAAAATTGATTACATTATTAGTCACTTATTTAGTTAAGTACATTCTGCAGAATTTGTTGAATCTTTGGTGTATGTCCTTAGTGTAGACCAGATGTTGCAAATTTATGGGAAGTTGATTTAGTTCCCTAAGATCAGCGGTCAGCGGGCAGTCAGTTAATAAGTGTCTGGGGTTCTGTTCTTCGCCTCCACACGAGCATCCAGATGATTCAGCTTTGCCAATTTTAAACAGGTATGAGTTGAAGTCGCCATGTCCAGTGAAGAAGTGCACATTATAGAAGTTAGGTTTGATATAATTAGGAATTTTTGGGCCACTGAAGAAACTTTTGAAATTTTCATTGGTCGCTGCGTAATATTCCTACTGTTTCTGGCTTGTAAGCTTGTATACCATGTTTGAGAATTTTATACTGTAGCGAGTTTAATTTGTCTTTGACTTTTTTTGGGATTAATTCGTACCATATCGTAGATCCGTATGTTATTGTATTTCTAAATAGTGTTTTGTACAATACAATTCTCCTTTTGCTGTCAAGACCCCAGGCCTTCTTTGTTAGTCCTAATACCTAATAGATATCCACTTGCTCTGGTTGTTTTCGTGATAATATCATCAATGTGCGGCCTAAAATCAAGTTTGTTCTTATTTCTGTGGTTTTTGAAGGTTATTCCCAAATTTTTACCCTATCTGCCGGAATAATGGTATTGTTATTCAAATTTTTGTAAACTTTTCAATATCGAACAAAGGCAATACCTTCGTTTTCTCCTTGGATATTCTTAATTTGCTGCTTTCACACCAATTTGTTATTTTTCTCATTATGCTTTCTATTGTATTTTCAAGTTCTATTAGGTTTTTATTCCAACATATCACCGTTATATCATCTGCGCATCCGATGATTTCACTATTCGGCTCAGTATATTTACATAGTAAATCGTTCATGATTATATTCCATATTGTAGGGGAAATAGGTCCTCCCTGCGGGCATCCTTTGCTTAGTGTTTTTTGAACTTCAATTGATGTGTATCTGTATCTTATTTTTCTATTATCGAAATATATGACTTGAAAAGTTTAACAATAGATGCATTTACATTATCTTCATCGATTCCTTTTAGCACCATTGGCCACCATGCATTATCAAATGCTCCACTGATGTCGATTGTTATAATGGCCGTAAATTCCTTAGCTTTGTGGTCTAAAGCAGTTTTGACAATGTCAGTTAGCGCTGTTATTGTTGATCGTGATTTTGTAAATCCGTGTTGACGATTGCTGAACATCTTATTTTCTTCATAGTGCTTGATTATTTTATTATTAATAATTTTTTCAAAGATTTAGAAATGTTTGAGTTCAAACATAAGGGTCTGTAGCTCTTATACTCGCAGTAGTCAGCTTCACCTGGCTTTGGGATAACCAACACTTCTGCTTTCTTCCACTCATTTGGGAAGTAGCTCATATCCAAACACTTCTGAAACAGCTTAGTCAAGAGCGGAGCGATAAAGTGTTTAGTATGCAATATCCTATTGTTAGATATATAGTCAGTTCCAGGAGGTTTCCTTGGGTTTAATTTATCAATTATATCATTTATTTCCTTCATTGTGACTACTATATTTTCTGTATTCAAAGCTAAAAGGCACATGCTAAGAGGTACAACTTCCTCAAATTTTTGTCCATTGAAAAAAAAAAAACACAAACAGAATCCTTAAAAATATAAATTTAAATAAACAACATTTTAAAAATGTAAATAAATGAATTCTCCACGCCTATTTATTCGTAAATAATTATTTATGTCGACAATGCCAGGAGTCAATTAATTCCTAAATTAATCTGAAATAAATATGCAGTAAATACAGATAAATAAAACATAGAAATTCAATTTACATTCAATTCTATACAGGCGCACCATTTTGCTTTATACAAGGTGCGTTCATTAATTTCCAGGACTGCTCTGTATCTTTGAAAATATAAAACAAATAAAAAAACTAATTTAATATTTTTCAAAATATGCCCCTCCTGCCTCAATACACCCGTTCCATCTTTTTTTTCCAATTGTCGAAGCAGGAGATAAAATCACTTTTTGAGAGGTTCCTCAAGGTTGCCTTCGATTCAGCTTGTATCATATCAACGTTGTCAAATTTCCGTCCTTTCAAGTTCATTTTCAATTTAGGATAGAGGAAAAAGTCATTGGGGGCTAAGTCGGGGGAATAGGGTGGATGAGGGATCTGTATGGTTGAATGCTTGGCCAAGAACTGCAAAACAACATGGGCTGTGTGCGGCCGCGCAATACCGACGTGAAGTATCCATTCATTGTTTTGCCATCTTTCAGGTCTTTTAAGGCGCACTGCGTCCCTTAAGCACCTCATTATCCCCAAATAAACAGATAGTCCAGTCTCTGAAAATAATTCTTCTGTTAGATTTAATTAACTCCTTTATTTTGAGCTTGTTTTCCTCGCAACGAAATGATCTTGGACGCCCAGTAGGCTGCTCATCGTTTACCTTTTCCCGACCTTTTTGGAAGCGTGAAAATCATTCAAAAGTTCTTGAATGGGATAAAGCCGCATCGCCAAAAGCTTCTTTAATCAATTCATACGTCTCAGTAGCACTTTTTTCAATTTAAAACAAAACTTAATGCAGATTCTCTGCTCTTCGAAAATGGCCATTTTAAAATTAGAAATGCGAACCTTACAAGGAAGTTGTTTTGTTCTATTTTTAGATCGGCGCGTGCGCCACGAGACTCGTGCTTTCAGTCAGGTGTGGTCGAATGTCCAATATTCAACTCTGTAAAAAAATATTTTCTCTAGCTTTTTTATTTATTTTATTTTTTAACCAGTCCTGGAAATTAATGAACGCACTTGTATATAAAACGGCGTACAAGGATCTGTGAGAAGAAAAAAAAAACATTTTTTTACTAAAATTCTATATCAATATATGCAATTTAACTTAAAGGTTGTTACTGAAACGTCAAACACTATTTATGTGGTCTTATTACCTTATGTAGAATTTTGTATCCTATTTTATTATAAAAAAGAAAGACCACCTCTCTACCGTCAAAATAGACGTAGAATCTAGAGAGAAGTGGGTATAATATACACATACTTAACTTAAAGGTTGTTACGGAAACGTCAAACACTATTTATTTATGTGGTCTTATAACCTTATGTAGAATTTTGTATCCTATTTTGAATATAAAAATTAAAGATTACCTCTCTCCCGTCAAAATAGACGTAGAAGCTAGAGAGTAGTGGGTATAATATACACATACTGAACTTAAAGGTTGTTACGGAAACGTCAAACACCATTTATTTATGTGGTCTTATAACCTTATGTAGAATTTTGTATCCTATTTTGAATATAAAAATTAAAGATTACCTCTCTCCCGTCAAAATAGACGTAGAAGCTAGAGAGAAGTGGGTATAACATACACATACTTAACTTAAAGGTTGTTACTGAAACGTCAAACACTATTTATTTATGTGGTCTTATAACCTTATGTAGAATTTTGTATCCTATTTTGAATATAAAAATTAAAGATTACCTCTCTCCCGTCAAAATAGACGTAGAAGCTAGAGAGAAGTGGGTATAACATACACATACTTAACTTAAAGGTTGTTACTGAAACGTCAAACACTATTTATTTATGTGGTCTTATAACCTTATGTAGAATTTTGTATCCTATTTTGAATATAAAAATTGAATATCACCTCTCTCCCGTCAAAATAGAGGTAGAAGCTAGAGAGTAGTGGGTATAATATACACATACTGAACTTAAAGGTTGTTACCGAAACGTCACCCACTATTTATTTATGTAGTCTTATTACCTTATGTATAATTTTGTATCCTATTTTTATTATAAAAATTAAATATCACCTCTCTTCCGTCAAAATAGACGTAGAATCTAGAGAGTAGTGGGTATAATATACACATACTGAACTTAAAGGTTGTTACGGAAACGTCAAACACTATTTATTTATGTAGTCTTATTACCTTATGTAGAATTTTGTATCCTATTTTGAATATAAAAATTAAAGATCACCTCTCTCCCGTCAAAATAGACGTAGAAGCTAGAGAGTAGTGGGTATAATATACACATACTGAACTTAAAGGTTGTTACGGAAACGTCACACACTATTTATTTATTTGGTCTTATTACCTTATGTAGAATTTTGTATCCTATTTTGAATATAAAAATTGAATATCACCTCTCTCCCGTCAAAATAGAGGTAGAAGCTAGAGAGTAGTGGGTATAATATACACATACTGAACTTAAAGGTTGTTACGGAAACGTTACATACTATTTATTTATTTGGTCTTATTACCTTTTGTATAAGTTTGTATCCTATTTTGAATATAAAAAAAGAAAGATAACCTCTCTCCCGTCAAAATAGACGTAGAATCTAGAGAGAAGTGGGTATAATATACACATACTGAACTTAAAGGTTGTTACGGAAACGTCACACACTATTTATTTATTTGGTCTTATTACCTTATGTAGAATTTTGTATCCTATTTTGAATATAAAAATTGAATATCACCTCTCTCCCGTCAAAATAGAGGTAGAAGCTAGAGAGTAGTGGGTATAATATACACATACTGAACTTAAAGGTTGTTACGGAAACGTTACATACTATTTATTTGGATTTGGTCTTATTATCTTATGTATACAGGTCTATTAGTATGAAACGCAATAATTTTCAGTGAATTCAAAAGTTCACCAATTCCATACGACAAAAGATTTTTTATTCAAAGTAATTGCCCTGATTAGCTATACACTCGGACCACCTTTCAGGCAATTTTCGAATTCCTTGTCTGAAAAATTCTATTCATTTTGAGACCAACCAGTCAACAAGCCATTTTCGGAGTATGTCTGAGTTCGAAAATTCCTGCTTTTAAGGGCGTGTCCTAAAAATGTGAAAAGATGGTAGTCTGACGACGCTAAGTCTGGTGAGTACGGCGGGTGGGGTAAGAGTTCCCAGCCCAAGTCTTTTATGGTGTTTTTGACCACCGTAGCGTTGTGGGCTGGAGCGTTGTCATGCTGCAGTATCAGGTTGTTGTGCTTTTCAAGCCATTCCGGTCTTTTTTCATTCAACGCCTCTCTCAAACTGTGCATTTGTTGTTCGTAGCGACTAGTATTGAGTGTTTCGCCAGGTTTCAGGAGCTAGAGAGTAGTGGGTATAATATACACATACTGAACTTAAAGGTGGTTACGGAAACGTTACTCACTTTTTATTTATATAGTCTTATTACCTTATGTAGAATTTTGTATCCTATTTTTATTGTTAAAAAGAAAGATCACCTCTCTCCCGTCAAAATAGACGTAGAAGCTAGAGAGAAGTAGGTATAATATACACATACTGAACTTAAAGTTTGTTACGGAAACGTCACACACTATTTATTTATGTAGTCTTATTACCTTATGCATAATTTCGTATCCTATTTTGAATATAAAAAAGAAAGATCACCCCTCTCCCGTCAAAATAGACGTAGAATCTAGAGAGAAGTAGGTATAATATACACATACTAAACTTAAAGGCTGTTACGGAAACGTCAAAAACTATTTATTTATTTGATCTTTTTACCTTATGTAGAATTTTGTATCCTATTTTTATTATAAAAAAGAAAGATCCTCTCTCTACCGTCAAAATAGACGTAGAAGCTAGAAAAAGAAGTGGGTAATTATTTTAGAAAAATATTGATCCAATGGTTTTCAATTCTTACAAAATTCCAACCGCACCAGTGAGTGCAAGTAACCAAAAAAGGCTCTGACACATTTATAAGTAAAAAGGTCTAACTGCCTTCTACATGCGTAGACATGTGGTACACTTACAGTAAAAGCAGCCGCTAACTACCTACCATGATTATCATGGCCTTTACTACTGTATACTAAGAATAATAAAAAGGTGTTTATAGTGTGGTGGTTCGTCTGGTTTTGAAGAAATGATTCAATTATTCATTCAAAGGTATTTTAATTATTACAGATGAAATATAAAAATAAATATCAATGTTAATTAGTATTGTTACAAATTAAAATCTAGTAAAGAAGAGTTGAAAATGGATGGATGAAAATGGACGTTGGCTCGTGGTGGCCGTCAAAACAATGGTATCCTCCCACGTGCTTAAACGTCACCACCACCGCCGCGCATGCGCCGACTTAGCTTACCCAGCCGGCCGAGGTGGTGGCGGTTGAAAGGGCTGTTCAAAATTGGCGGTGGGTCAAAACACCGTCACAATAGAAATAAATAGAAGCCCAATAAAAGGAAACATTCAATGTACAAACAAAATTTATATTCAAAGACAATGATCCCAAACAGACAAACACCATTAAGTGTCCTGTACAATGAAACCATATAAAACGAATATTTGAAAATACACACTAAACGGAAATAAAATCGAATATATTTACTAGGGTACTATACCAAATTAAAAGAGCTTGAAAAAAAAAGCGTGAGCAGTGAGATATCATGTTCGTAAAAAAAAGGGAATGGTATATTAATGGTACCCACAAAAAGAGTAATGAGTTTTCAATAAACTCCCGACAACAATCATAAACCCTTCAACCCTTTCCTATATACTCAACATTGTCAATTTAGAATTGGTGCATTGAATTCTGTTATACCAAACTTTACATATTCTACTATAATGCATTAGCCCGCCATCTATTATCAAAATTCTAAACTATTATAGACGCGATTCTTTTTAAAAATAAAATAATATCTACTGTCATTACAGTAAGGACAGTAGAAATTGTTTTTTATTTAAAAAAAAATCATACGCGTCTATAATAGTTTTGAATTTTGATATTCTACTATTGTTTAAAAAATAGAACAATCCATATTTAAATCATTAAATAATAAAAAGGCATATATTGGATTAAATAGAAGATTTATTTGCCAATATTTCGGTTGTCTGAATGCCAACATTTATCAAAGCATTATATTTTTGTATAAACAATGTTTTGTATAAACAACAATTTGTATTTACTTGAAAAGGCATATATTGGATCAAAATATCATTTATTTTACCAATATTTCAGTTGGCTGAACGCCAACCTTTATCAAGGTGTTATAACAGACTTATAAGAGACATACTTTAAAATGTTATAACACCTTGATAAAGGTTGGCGTTCAGCCAACTGAAATATTGGTAAAATAAAAAGCACATGTGCTCGTGGTCAGGAGATGCCTTCTTTATTTTTAATACCAACACCTGACCCACTTATCTTTTATTTTTTTCTATTGTTTTTTCATGTGTTAAGCGTCTTTACGCAAATTTGGCCTTAAATACCCATTTCTTGATTTTTCGGGAAGCCATTGGGACCAAAATTATTTTTGGTCGCAGTGGTTACAGCCTTCTCCACGCTGACGAGTGCCAACGGCGCGAAACGCGTTCGTGGATGGCTTTTCTTGTTTTATCAATAAATTGGGTTGGTCAAATATCTCGGAGCAAGCTAAATAAACGTTTAGTTTATTTTTGCTCCACTAGATGGCGCTCTGCCATCTAAAAAGCACATGTGCTCGTGGTCAGGAGATGCCTTCTTTTTTTTTAATATATATATATATATATATGGGTGTTTTCAGTATTTTGCGCAACTTATCAAAATAATTAAATGACAATAGTAAAATAAAACATAATTCTACAAAGGCGTTAAAATATTTTCACTTTTTATTAAACATTCGGAATTTTTTTTTTTTTAAATAGATTTAGGTGTTTAATTTTTATATACATTACTTATTGGTAGTATATATTAATTACAATATTTCATATGAATTTAGTAAAGGAGAATTGTTGAATGTAATTATGCAAGTTTTAAAACGGATCATACAAATGTCTCTCACCTTTCTAAAATCAAATTTGAAATGATTTGAAAATTTCTTCACTAAGGCTAAAGCTTTAGTGGAAAAATATATCTCCCCACGTTGCTGATTGTTGGCAGTTTTGACTTAAGTTAATTTAGCTTTATGTTAACACAACCTGGCCGCAGTGCATTATATTGTATTATAAGTTACTTTATGTATTATTTACGAACGGAAAAATACGTCTAGGGTAGACTAGTGGACATGGCATCTGCCCGGTAAGCGGAACATTGTGGGTTCGATTCCCATCCCTGGACACTTTTATTTTTCCGTTCATCATTACTCTTCATAATTCACCCTTTCATACTTTACCCAAAAAGGTTGTAAATAGCCAATATTTCACCTTGAAATAAATTTTGATTTTTCATTGAAAAGAAACTCATGCGGTGTAACTTCAAGTGTCGTTTTAGAACCTAATAAAGCCATCACTAAAACATTCAAATTACACAAATGAGTAGAAGAAAACAATTTAGTGTTGATCACTTAACACTGAAGTGGATACTAAGCATATTATAAGTCAGCAGGTTCTTTACAAATTTTGGTGAAATTATTGGTAGAGGATTTGAACACATCGTCAATATTTAGATGACCGTGACACGGGATCGTACCCCAAGCTGACCTTTATTTTTTATTATTTTACTCAAATAACCACCGCTTCTTACATAAATCCAACACTACAAGTTAACTTATAATAAATACACGTAGTACAGGCCATGATAATCATGGTGGACAGTTAACGACTGCCCTTACTGTTCCAGTTCCAAATTAACTTTATTAGCTACCACTCAAAAAGAACAACCTATCTTATGTTATTTACAGTACCTTGCCGGTCCCAAGCCCGAATGAAAAAGGAGGAGGGGGAGCAGTAACAAGCTCACTAAAAAACCTGGGTTCAGCTGGCCCGGCTGATAGTACCCTGTAAGGGCTCCTAATCCAGGGATACAGGATGAGCACCGTTTGTACTCCATGTTAGGAGCGGCTGCACATGACGTCTGTTCCTCATGTCAACGGCGGCCATTTATTTTGAAGCTAAGTCAGGCCTGCCACTGAGTAGTGCTCCCAGTCTTAATGACAAAGGCAGACGCATTCTACTTCACCCAGTCATGATGGTTGCCAAGCTTTACAAGCTTGATACCTTAATATGATTGAGTGGAGATAAGAAAGAAGAAGAAGACAGTAGATAATATTATGAAAAAGGCATCTCCTTATCGTGCAACTGAAAATTGCTGATGGCTTCGCCATCTATCGGAATAAATATCAAATATTCTCGTTGATTTTTAATTATTCCAGAATTGACCAAATACCTATTCTTGATTAATCAATAAAAGCTAACCACGGACGCGTTTCGGGCTGTTGGCTCTCATCAGCGTGGTGCAAGCTGTACCTCAACGACCAAAAAACTGGTCATTCAGGCATCCTGAAAATTCATGAAACGGGTAGTTAAGGACAGAATTGCGTGAGACCGCGACACAATGTGAAAAGTAGATAATATGTACATCGCATTTACAGTGTATTTGCATATTTACATGGTTAGAGCCTTGTGTTGTGGAATCTTGAAATCGGAGTGTTCTGTCTTCGAAGATGGGCTGTTATCCTTTTTTTTTTTTTTTATCTGTGTAGGTGTTTTTTTCTTTCGTTTTTTTTTCATTTGTCTACGTTTGTTTTCAATTGATATAGGAGTTTCTTTGGCTTGGTATCCTTACTGTAAGTATATAACATATTACGATGCACTAGCGCGCCATCTGTTATCAAATTACGAAACTATTTTAGACGCGTAATATTCTTTTTAAAATAAAACAATTTCTACTGCCCTTACTGCAATGGAAAAATTAAAGGGAGGGGCTTGCTGATCAGTGGTGAAAATGCAATATAACAGCGGTATGGTAGATTAAACTGGCGAAACCGCTGGGAGGGTTCACCACTGATGAGCCAGGCCCTCCCTTTAATTTTTCCATTGCAGTAAGGACAGTAAAATTGTTTTATTTTTTAAAAAATATTACCCGTCTAAAATAGTTTCGTAATTTGATATATCACATGTTTTGGGTTCACTATACGATAAAATAAACCCTTGAATCAATATTATGAACATTAAGCCTCCAAGGAAAAGGTTCTTTCCCTGCATCCCTGCACGCCATGTGCAGCCGCTCCTAACATGGAGTACAAACGCTGCTCATCCTGTATCCCTGGAGTCCTTACAGGGTACTATCAGCCGGGCCAGCTGAACCCAAGTTTTTTAGTGAGCTTGTTACTGCTCCCCCTCCTCCTTTTTCATCCGGGCTTGGGACCGGCAAGGTACTGTAAATAACATAAGGAAGCCTCCAAGAAGAAATTTCTTTCCCTGGATACTTAAAGTTCTTATTTTAGTATCACATGTCTACACATGTAGAAAGAATACCTCACTAGGAAATATAAATTATCAAATTGAGCTCTTGTACATTGCATATATAAAAATATTTATTTCTACATGTGTATTATGGTGTACTTAAAATAAAAGGCAGTCGCTAACTACCCACCATGATTATCATTTTCCGTACTATATATACCCCACCTGAGATAAGTTTTTAAAACATCTAATTTTATTAAAGATCTTAAAACTTTCGCTTTCTTTTCAAATTTTTGATATCGCTGGTCGTCTGTTTTATTTATTCATTTATTATATATATATATATTTTTTATGAAACAGATTCAATTTGTTCACACTTGGTTATCTCGTGTATCTTCAATAAAGGTCACTGTGTATCAAATATATTTCAGAGTTATTGTCTGAATCCCGATATACATGCTAAAAGGTACAACTTCCTTAAGTTTTGTCCATGAGTGTATCTTTCAGAGTTATTGTCTGAATCTCGATATACATGCTAAAATGTACAACTTCCTCAAGTTTTGTCCATGAGTGTATCTTTCAGAGTTGTTGTCTGAATCCCTATATACATGCTAAAAGGTACAACTTCCTTAAGTTTTGTCCATGAGTGTATCTTTCAGAGTTATAGTCTGAATCCCGATATATATGCTAAAAGGTACAACTTCCTTAAGTTTTGTCCATGAGTGTATCTTTCAGAGTTGTTGTCTGAATCCCTATATACATGCTAAAAGGTACAACTTCCTTAAGTTTTGTCCATGAGTGTATCTTTCAGAGTTATTGTCTGAATCCCGATATACATGCTAAAAGGTACAACTTCCTTAAGTTTTGTCCATAAGTGTGATGAGAAGCAATTTTGTTCACACTTGGTTATCTCGTGTATCTTCAATAACGGTCACTGTAATATCTTTCAGAGTTATTGTCTGAATCCCGATATACATTCTAAAAGGTACAACTTCCTTAAGTTTTGTCCATGTGAGTGTATATTAGAAAATTCACTTTAGTTTGAAGTGTAAAATAAGAAAACCTTATTAAATTGAATGAAATTAGCACAAACAGAATCCTAAAAAATATTAATTTAAATACACAACATTTTAAAAATGTAAATAAATGAATTCTCCACGCCTATTTATTCGTAACTAATTATTTATGTCGACAATGCCGGGAGTCAATTAATTCCTAAAATAAACTGAAATAAATATGCAGTAAATACAGATAAATAAAACATAGAAATTCAATTTACATTCAATTCTATGCAGGCGCATCATTTTGCTTTATATTTAAAACGGCGTACAAGGATCTGTGAAAAGAAAAAAAAAAACATTTTTTTATTCTAATTCTTTATTTATATATGCAACTTTAACTTAAAAGTTGTTACCGAAACGTCAAACACAATTTATTTGGATTTGGTCTAATAACCTTATGTAGAATTTTGTATCCTATTTTTAGTATAAAAAAGAAAGATCACCTCTCTACCGTCAAAATAGACGTAGAAGCTAGAGAGTAGTGGGTGTAATATACACATACTGAACTTAAAGGTTGCTACGGAAACGTCACACACTATTTATTTGGTCTTATTATCTTATTTAGAATTTTGTATCCTATTTTGAATATAAAAATTAAATATCACCTCTCTACCGTCAAAATAGACGTTGAAGCTAGAGAGAAGTGGGTATAATATACACATACTGAACTTAAAGGTTGTTACGGAAACGTCACATAATATTTATTTGGATTTGGTCTTATTACCTTATGTATAATTTTGTATTCTATTTTGAATATAAAAAAGAAAGATCACATCTCTACCGTCAAAATAGACGTAGAAGCTAGAAAAAGAAGTGGGTAATTATTTTAGAAAAATATTGATCCAATGGTTTTCAATTCTTACAAAATTCCAACCCCACCAGTGAGTGCAAGTAAACAAAAAAGGCTCTGACACATTTATAAGTAAAAAGGTCTAACTTCTTTCTACTTGTGTAGACATGTAGTGGACTTACAGTAAAAACAGTCGGTAACTTCCCACCATGATTATCATGGTCTTTACCACGTGTACTAAGAATAATAAAAAGGTGTTTATAATGTGGTGGTTCGTCTGGTTTTGAAGAAATGATTCAATTATTCATTCCAAGGTATATTTTAATTATTACAGATAAAATATAAAAATAAATATCAATGTTAATTATTATTGTTACAAATATTCAAATCTAGTAAAGAAGAGTTGAAAATGGATGGATGAAAATGGACGTTGGCTCGTGGTGGCCGTCAAAACAATGGTATCCTCCCACGTGCTTACCACGTCACCACCACCGCCGCGCATGCGCCGTCTTAGCTTACCCAGCCGGCCGAGGTGGTGGCGGTTGAAAGGGCTGTTCAAAATTGGCGGCGGGTCAAAACACCGTCACAATAGAAATAAATAGAAGCCCAATAAAAGGAAACATTCAATGTACAAACAAAATTTATATTCAAAGACATTGATCCCAAACAGACAAACACCATTAAGTGTCGGGTACAAAGAATCAATAGAAAACGAATATTTGAAGATACACACTAAACGGAAATAAAATCAAATATATTTACTAGGGCACTATACCAAATTAAAAGAGCTTGAAAAAAAAAAAGCGTAAGCCTTGAGATATCATGTTCGTAAAAAAAGGGAATGGTATATTAATGGTACCCACAAAAAGAGTAATGAGTTTTCAATAAACTCCCGACAGCAATCATAAACCCTTCAACCCTTTCCTATATACTCAACATTGTCAATTTAGAATTGGTGCATTGAATTCTGTTATACCAAACTTTACATATTCTGCTATAATGCAGTAGCGCGCCATCTGTTATCAAAATTCAAAACTATTATAGACGCGATTCTTTTTAAAATAAAACAATTTCTACTGTCTTTACAGTAAGGGCAGTAGAAATTGTTTTTTATTTTAAAAAAGAATCATACACGTCTATAATAGTTTTGAATTTTGATATTCTACTATTGTTTTCATAATGGAGCAATCCATATTTAAATCATTAAATAATAAAAAGGCATATATTGGATTAAATAGAAGATTTATTTGCCAATATTTCGGTTGTCTGAATGCCAACCTTTATCAAAGCATTATATTTTTGTATAAACAACATTTTGTATAAACACTGTTTTGTATAAACACTGTTTTGTATAAACAACATTTTGTATTTAATTAAAAAGGACATATATTGGATCAAAATATCATTTATTTTACCAATATTTCAGTTGGCTGAACGCCAACCTTTATCAAGGCATTACATTTTTGAATAAACACTATTTTGTATTTAATTAAAAAGGACATATATTGGATCAAAATATCATTTATTTTACCAATATTTCAGTTGGCTGAACGCCAACCTTTATCAAGGTGTTATAACAGACTTATAAGAGACACACTTTAAAATGTTATAAAACCTTTATAAAGGTTGGCGTTCACCCAACTGATAAATTGATAACTGACCCAACTGACAAATTGATATTTTGATCCAATATATGCCTTTTCATATTAAAGATTTATCTATGGATTGCTCTATTTTCAAAACATTTTGTATAAACACTGTTTAATATAAACAACATTTTGTATAAACACTATGCAGCGCTGAGTTTGTTTATACAAAAATGTAATGCCTTGATAAAGGTTTGGCGTTCAGCTAACCGATATATTGGCAAATAAATATTTTATTAAATCCAATATATTTGCTATTTTATTATCTATTATTTTTTCTACTATATATTCTTTAAAAAAAAAAGAAACATTTCGGCCAGAAAAGATTTTATTTTCTTAACGTTTCGACAGGAATCTTTTGTTTGTTTATAGTTACCCTAAAAATGGTATTACATCATGCTTAATAGATGTAAGGTTTACCATGAAAATAGAGGCTGCCTGGCCGGCATTCATAGTTCTTAAAAAAAGACATGTCTGCCAGAAAATGATTATCTCGTTGTTTAGACAAAATTCCTTTATCCTCGTCAGATAAAAAAGCCTACTCCACGCTGACGAGCGCCAACAGCTCGAAACGCGTTCGTGGATGGATTTTTCTTGATTAATCAAGAAATTGTGTCGGCCAAATATCAGGGAACAGGTTAAATCAATGTTTAATTAATTTCTGTTCCACTAGATGGCGCTCTGTATTCTGAAAAGCACATGTTCTCCTGGTCAGGATATGCCTTTTTTTATTTATAAAAAATATAAATGGAGCATTTGACAAGGTGTTATAAATGTATCTAAATTATGAAATACAGACTTAGATAAGTAACAAAGCCACAACACCAGCTTTGGCAAACTGAGATGCATCCACCTAGAAACCGCTAGTTTGCAGAGACGTTCAATAGATGGTGCTTTGTTCAGCGTCTATTTTGAAGGGAGAGGTGACCTATATTTTAATAGATAAATTTTCTCTTAGCACAAAATTTCCATCTATATATATATATATATGAAAAAACAATAGAAAAAAATAAAAGTGGGTCAGGTGTTGATATTAAAAATAAAGAAGGCATCTCCTGACCACAAGCACATGTGCTTTTTAGATGGCAGAGCGCCATCTAGTGGAGCAAAAATAAACTAAACGTTTATTTAGCTCGCTCCGTGATATTTGGCCAACCCAATTTCTTGATAAATCAAGAAAAGCCATCCACGAACGCGTTTCGCGCTGTTGGCGCTCGTCAGCGTGGAGAAGGCTGTAACCACTGCGACCAAAAAGATTTTTTGGTCCCAATGGCTTCCCGAAAAATCAAGAAATGGGTATTTAAGGCCAAATTTGCGTAAAGACGCTTAACACATGAAAAAAGAATAGAAAAAATAAAAGATAAGTGGGTCAGGTGTTGATATTAAAAATAAAAAAGGCATCTCCTTCAAAAAGCACATGTGCTCGTGGTCAGAAGATGCCTTCTTTATTTTTAATATATATATATAATTAATATTTATTTTTCTATAGACTTTAATCAGTAATGAATAAAAATTGAAAGAGAAAGGGTATGGCTCATCAGTGGTGACCCTCCCAGCAGTTTCATCATTTTAATCTATTGTATTTATTTGTATTTATATTGTATTTGTATTTATTTGTATTTGTATTTATTATGTTCGAATATTGTATTTATTGTATTTATTATATTCACTATTGTATTAAACTGGTTCAAATTCACATTAATAGGTACCGCTCAGCAAGAGCAACCTAGTTCATGATAATTGAACAATGAATAATATGTGAAGGTTATTCCCATATTAAACAATTTTTAACGCGGGATTCAATCCCAGTTCATGACTGTCGGGAATCGAGCGTGTTACCCACTCGTCCACCGACCTTTTTTTATTTTGTATTAAACTGAATTCGTTATATACTCTGTACTTGCTATTGAAAACAGTAAATTGGTGTTTGGAATAAACTATAGACATATGCTTCTAGGACGGTAAATGTATATCTTAATTAAAGATATAAGATATACACCAATACCTCGCTTTGCGTCGTTTCGTTTTGCATTTTTTTTTCGAAGTTGCGTCGCTGCTTAATTTTTACTGATTTTCTCTGTGCGTCGTTAGATTTTCGAAGTTGCGTTGTTTTGGATTCGAGTCTTTAATTTTTATTTTTATTTTTTGAATTTTTTTTTCCTAAAATATGGCAACACCTTTGTTTTTGATTGCGCCTTTACATATTTTCACTGTGCGTCGTTAGATTTTCGAAGTTGCGTTGTTTTGGATTCGAGTCTTTTATTAATTTTTTTTTTTTTTTAATTTTTTTCCTAAAATATGGCAACACCTTTGTTTTTGATTGCGCCTTCACATATTTTCACTTTGCGTCGTTTCAATTTGCGTCGTGTTTTTTTGGAATGTAACCCCGACGCAAAGCGAGTTATGGGTGTAGTCTAGAGATTAAAATGGCGAAACCGCTGGGAGGGTTCATCACTGATGAGCCATACCCTCCTTCTTTCACTTTTTAATCATTGCTGTAAACGTGATGTATAAATAAATTTTAATTATATATATTTTATAAGAGATAATTAACGTTTAAATATGTTTATAATTTTAAACGATAGAGGGCTCTATGATATTATTGATATTTATATATTAATAGCAATTGATAGTTAGCAGATTGGGGATCAGTGGAAGGATGGTCTAAACCGTTGGTTTTTCGACCGCTACGACCCGAGTTCGATTCCCGCATTGGGCACTTTTTTCTACTTTAAAAAAATGCTCCAATGGCCCCCTATTCTTGCAAATGTCCAACCCCACCAATGATGCAAGTAACCAAAAGGGGCTCTAGTACATTTGTAAGGCCAGGAATCGAACTGCTTTTCACATGTGTAGACATGTGATGCACTTACAGTAAAAGCAGTCGCAAACTTCTACCCACCATAAATAACATGACCTGTATCACGTGTATTAGGGATAATAATAAAAAAAAAGTTATCAGATTTCTATTAATATTTCATTTGGTATATTGAAATATCTTTTCCCCCCCTATTTAGAGCATCAAATAAAATAATATCATTCAAATAAAAAATGCGCGGGAAATTAAAATGTCAAAATAATTTAATGCAGACGAATATCTAAATTAAATTTTCTAAATCAGAACGAATGAAAAACTATTTCTATATATTTTCTCTTAATAATATATTCTGAAATAATTGTATTTGACACATGCTCTAATATAAATCTAGAATTTAATTTTTAAAAATATAGCAAAAATAAATTTTAAAAAATGATTGTAATTAAATTTGGCTAAAACAAGGTTATTCAATAAATTTTCCAAATAAGAAACAGGGCTTTAAAAATTTAAATATTTTGATTTTCAATTTAAAATAACTTTGAAATTTTTTATTATTTAAATGACAGGAAATAGTTTACTCCTATAAAATTAATTAATATTTATTTATTTTTTCGTTTTTTCCATATATCATTGTTGTTTATTTCATTATATTTTATTTATTTTTCATTAAATATATTTCTTTTAAATTTTGATGCTTTAAATTGGATACCGTTGTAAACTATGAGTTTAAATTTTAATTGTGTGGTTTTTTTATAAGAATATTTTTATTTTGTGAAATATTATTTACGATACTTTATTATAGATTAAAAGATAATTTGTTTAATTATTGTTAAATTAAGATTTAAAAAAATATTTTCTGATCCTGCAACTGAAATTAACTGAATACGTATCAAATAATCGTTGATTTTTTTATAAACATTCCCGAATATTGGTCAAAAACCTTTTTTTTTTTTTGCTTATCCCTAGTAAATGTGGTAAAAGCCATGATAATCATGGTGGGTAGAAGTAGGCGACTGATTTTACTGTAAGTACACTACATGTCTACACTTATGAAAAGCATTTCGAATTTTTACTTACAAATGTGTCAAAGCCCCATTTGGTTACGTGCATTCGCTAGAACTCTCAAATACCTTTATTGGTATATCAATGAAATAATTAAGAAATTTAATCATTAGTTGATATTTTTTCCGATAGATGACGCAAGTCTTCAATAACTCTAAAATGCACGATAAATGCACCGTTGGGAGGGTTCACCACTCATAAGCCAGACCCTCTCATTAATTTTTCCATTGCAGTAAGGGCAGTAGAAATTGTTTTATTTTTAAAAAAATCATACGCGTCTATAATAGTATCGAATTTACATAAAGAGATGTATCTTTTCTTGATTTATCAACCTGTTTCTAATACAATTTCCCTTTTTTACTATATTTTTTCATTAAAATATTTTTATTACTGTCCATAATGTTAAAGTCTGTGAACGAGTGGTTAAAACCTTCGATTTCCGATAGCCATGAACCGGGATCGAATCCCCCTTTGGACATTTTTTTTCTGTAAAGAAGCTGTAAATAACATAAGCTAGATTTGTAGAGAACGACATTTGAAAATTATCCCGCATGTGTTACTTTTGAACGGAAAATCGAAATTTATTTTAAGGAGAAATAACGGATTATTTCTAACCTTATGGATGAAGTATGAAAGGATGAATTCCCATCCCTGGACACTTTATTTTTCCGTTTATCATTACTCTTCACAATTCATCCTTTCATATTAAATTCCTAAGGTTAGAAATAATCGTTATTTCTCCTTGAAATAAATTTCGATTTTTCGTTCAAAAGAAACATTTGCGGTATAATTTTCAAATGTCGTTCTACAATCATAAACCGCATTATATTGTATTGTGACAATTGACAATTAAACAACTTTATTGACATCTCGTTAATCTTTACACTCAAAGGGAGTTATAAGGTAATAATAATGGTAGGAATGAAGAGAGATATATACAATCGACGTAGCCCTCTCCGAGGGCACGTCCGGATCAGGAGCTTAAAGCCGCCTTGAATCTAGACAGATCCCTGCCATTTAGGAAGTTCATGTTCGGAACATGTTTGATGATAATGTCGAAGAATTTGTCAAGAAGAATCTTGTCTTCAGGCGTGAGTAGCTTTATACCGCATTATATTGTATTATAAGCTAGATTTCTCTTATTTAGCGGAATCTAATAAAGTAATTTTGAACAGAACAGTTCCCTTAATTGACACTTTTGCTGTGATCCTTTGATGAACTACAATTCGCGTAACATCTAATGTCTTTCTGAGGTAGATTGTCTTGATCTCCTCCAGCTGAAGAAAGATGTCAACTTTGGGAATGATTGTGTGTGACAGTTTGGACAGCTGTTCTCCTACACTTGGAGCTTGGGCGAATTCTGCTGCAAATTCGTTTACTACGTGCAAAGCGTCTCGTCCACGTGTTCCGTTCTCACGCTCACATCCATGTCTGTGGAACGGTAAGTACAGTACTTATCTCTTACATTGATCGTGATACATCATTGCAGTGCATACACTTTTGTCATCAACTAGCCTCTTAGCAAACTCTATAGCTGAAAATCATATACCAATATGTGTAAAAATAATAAAAAAGGTCAGGTGTTTGTTATTAAAATCAAAAAAGGCATATCCTGACCACTTTCATATGAATATTTAGATGGTAGAATGCCATCTAGTGGAACAGAAATCAACTAAACATTGAATTGGCCTGTTCCCTGATATTTGGCCAGGCCAAGGCTAAATCAACGTTGAGTTGATTCCTGCTCAACTATATGGCATTCTACCATCTAAATATTCATATGAAAGTGGTCAGGATATGCCTTTTTTGATTTTAATAACAAACACCTGACCTTTTTTATTATTTTATTTTTATTATATATATATACTAGACGAATGACCCGGGCAACGCCCGGGTTTACACGATTAAATGTATTATTCAAACACATAAAACATAGCAAATATAGCAAGAGCAGTTATTTTAAACGGCGAATTAGATCAGTTATAGCAAAAAATGAAAATATATATGTAAATATGTAAAATAGTTATAAATTAGAAAACCTGTAAATATAGTTAAGGACTTACATTGTAATTAAGAAAAAGCTTCTTGTCTAGAACGCTGAGGCGACCTGCGGGCGGCGCGCGCCCGTTGGCTGCCGGCGAGCACGTGCTGCCGACTGCTTCCAACTCACTTGTTGGTTTACCCGGGTTTACGACATATATATTTTTTAAACTGTAAAATAATGACACTTTTAGTATATGTCACATATTTTCCAATTAGTTAGAGCCGATACTTTATAATATTATACCCTTCTATTAAAATGTACTTAAACAAGGTAAAATCCTCTGGAGTAACTTGGTAAAGAGAGAACATTCAAAGACAAAGAGGATAAGTTTCTTTTTATGAACATGCGTTCGAGCTTTCGGGCACAATGTCGCCCTTCAACAGGAATAAAACTATACAAAGAATCAAGATACGTCTATATATATATACAGGTGATTAGCATAAACAAGAAAACTATTATTTTTTAGAGAGATAAAATTTAAGTTTTATGTGTGATATACAAATCAGGTAATAGGAGAAATGTGATTATGCTAATATATGGTTTAATCTGCTAGTTAAAGAATCTATAGGTTGTTGTGTGAACAGCTTATGTAAATATTTCATTATAAAGTTATGGAATATCTCTGAAATATAATAGCATCAATAGGCACATTGAGATTCCGGAACTTTATAATGAAATATTTATCTCTGAAATATAATAGCATCAATAGGCACATTGAGATTCCGGAACTTTATAATGAAATATTTACATAAGCTGTTCACACAACAACCTATAGATTCTTTAACTAGCAGATTAAACCATATATTAGCATAATCACATTTCTCCTATTACCTGATTTGTATATCACACATAAAACTTAAATTTTATCTCTCTAAAAAATAATAGTTTTCTTTTTTATGCTAATCACCTGTATATATATAGACGTATCTTGATTCTTTGTATAGTTTTATTCCTGTTGAAGGGCGACATTGTGCCCGAAAGCTCGAACGCATGTTCATAAAAAGAAACTTATCCTCTTTGTCTTTGAATGTTCTCTATTAAAATGTACACCGTTTCTATTTGCTACCACCCCCATATTTTGTATGTATTCTATATATTTATTAATATAACTTGCACACCCCTATTTGTATTTAAACTAAAAATGGTGACGTCAAAATAAAGATCCAAAGCGGGGGGCAGAGAGAGAGAAGAAATAACCAACACCCAGATGCCCCCCCCCCCCCCCCCCCCCCCCCCCCCACCAGGGCTTTATATAGACGACCCCTGTAAACAGGACAGGTTTTTAGCAGGGGGTCAGCAGCAGTATGTTCTACAGTGTGTCCATCGGCAGATCGCTTCTGTCTCTCTCAGTCTCTCTCTCCATGTCTCGGTGATAGGCATCCAAGTTTGTGTCATGGCTTCTACCCCTGTCCCGTGGGCTGTCCCCAATCACTCTCTGTGCTAACATCTAGCCTTGCCTCTGCTTCTTGTTGTCCGCGTGTGGGAAGAACATCAACACTCACCTCACGTACACGACTTCCAGCTTATCCATACATCGACATTTGCAACAATATTATATATATATATATATTCACCTACTATAGGCCTTTATAGTATTCCAAAAAATATGTTATCAATTAACAAACCTCATCACTAATATCAGAAGAATAATTGTAATTATAAAAATGATCCCATTGATAATATCAAAGAGATTAAGGTGGGTAAATTATCGTTAATGACATGAAATTATCAAAACTATTCCACTTAATTACATTTTTAATTAACACTCGGTGAAGAAAACAAAATAAGCCAAAATTTAATTACATTACAGAGATTATATAATCACTTTTAGATAATATTCTACATATCATATAGAAATGATTTGTTTTTTTAATCTTAAAGTTGTTTTCCACGAAAACTCTATCTATTTATGAAAAAAAGGCATCTCCTTATCGTCCAACTGAAAGTTGCTGATGGCTTGCGCCATCTATCGGAATAAATATAAACTATTCTCGTTATTTTTCAATTATTCCAGAATTGGCCAAATACCCATTCTTGATTAATCAAGAAAAGCTAACCACGGACGCGTTTCGGAATGTTGGCCCTCATCAGTGTGGTGCAAGCTGTACCTCAACGACCAAAAAACTGGTCATTCAAGGCATCCTGAAGAATCATGAAACGCGTAGTTAAGGCCAGAATTACGTGAGACCGCGACACAATGTGAAAAAAATAGTACAAATGTGATATTGTACTGGGATGAGGTGCATAATACATCTCATACAACTCATAATACATGTATATCTCTATGTATTTAGGTATGAAAAAAACAATAGAAAAAAAAAAAGAAAAATAAGTGGGTCAGGGATTGATATTAAAAATAAAGGAAACCTATCCTGACCACGAGCACATGTGCTTTTTTAGATGGCAGAGCGCCATCTAGTGGAGCAAAAATAAAATAAACCTTTTTTAAACTTGCTCCTCAATATTTGGCCAACCCAATTTCTTGATAAATAAAAAAAAAGCCATCCACGAACGCGTTTCGCGCTGTTGGCGCTCGTCAGCGTGGAGCAGGCTGTAGCCCTTTTTTTTTTCGTGGATGGCTTTTATTGATTTATCAAGAAATTGGGTTAGCCAAATATCACGGAGCAAGTTAAATAAACGTTTAGTTTATTTTTGGTCCACTAGATGGCGCTCTGCCATCTAAAAAGCAGCAATATGCTTTCTTTATATTTAGGTATACCAAAAAGTGCCATCTGTTTCTTTAAAAGTTCATTAAATCATTATTTTGTGTTTATTAGACAAGTACAATACGTGATGTTTTTTTTTTTCTTATCCTTAGTACACGTGGTACATGCCATGATATATAATTGTAATCATTGTGTGTAGAAGTTGGCGACTGCTTTTACTTAAGTGCACCACATGTCTAAACATGTGAAAAGCAGTTCGACTTTGAACTTACAAATGTTCCAGAGCCGCGTTTGGTTACTTGCATTCGCTGGTAGGGTTGGACTTTTACAAGAATTGGGGGCCATTGGAGCCTTTTTTTATCAGAAAAAAGTGCCCAGTGCAGGAAACGAACTCGGGCCGTAGCGGTCGGAAACCAACGGTTTAGACCATCCTTTCACCAACCCCCATAGGTAATGTTAGTAATAAAGAATCAACCATTACACCAGTTTAGGCATATTCAGACAAAACTAACCTGTAATTTATGTTGTAATTGAAAAAATGCATATTTTGACCACTCATATGAGCATTTTAGATGGCAGAATGTCTTCTGGTCTTAGAAGTATAGCCTTCACAACGCTGACGAGGGCCAACATCCCGAAACGCGTTCGAGGTTGGCTTTTCTTGATTTATCAAGAATATAGGTTGGCTAAATAACAGAGGGAACGGGTTAAATCAACGTTTAGTTGATTTCTGTTCCACTAGATGGCGCTCTGCCATCTAAAAAACGCTCGTGTTGTTGATCAGGATATACCAAATTTGTTTTTAATATCTCTATGGGGAATCAAAATCTTAAATCTTCGAAACTAAGATTCTTTTTGAAATTAAACAATTTCTACTGCCCTTACTGCAATGGAAAAATTAACGGGAGGGCCTGGCTTATCAGAGGTGAACCTTCCCATTAATTTTTCCATTGTAGTAAGGCCAGTAGATATTGTTTAATTTCAAAAAGAATCTTACGCCTTTAAAATAGTTTCGAATTTTGATAACAGATGGCGCGCTAGTGCATCAAAAATCTTAAATATTGTTGACACGTATGTATTCAAACCAAATAGACAAACCTACAAAAAAAATTAACTTTTATAAAAATCTTTATTTATATAGATAAAAAGATCATAGTTATTGGAAGCAATATTTCTATTACATAAAAGAGGTCTATCAGAAACACCAAATTGTTCCTGTGGAGAAACTGAACAAACTGCTCTTCACCTTATCTACGACTGTCCGAACTTTACAGAAGTGAGACATCGATTGTTCCTTGATCTAAATGATTTAACTCTCTTACATCAGCCACTTTGTCTATATAAATTTTATAAACTCTATCGAGTAATACATGTAAGTTTGTAAATATTTAATTCTAAGTTTTAATTTATTTTTTGTTTTGTGTGTTTCCTCTCTGTAATAGGTGCAATACTTCAATATCGCGCCTGGTGTGGTGATTAATAAATAAATAAACTAGAAACTATTATAGACGCGTATGATTCTTTTTGATATTTAAACAATTTCTACTGCCCTTATTCCAATTGAAAAATTAATAGGAGGGCCTGGCTCATGAGTGGTGAACCCTCCCAGCGGTTTCGCCAGTTTTTCCATTGCAGTAAGGGCAGTAGAAATTGTTTAGTTTCAAAAAGAATCTTACGCGTCTAAAATAGTTTCTAATTTTCATAATAAATGGCGCGCTAGTGTATCGTAACATAAAATAAATAAATAAATAAAATTTTAAAAATAGGATTCTTAATATTAAATTTTTAATATTAAAAACAAAAGTAGATCAACAACAACAACAAAAGCCTTTATTGAGGACCTCTCGTCCTATAAAGGATTCGCCAGTTTACAGAGTAATTGAAGAGAAGAGAGCTAAGAATACAGAGATATATGTAGTAGGTATTGTATAGTATTTTCTACACTGTGACTATATACAACAGCAGCAACAAGCCTTTAAAACAAAAGGATATCTAATATTTACAATTAGCATTTAATTAACTTCCACTAAATTATTAATAATTCTGACTGGGCGTGCCATTAACTGCCTCGTTAAGTTTGAAACTTATGGAAACAAAAGAGAGAAGGTTTAAATACAATTTACGTCCCACAATGGCTAGAATTAATTGGGCAGAAAGAGATAACAGGGAGGTAAATTTATTAGATTGTTGAAAACATGAATAATATCTCTCGTGTAACAACTACCTTTGTTTTAATAAAAAGGCATCTCCTTATCGTGCAACTGAAAGTTGCTGATGGCTTGCGCCATCTATCGGAATAAATATCAACTATTCTCGTTGATTTTTAATTATTCCAGAATTGGCCAAATACCCATTCTTGGTTAATCAAGAAAAGCGGGCTGTTGGCCCTCATCAGCGTGGTGCAAGCTGTACCTCAACGACCAAAAAAATTGGTCATTAAGGTATCCTGAAAAATCAATAAACGGGTAGTTAAGGCCAGACTACAACTACCTTTGTGTTATCTTCATTATAATGTTTTATAGGGGGTCGGTGGAAGGCTGGTTAAACCGTTTGGTTTTCGACCACTAGGACCCGGGTTCGATTCCCGCATTTGACACTTTTTTTTGTTAAAAAAAAAATGCTCCAATGGCCCCCGATTCTTGCAAAAGTCCAACCCCACCAGCGAGTGCAAGTAACCAAACGGGGCTCTGGCATTTGTAAGTGCAAAGTCGAACTGCTTTTCACATATGTAGACATGTGGTGCGCTTACAGTAAAAACAGTCGCTTACTACCCACCATGATTATCATGGCCTGTACCACGTGTACTAGGGATAAGCAAAAAAAAAATAACAATAAGTGATTTATTGAAATTTGATATATTTTCAAAAAGGTTACAAGTTTTTCTCTAAAAAGTGTAGCGAATGGTCAGTCTATTCAAATATTTTTATTAACAACTTCAATAAATAATAACTGTAAAAGTAAACAAAGATATTTACATTTGCTATCTTGACTTCCTGGTCAGTGCTATGGTCCCCTGATGTCCTGCAGCGCTTTCCAACAGTCTTTCTATGACTGGTGGATTCTCGATAAAATGGTCCCCTGTCCTTTATCCATTCTTGTCTGTCAGGTCTCCTGTCATCTGTAGGTCCTGGATCTCTTCTTTGGTCATCCTGTGGTCCATGTTCCTCGTCTTCACATGCCAGCTCCCTACAACGTTCTAACAATCTATCCATGGCTTCCATTTCTTTATTTCTATATAACTAATCGTGAGGTTCATACTTCTTTTCTGTTGAAATGATTTCCATGGTTTTTTGAGACCAGGAATTGAATGTAGTAAAGTCTATTTTTATTATGTTTATTACTTTCCTATATTGTATGTATATTGTTACAATTACCTTCCATGTTAACATTATGGACACTACCTTTACAGGCATTTATTTCTATTTGGACCATTTCCCTCGCCAGTAGCTGGTATTTTCTTTTCTTTGTCAGCCTCGTAGTTTGAATATTGTCTTGGGAGGTAATACCTATCTCTATGATTGGTATATCTTTTTTTAATCGCGTATATATGTACTGTAATAATAATATAAATAATATTACCACATATATAAAATTAGGAAAGACAAATTTCAAGCTGAGGCAACAATTTATTTAGGACACACACAAGCACAAATCAAAATGTATAAAATATAAGAGAATAAATAGGGGAAGTACACAGAGTAACGAAAATAAATATCAAAATTAATAATATATTCATTAAAAATATGTTTCGCTCTACAATATAATAATAATATATGGGTAACACTTAGATGTTGAATCACCAGAGCATCTTCTTTTAACTTGCCCTCTGACTAATCAAATTGTATGTAGATACTTTGAAACATTACCAAATTCTCTTTGTGTATATACTCTATCTTATGAGAACTTTGTTAAGTTTAGAACTATTTGTACAATAATTTACAAAACACTACTAATCCATCGTGTAAATAATTAATCATATATATGTAAATAATACTAGCACAGCACAATAGTCCTTTGGACTTCGTGCTTTTGTAACAATAAATAAAATATAAAATAAAAAAAACACCTAGGAAAACGCCTATAACGAATCGATAGACGTTTCACCAATTTAATCTACCAGAACGCTTTATATAAGCTCTAATACTGTATTGGATCATTCTGCTTTTATATGCTACACTGAAGAGTGAAATCTTAGAAATAGTATTCAAGTAAACTATGGACATAAGATTTTAGGACAGTAGAATTACATATAAGTATTTGCATTCATTCTTACATATACATTGGAGGTTAATATGACGAAACTGCTGGGAGGGTTCACCACTGATCAGCCAAGCCATCCCTCTTTCAATTGCTTTTCGGCCTTTCTGGCTAAGATAAAAGTGTAATGTAGGATCTTTCAATTTTTCTTCATAAAAGGATAAGAAGAGAATGCATATGCAAATACATTTTAATTATATATTTTTTAAATTATTGTTAAAAATGTTTATAATTTTAAGTGATATAGTGAAATAAGTTATTGGTGATATTTTAAATCTATAGATCCTTAATTGTCTAGAAAATTTCAAGAAAACTTGTCTTTTTATATAGATATATATTAAAAATGGCATATCCTGACCAGGAGCACATGTGCTTCACAGAAGGCAGAGCGCCATCTGGTGGAACATTTTCTTTTATTATCTTTTATTTTTTTATTTCGTTTTTTAATGTGCTAAGCGTATTTACGCAAGTTTGGCCTTAAATACCCATTTCTTGTTTTTTCAGGAAGCCATTGGGATCAAAAAATCTTTTTTTGGTCGCAATGGTTCAGCCTACTCCACGATGACGAGCCTCAAAAGCGCGAAACGCGTTCGTGGATGGCTTTTCTTGATTTATCAAGAAATTGGGTTGGCCAAATATCAGCGAACAGGCTAAATCAATGTTTAGTTGATTTCTGTTCCACCAGATGGCGCTCTGCCTTCTGTAAAGCACATGTGTTCCTGGTCAGGATATGCCATTTTTAATATTGATTTGTACACCTGATCTTTTTATCTTTTATTTTTTTATTTCGTTTTTTAATATAGATATATGATATACAATATTTTTGGGTATTTGTGTTTTGTTATCATATATTTTACTATGTCCTCTCTCTCTCTCTCCTGGTTTACCTGGTTGATCCTGCCAGTAGTCTTGTCTCAAAGATTCCAGTTGGTCTCGAGGACCACGCCATCACCATCTTTTCAGCGGCGAAGTACGCGATCTACGTATTCTTCGTAGATCGCAAAATGCGTGGTGTCGCTGGAGACCCGCTGGTGATTCTCCACCAAACTCTGCAGTGCTGGTAGGGACGCCATATTCATTGTACATAGAGTATATAATACATATTATCTTTTTTAAAATAGTACAGACTGTGCACTTTGTATGTATTGACAAGATGTCATGAAAATTATTTTAATTTTCAATTGTATAAGGTTAAACCATGCATGTCTAAGTACACGCCCTAGCAAGGTGAAACCGTGAATAGCTCATTAAACAGTTACTTAGATCGTACATTTTTACTTGAATAACTGTGGTAATTCTATAGCTAATACATGCAATTGAGACCTCGTCCCTTTTAGGATGCTTTTATTAGACCAAGACCAAAACGGGGCAACTCCGATAGTCGTGGTTGTGATGTAATTGCAAATACACCTATCCCCCAATTTACACGGTACTTGTTTTACACGTTATCGCTTTTACACGGTTTTCCAAATAAGTTTTTTTTATATCGCACTATACTAAATGCTACTGTGATTGAACACATACGCTGTGTACACATCTCACGAGGAATCCCGAACTTATGTGATGACAACATATTTTAACCTGTCAATGCATTTTATTTTTTACTAGCGGATGTGTACCCGGCTTCGCCCGGGTTTTATCCGAGTGAAAGTTTGCCTAACGAATATTATATATTATGAAGTATAATAAACAACGTTAAAGATTAGTTTTAATTATTAATCAAGATTGTGTGTGAATATGTGAGAAATATGTAATATCGTTGTTGTTTTCTTGGCCGACTGTTTTACATATGGTGTTATCTTAAAATTGCTTGTTTTGAATATTTTTTTAGATTGAGTTGAATGAATTGCTGAATTTTTTTTTGTATTTATATATAAATAAAATTAACTCTTTTGATTTTTTTTTGTATTTAATCGATAACAGCGAAGTTACGCATGTTAATGTTAGGAAATATATTTTGATGTTAAGCAAAACCTGCTCCATCTCGTTTTACATAAATGTTGAAAATTTGGTCGAAATTGATGCATTGTAACGAAAGTTTTTAGCGAACACCACTTATGAAATTTGCATTTTATTAATATAGATTTCTGTGTACATCTATCCCCCGATTTACACGTTTTTCTCAGGAACGTATCTACCGTGTAAATCGGGGGATAGGTGTAATTCAGAGAATATAAAAAAGAGTAGTTATCATCATATTTGTTTATGTTTTTGCATTGAGACAGCTCGAGTTAGGCTGTATATAGATAATTGGAAAATAAGCCATAAGTTAGGAAGTTCCGGCTCTTAAATAAATAATTGTTCATCTTCGTATATTGATTTTTAAAGAAACAAAACAGTGGTGACTCTGAATAACTATAGCGGGTCAGTGGAAGGCTGGTTAAACCGTTTGGTTTTTGACCACTACGACCCGGGTTCGATTCCCGCATTGGACACTTTTTCTGTTAAAAAAAATGCTCCAATGGCCCCCGATTCTTGCAAAAGTCCAACCCTACCAGCAAGTGCAAGTAACCAAACGGGGCTCTGGCACATCTGTAAGTGCAAAGTCGAACTGCTTTTCACATGTGTAGACATGTGGTGCGCTTACAGTAAAAGCAGTCGCTAACTACCCACCATGATTATCATGGCTTTGAGATAAGAAAGAAGAAGAAGATGTTTTTTATATATATATATATATGAAACGAATCTAAGGTTTCGCACACGCCAATATGCAGGGACTTATTGTTAGCGTGAATGAAGAAAGAAACGTTGCAATCTTCTGACTCAATTTATTTCAATCACGCGTCTCTTTTATATAGTTACAAATATTTACATAAATCCTAACAGTGTAAAATTTACATCTACAAATAATTTATAAGCAGAATGTGACAAACCCCCCTACTAAAAAAAAAATAAATCTCAGATTTATTTACACAAATGGAGGTTGGGAGGGGTTGGAAGGTTAGAGAGAAAAAAAAAAACATTCTGCAGAGAGAGAAAAAAAAAATATAATAATAATAATAATAATAACAATAATAATAAAAGTATTATCACTATGGCAGTAGGGCAGTCGGACCTGATAGTTGGGGTATCCAGGTGCGTACCTAATTCACTGTATCGCATAGTGACCATTTTACTAGAGATCCCTGGGGTGACCGGCCTGTAAAAAAAATTGTTTTTTTTTTTTTCTCCTTCCCAGGCGTGTCACTTAGAACATATGTAACAGGGCTGTATTGTCCATTATTAGCTGAGTCCTTCAATGTTTGTAGAGAGAAATTAAGCCCTACCATTGAAGTAGAAAAACCACATGGACGCAAAAGAAACATTTTGCGGTATTAAGCAGCCCCTCAGAGAGTAGAAACTCCTTTCGAACTTTTGGCCATGGTCAGATTACATACATCCATTCAAATCCTCCACATCTTGGAAGGGAAATGGATAATTCCGCCTGCCTTCATTCGAGGTTGAAATAGGGTCCCATAATTTTAATTTAGATACATTAACTATTGTGCTGGGCTTATTTTCAGGCTGGCACGGTTTATTTATTTCAACTGTGTTAGGGGATGGGGTAGAAAGAACGGTGTATGGGTCTGGATAATAAACTGGTGACAGTTTGCCATGGCCTACCTGATGAGGGATTCGATACAAAACCTTATCTCCAATTTTTAAATTTGGGAATCTATGAGAACTATTGTATCTTTTAACTAACCGTTTATGTAATTCCTCGGTTTTTTCATTGGCAATGGTTCGGGCCCTTTCTACTGGCGGATACGGATTAGTAAGATCAGACATGTAGGAAGGGAGGGTCCCGTACAGCAAGTATATCGGAGGGAATGTAGTCGTAGAGTGGGGTGTGTCTCTATATTCTTCCAGCGTTTTTTGTAACAATTTTGGCCAAGGGGCCCTAGGGTTACCTTGATGTTGTATTTTTAACCTTCCAATCAACGTTGCATTAGCCCGTTCTACTAGTCCATTACACTCTGGATGGGACGGGGAGGTCATCACGTGCTTTATACCTTTCTCCCGAAGAAATTTATTGAATCTCCTCGAGACAAACGAGGGATGTCTATCCGTGACTAAGATTCTAGGTTTTCCTATATTTAATAATTGGTTTATGATATTTATGTACGTCGCGATGGATGTGCCTTTGGAAGCATATCCCCAGATATATCGTGAATGATGGTCGATAACGGTATGGACACAATTTTTTTTTTGCACTATTATAACCTCCTAGGCCCAAAACCGTATCCAAAGCCACGACATCGAAGGGTTTTGCCGCCCTAGGCAATGATCCCATCAGTCCATAGGAGGGCTGGGTGCTACTCTTTATTGTTTGACACTCCTTGCAATTCTTAACATAATTCTTTATCTTCCCTATCATCCCCTTAAAATAGTATTGAACGGACAGTGCTCTGATCATAGCACTGATGCCTGGGTGTCCTAAAGATTCATGAGCTTTCTGAATCAGGTCATCTTGGAGCTCCGGGGGAACAACTACTCTATCCTTGTTATTAAGTCTTATATAAGTAATACCATCCACTATAGAGTATAATTTTGAAGGTGGTATCGATAAATCACCCTGGTTTTGTTTCAAGGCTTGAGCTGACAAAAAATAAGAGTATGGAAGTCTGGAGAGCATGTCGGCTTCGTGATTTTCACAACCCTTGTTGTAATTAAAATCCAAGTCATATTCGGACAACTTCAAAGACCATCGGAACAGTCTCCCATTGGTGTGTTTGAAGCTATTCAGCCATATTAGCGCCTTATGATCCGTGTGAACTATGACGTGACTGCCGGATATGTAAGGGTGGTAGCGCTTACAAGTCTCGACCACCGCGAGCAGTTCTAGTTCTGTTATCGTATATTTAGACTCGGCACCTCGCAAAGCTCTACTGAAATAGGTGAACGGCTTTTGCGTGCCATCAGGATATTCCTGTTTAAGCACCGCTCCTATACCCGAGGTACTGGCATCACAATAAATATGTGTAGCCAAAGAAGGGTTAAAAAGTTGAAGTATTGGTTTGGAGCATAGCGCTTCCTTTAAACCCTCAAAGCTTCTCTGACATTCCTCCGTCCAGATAAACCGGGAGTTTTTCTTGAGAAGCTCATTCAAAGGGGCTCTTAGGTTGTTAAAATTCTTTATAAATTTCGCGTAATGTGTCACGCTTCCCAAAAAGGATCTTAAACATCGCAAATCACGAGGTGGGGGCAATGATTTGATGACATCGACATTAACGCCCGAAGGCGAGATCTGGTTCTCCGAAATTTCATAGCCGAGATAAGTTATCCTTTTCATAAATAGTAGACATTTATCTCTCCTTAACTGTATGCCTTCTTTTCTTAAAATCTCGAATATTTGTCCGAGGTGTTTTAAATGGGATTCCTCGTTTTCTGAAAATACTAAAATATCATCAAAATAAGATGTTACATTATCAAGTTTGTATTTCTGCAGAATGGCAGAGAGCTTTCTATTAAATATTGCAGGGGCGGTCTTTAATCCAAACGGCAATCTACACCAGACATAAGAGCCCTCAGAAGTTGAGAAACATGTCATCTCCCGATCTTTTGGATGAAGAGGGATTGTCCAGTAAGCGCTCAAGATATCGAGGCATGAAAATACTCTGGCGCCCTGTACCTTCTGAACTATATCCTCCATTAACGGAATAGGGAACGAATCCGAAATGATTTTCCTATTTAGGAGTCTATAGTCGATACAAAGCCTAACCCTTCCCTCGCCCTTCTTGGGTGCGAGCGTCACAGGTGCGCTGTATGGGGAAGACGCAGGTTTGATTAAACCGTATTTTAACAATTGCTCAATTTGTTATTTTATAAAGTCCCGATCTCTCAAGCTATGACGATATGGTCTAACACAGACAGGCTTTTTGTCACTCAGTCTCAGTCTTGGAGGCTGGATGTTCAAGGGTTTTATATTAAATTTGTTTTCCCCAAAGATATCTGCATGATTATCTAATAGTATTTTTACCATAGTGAAAAGTTCTATATTATCATGTAAAAAACAATCATTCGTGTCAGGCAGTGGCAGAGGTTTTGCATCTGGTTGATACACTGGCTTAGATTTTAATACATAAGGAACTGCTCCACTGTCTGGCACGGAACAAACAAAATTACAAACATTATCTTCAAGCAAGTTTTCAACATTTCTATAGAATAACGAATCTCTAATCCTAAGACATTTTCTATTTACTTTTAAACAATTTACATGATGATTGCAATATTTGGTTCTACTAATTTTAGCATAATAGTTTTGAATTTGGTAAAATCTCTGTATAGCTTCTAATTCTCTGCCTGAAAAACTGTAATTAAACTGGCCTAATTTTCTATTATTCTGTTTAATGTAACTATTATTAAAATCAATTTTCACCTTAAAATAGGGTAAGTATTTGGCAGATAAAATACCAAAATTAAGGCTTCCACTCTGAACTACATGAAACAAAAGATTGAGCGACTTATCTCCTATGGTAGTATTTAACTCAATCTCGCCAACAATTTCGATACAATGGCTAACCGATTTTAAAGATTTAAGTTTGGGTTCCCTAATTAATGTAATAAATTCCGCCGGCACTAGATGCCTGGGAAGGACATTTATTTCTGATCCAGAGTCTAAAACAAAAAGTAACTTAAAATCCACCCCGTCTACACGATCCCTCAACAATACGTGCAGACTGGGTAGGCGTCAATCGCCCTGTTCGAGTCTCCTGATAGAGGCTGGTGACTCACCCTCGTGATCTTGAACGGCGGCAAGGCTCGCGGTTTGGCTCCTGGTTGGCGGAAGGTGGGTCCCGGGACGATCGTTCCTTCCCTCTCTCCAGTTCCGCGGCCTAAAGCCCTGTCCTCCCTGCCAGGAAGTAGACGGTCGTCATCGGGCAGGATAACCCATCTCCATTCCCGAGGCTGAACTTGTGGTTCGGCAGTGAGATATCTCTATGGCCTCGGCAATCTCAAGCCAGCGCTCCAGACTTGTCGGTGAGGCAGCGATCAAAAAGCGCTCAAACTCCGACTCGATGCCAGAAGTTAATCCCTCCAAGATCAATTCCTGTGACAGTCCCAATTTGGTTGCGAGTTTAATCTTTGCAAAGTAATATTCTTTTACGGATTGTTCTCGTCCTTTTCTTACTTGCCAGAATTTTCGATGTAATCCATGTTCCGGCTCGTGAAAAAAGCGTTTCATCCTAGAATGAAGTTCCTCCAATGAGGATATATCCCTGCAGATCAAAGCATACATCTCCAGAGCTTTACCCTCGAATAACATTGGCATCATGGACAGGGATTCTTTTGATGAGAGACCTTGTTGTTGTGCCTGATGGTCAAATAATCTTGACCAGTTATCGTAGCTAAGTCCATCATCAGGATCATATCTCGGGATCAGTTCGAAAGGAAGATTCATATTTCTTCTTTCTTCCAGTGGTTCTTCCTTCGATGAGGTGCTTGCTCTCTTCCTTCCCATCGCGGTTCAAAATCCTGTCGACTTCTGAAACGAATCTAAGGTTTCGCACACGCCAATATGCAGGGACTTATTGTTAGCGTGAATGAAGAAAGAAACGTTGCAATCTTCTGACTCAATTTATTTCAATCACGCGTCTCTTTTATATAGTTACAAATATTTACATAAATCCTAACAGTGTAAAATTTACATCTACAAATAATTTATAAGCAGAATGTGACATATATATATCTCAGGAAAAGACATATATTTCACTGAAGATATGCATGTGGTCATAATCTTGAAGTGAAGTACAATAAGTCTTGACAATGTCTACAGATCCTATCTTAGAGAACGTCTTGGCATTTCTACAGGTTGTTTACAATCGATGTATCTTGTTCATGGTCGATTAACCATATTCTTATATTCTTTATATATGCGGAATATTCCATATATCAATATATTGGATTTAGAGATAAAAAAGAACGTGTACATGTGACAATATCGTTGCGGAATTTCTTGTTGTTCGATTTGAATGGTGAGGATTGGTTGAAACGCAGTCGTTTGAGTGGAAGTTTAAGCATACAGTTAGGAATAATCAGGACACGTGATGGGGTTTGAAAATAAAAGGCAACTGGGTTGGAGGGAAGAAAGCTTGAGAAGAGCGGAGCGGTTTTGATTGTTCCTTATCTAATCACATGGCGGTGATTGTACTTAGCTGTGGGATGAGCAGAGGGAGAGAGGCCTCGCGAGTAGATGTCACCTTGTTGGAAGCGGAATCACAACTGTCCGAACTCGGCGAGAGCCAGTGAACAACTGACCATTCTTGCTTTTCGATTTAACACCACGAGTTGGCTTCCTTCCCATTGGTCGAAAATGGAACGTCCCCGTTTTCCTATTGGTTAACCTACTTAAGGGGAGACTTTCTAATTGGACCGCGGTTCTCTTTGGTGAAAGATATGGTCTGCCTGATAGGAAGTGTCGGGTGCTATTTCGACTTTATTTACTTCCGCGTTATCAGAATACGTCCGGTCTTGTTCCGGAAATTGGGCGTCTCTCAAACTTTTATAACTTCTGGTAACCAGATACGTCCTGCTTTGCCAGGAAGTATTGGTTTAAACTTAGCTCGCAGGGTTCCCGGGGTCAGAAGGTTAACTGTGACGTTATTAATAATTATGTTCTCTTCTAGATCTACTTCCTATGTCTTTTTGTTACTTTCTTTCCTCCAGTTACCTTATTCTTTATTAAATCTTTGAAAATCATACATGGTACATACATAGTGGGTCGGGGTTGCATTTAATTATATACAAATTATGACAGATGCGCCCCCTACATGTGAAGAACTCAAGAAGGGATTAGCCTGAGAGAATTCTGTAAAGTGAAAAATAATTTTGTGGGAAAATTAGTTGTGGGTATTGAGGGGCTATATACAAGCATTGCTGGTGATATAAAAGTAAAATAGAATGGTGTTGATGATATAGGTTGAGTATAATTAATAGAAATCAAAAATTTTTAATTGTAAGAAATCAATGAATGCTATGGTACATAGTGGGTTAAAAAAAAAAGGAAAATGCGCCTAAACGAATTCTACTCGAGATAAGAAATGAAATCGAGGGAGTTCTATTAAGGCTTTTGGGAAATCAAAATAAAAATAATATAAAAATAGTTGAATGAAATCAAAATTGAATGTGTTTGGTTGAAAAAGAAAAATATTTTGTTGCATGGTGACAAAGACAAATGCTTAGTTACTTTTTTGCTCGAATTTTGGAAAAGAATTCGAGGAAATTTCATAAGGCGCTTTGAAATCAAAACAAAATAAAATAAGAATAGTTGAATGAAATCAAAATTGAATGTGTTTGGTTGAAAAAAAAAATGTTTTGTTGCATGGTGATAATGGAAAATGCCTAGTTACTTTTTTGCTCGAATTTTGGAAAAGAATTCGAGGAAATTTCATAAGGTCTTTTGAGAAATCAAAGTAAAATAAAAAGTTGAAAGAAATCAAAGTGAATGCTTGATGCATGGTGAAAAAAAAGAAAAATGCCTAACCATATTCTCGCTCGAAATTGGGAATGGAAAACGAGGGATTTTTATTAGGGCTTTTGAGAAATCAAAAATAATTAAAAATAAAAAGTTGGAGGAAATCAAAAAATAATATAAAAGTTGGGAGAAATCAAAGTAAATGCTTGGTTGCATGGTGAAAAAAAAAGATAGAGAAAAAAAGAATGTTTTTGTAAATCAAAATGAAATATAATATCCAATTTTGAAAGAAAACCAATGAGTTTTTGTTGATTGGAAACTATGATAACATAACTAAGTGGTAAATATATAATAATTAATGATTAAAAGTGATGTTAAGTTGAATAAATTGATAAATTGATTAAATATTTACATTTTTAATTGAGAGAAAATAATGAAAATGATTAATATGAAAATAAGGTGTATTGGTTTGAACCCTTTGGTATCTACATGCCCTATAAATTTCTTGTCTTTGTGTGTATTGTGAAAAATGTTAGTAGTTTTTGGTGTAAGAAATGTGTGTGTGAATTCTATGTGTTGTCGAGATCCTAAGGTCTGTGGTATTTATGTGTAGATGGAAGGTGTAGCGTTTTTTTGAAAGTTTGTAAAGTATTTGATCAATTATGATGGGAGTATGAACTCATTTAAATGTGTGTGACGTCTTGTACCTTTTTTAGATTTCCGAGTGACAGTTGATTTGACTACATTGTAAAAATCGATACGCCGGCTTGAACTGGAATCCAAAATTGGTGGCATAGAGGAATCTGTGGCTGGTGAGAGCGGTGACCTAATTTGGATGAGCGGGGCCTTGTAATGAGACGTCGGAAGCGGGGCGTGTCGGGGACGCGAGGTCCGAAGTAATTGGAGATCGGAAACGAGGCGTGCGGGGGAGCGGGTCCAGTCTAAACTTATCCACCCACTGTTTGCACGTAATTGGAGTCATGGCGACGTCTTTATTTCTTCGCGGGAAGATATCTGCCTTGCTTCTACGTTTCCTGTCGGTCTAATTGACTTTGTGCACGCCTAATTGTTTTTTATAATTGAATCTTTTACTTTCGGCATTGGTTGCGTTGCGTGTGTGATATGTTTGGTGTACGAAATTTTGTTTTGTTTGTGGGTTTTACTTGTTTGACGATGTCTTGTGTCATGTGTTATGGTCTGCCAATACATTGTGAAGAGATAAGTTGGTGTAAGTTCGGCATTATTTGTATTTTGAAAATCCGGACGTTGTATCCATTTATTAAATTTATTGGTCGTTGTGACTTTAGTAAAAAATGCTATTCAGTGGCATTAGGGTGGAATTGAGTGAAAATGAGGCTTACGACGTGAACACGCTTTGAGTGGAGACGTGTCACAGGCGTGTTGAAAGGCGTCTGTGGCCTGAAGTGAAAAGGTTTGTGGGGTGACCTGTGACACGAATCGAGAGAGAAAAAAAAAATTGTGAATGAAAAGGTGTCGCGCGAAGTCCTTGTTTGTACAAAATTTAACCTGTTCTCACTATGAACAACAAATTTATTAAAGTCATATATCGAAATTTCTATTGTTAGTGTATATGGTACCTTTTAAGGTGAACATTTTTTTAGTGTTTTGGGTAGACGAGATGATTTTTACTAACGACGGTGCATGCGTTTGTTGGTGGTTGTCGTCTTTTGGCGCGAGTGTCGTGCTTGTTGGGCGGGTTGTGCGTGTTTGCTAGCGTGAAAACCGTCCTTTGGCTGGGTGTTGTCGGTGTATTGTTGTTGCGAATGTCGTGATTGTTGCTAAATACGTTTGTGGGATTGTTGTGAGGTACATTTTTATGGCGTGGCGACGTATGGTCATGCATGGATTTTGTGTGGTAAGTGTGTGAGCTGTACTGACACGTTTTTTTGGGCATGGTGATGGTTAAAGCCGTTGTGGCTTGTATTTGAGGGCATATAGTACTGGTAATTGGGTTGAGTGATAAACATGGTAGTGGGGTCAATGAATGCAGGCAAGGGTTGTCCTGTGTGACAAATTTGATTGTAGTGCGAGTCCTTTCGGACAGGTTTGGCCTAGCCCGTGCGTGCATTCATTGAGTACAAAGGTTAGATATGGTTAAAAGGGGTAGGTAGGATTAGCTATGAGTCCAAAGTCAATTTCTTGACGCCATAGGGTGGGTGCCTACCTCAGTTCAACAGGTCTCCTCTGGAACGTCTTGGTTTGGGATGGTTGGCTTGGCTCGGGACTGCTCGCACCGTCCGCGAAATTGAAGTGAAGTCCGGTACTGGACGATCATTTTGGGATCGTTTGGGTTGTCCCGGGTCGCGCGGATTGGTTTCGGGGACTGTGTACGGCATGGCGGTGGATGACTTCTCGGTGGTCGGTGTCCGGCCTTGGTGACACTCGCCTGGGGTTGGCGGGGGTTGTGTCCGTCGTCCTCCCCGGGGAATGGCGCTCCGGAATTCCGTCTCACTTTGTGGGGCGTTGACACGTCGGATGGCCACGGTCATCTGCCATATGATGGCCGCTAGAAGGCGCCTGGTCGCCTCTCTTCTTGCCCGCTTCTTTTCCGCTGGTTTTGTCATTGCCATTTGATTTGCTGGTGTCTGGGCTAATTTCCATTTTGATCCTGATTAAGCTCCATAATCTTTATCCTGTCGACTTAACCGTTCTGTGACAATATCGTTGCGGAATTTCTTGTTGTTCGATTTGAATGGTGAGGATTGGTTGAAACGCAGTCGTTTGAGTGGAAGTTTAAGCATACAGTTAGGAATAATCAGGACACGTGATGGGGTTTGAAAATAAAAGGCAACTGGGTTGGAGGGAAGAAAGCTTGAGAAGAGCGGAGCGGTTTTGATTGTTCCTTATCTAATCACATGGCGGTGATTGTACTTAGCTGTGGGATGAGCAGAGGGAGAGAGGCCTCGCGAGTAGATGTCACCTTGTTGGAAGCGGAATCACAACTGTCCGAACTCGGCGAGAGCCAGTGAACAACTGACCATTCTTGCTTTTCGATTTAACACCACGAGTTGGCTTCCTTCCCATTGGTCGAAAATGGAACGTCCCCGTTTTCCTATTGGTTGACCTACTTAAGGGGAGACTTTCTAATTGGACCGCGGTTCTCTTTGGTGAAAGATATGGTCTGCCTGATAGGAAGTGTCGGGTGCTATTTCGACTTTATTTACTTCCGCGTTATCAGAATACGTCCGGTCTTGTTCCGGAAATTGGGCGTCTCTCAAACTTTTATAACTTCTGGTAACCAGATACGTCCTGCTTTGCCAGGAAGTATTGGTTTAAACTTAGCTCGCAGGGTTCCCGGGGTCAGAAGGTTAACTGTGACGTTATTAATAATTATGTTCTCTTCTAGATCTACTTCCTATGTCTTTTTGTTACTTTCTTTCCTCCAGTTACCTTATTCTTTATTAAATCTTTGAAAATCATACATGGTACATACATAGTGGGTCGGGGTTGCATTTAATTATATACAAATTATAACATACATATTAAATTATATTCTCGAATTTGAAAATACATCCATCTTATATTAAAATGTCAAAGATAAACTTTACATATTAGTTTTGGAAGGTTGGATATCTGTAGAAGACAAGACGAGCAGAAATAGAAAAAAACTTGCTTTTAATCTATAAAAAGATATATTTTATATACCTATGTAAATATTATTTCCTATAATAAATTTCGTATGTAGTTTTTATCTGTTACTAGCGGATGTGCCCGGCTTCGCCCGGGTTTTACCCGAGTAAAGGTTTGTATAACGAACATTTGTTAAAACAATTCTCTATAAACATATAAAAAAGAAAGATATATTTTGATGATTTGAAACTCGTAAATTTGAATCTCTCGATAAAGTGATCATTTTTTCCCGGTCCCTTGTGCCGTGTCATCCTGAATTTTGTATTTCCTAATTTTCTATATTACAAAATAATCGTTTTATCTAGTGAACATATTTTCCCGGTCCCTTGAAAAATACTCGATAAGTTGAATAAAATCATGGTCGTGAATCTCTCGATAAGGTGATCATTTTTTCTCGGTCCCTGTGTGCCATATCATTTAATGTCGTCTAAAGGGGGTTAAGAGAGCAGTCTCTTTCAAATGAAAAATGCTTTAATTAAGCAGATGTTTAAAGTATAATATATGAGAGAGGCAATCTTACAGGTTGTCGACGCTGTAAAATCCCTAGAGAGAGTGTTTTTGTAGCATCATGCTGTGACTCACACGATGACCCAAGGTCATCAGGAGCAGCAAACTAAGCCTATCTCCGTCTCAATGGTAGCGCTGCTTGCGAGTTAAATATACAAATCTGCAAATAACTCTAAGGATATTCAAGATATTCAAGAAATTTTTTTTCGTAAACCTTTCCGGGGATACACCTCATAATATCCCAAAATTTCACGGCGATTGGATGTATGGTTTTTGAATCCATAGAGGACACACACACACAGACAGACAGACATTCATTTTTATATATATAGATTATCTTTATTATATACACAACAACAGCAAAAACAAAAAGCTTTATTAAGACAATTTAGTCTTATACATATTCTCCAAGCACAGAAATGTAGGGTACATACAATAATAATTCATTCGCGTTGCTCCTGTAGAAGGGCCACCATACCCGAAAGCTTGAGCGTTATTAAATGTTTTAAAAAAGAAACACAACCTCGGAGGCTTTATTAATTTGTCCTAAAGATTTCACAGAGGTTATAATTTCGGAATAACAGTAGTAACAACAACAAAAGTCCCTGTTATGACCTTTTGGTCTTATACAACTTCTCCACTTAGAAGAGGGTATATACAATAGTTACAATAATTAACAATGCTATTTACAATGTGTCAAGGGGGATAGTAGCAGGAAAGGGGTTGATGGGGAACTAGAGTCATGGGTAGATGTTATTATATCTCTTGAGGAAAGATTACGCGACAATATAAAGTTGGGATATCCAGCAGGTTAAGAGAGAACGTCTATTATCTCTATTATATATATCAATATAATATTGTAATATATTTATTTATTCGTTAATTTATAATCAATAATAGCACTCTTTTCATTTTTATCATAATCATTTATATGTTTATAAAAAGGCATCTCCTTATCATGCAACTGAAAGTTGCTGATGGCTTGCGCCATCTATCGGAATAAATATCAACTATTCTCGTTGATTTTTAATTATTCCAGAATAACCCTTATGCTCAAAACTGGGCAACTCTGTGCTTCACTTCCATCAATAATTGACAATATGACCCAGAATAAGTATATTGCTACGGCGTTTTATGGTTTCCACAAGTCCATATCTCAGAAGAAGGCCAAGTGACACTCACTCCTCACTTTCTTACTGCTACTCTTTTTGTGTTGTTTTTCTTGCTTCTCTCTTTCTCTTTCTTGTTTTCTTTTTCTTCTGTCTATATCGTTGTTTCCTTTGTCTCACTGCTTTGTTCTTATGCATACCTCTGGTGAATCCTGTATAGGGTCAGTGACCCTAAATAAAGGCTTTTTGTTGTTGTTGTAATTATTCCAGAATTGGCCAAATACCCATTCTTGATTAATCAAGAAAAGCTAACCACGGATGCGTGGTATCAAATAAGACGTGATATCCCCACAAAGAATACTTACGTCAAGAAACAACACTTAGATACTATATTACATAAACAATTGCATAATTACAAGGTTTGAGTAAAGCCATATTTTAATTATTATAACAATTATAGGTTTTTTATTTATTTATTTCAATTCAAAACGCTATGTCCCCCTAGGGACACTTGCGCTAAATGTACATAAAAATATAACAAAGAAAATATTCAACATGGAAAGATACACAGAAAGTAACTTAGAAAGATTCATAAATATTATTTACATATAGAGATATTCTTTGAATTTTATTTACAGTTACATCATTAAATTTAAAATTATATACATATATATATACACATATACACGCATACACCTATATATTGTTTACAACCACAAGATATGTCCAATATTTCCTTGAGATCGTTACATCAAAGACAATTTTTCTCTTAATGCAATCCAAAATATATTTACAAAGGAAATTATTATTATTATTATTTTATAGGTTGTGTGTGCATATATACTCATGGACAAACCTTAAGGAAGTGGAAAATCTTGGTAGAACACTAGCTAGTGGAACAAAAATCAATTAAACATTGATTTAGGTTTGTTCTATGATATTTGGCCAACCCATTTTTTTTATATAAATCACACAAGAGTTTATTTGATAAATATTTACAAAACAATTATTGTAAAGATAGCCTGGCCGGTGTTCGTATTTAGTGAAAATAAATAAAAATAACTATGAACGCCGTCCAAGCAGCTTCGATCTTTACGATCATGAGGAAATAGCTATAAAACTAAAGCAGATAAAGACAGTCGTGATCAAGAGAGAGGATTAGTATCTTTATTTTCAAGAAATCAATTACTATACGTAATTCTATTATCCTTCATATTGTTAGGCCGTAGTACAGTTGTAGTATGTATTACTAAATGTACTTCGTGTTGGAGGAGTCTAGGTTCTACCTATATAAGCTTTTATCCATAGTTTACTCAAATACCATAAACAAGATTCCACCATACAACGTCGCATTTACAAATCATGTATAAGCAGAATGCCTAATACAGTATTATAGCTCTAAGATGAGGTAAATCAACGTTTAGTTAATAATTATTACAACAGATGGCGCAAGCTGTGGTGTATTCAGGTTGATTTAAAAGTAGAAATATATCTCAGGCTTTATTTATTTAAATGGTTTTTATTATATTACACCGTATTAGAGATGCAAGCTTAAGAATTACAAGTTAACAATCGATTTATATGATGATAAATTATATGTTATGATATATACAATATATCGCAGAATCTGTGGATTTAATATTATTATATTAATATATTATATACAATTTAAATATACAACAACAAACAACAAAAGCCTTTATTGAGGACCTCTCGCCCTATAAAGGATTCGCCAGTTTACAGAGTAATTGAAGAGAAGAGAACTAAGAATACAGAGAGAAACCTATATGTATATAATTTAAAATATAAATACACGACACAAGTAATCAGCAATTTTTATTTGAACGATTAGGAGATGACATTTTTTATAATTTTTCAAACTGATACCATATACAATTTTACTTTTGTGCTATATTTTCAACTAGATGTATATTTTTGAAGATAATTTGTTGATTGGAAGTTGGTTTGGTAAAATATAGCTACAGTAACCAATGATTTATTTAAATCTTGACGTTTCAATGACTTTCTGTCTCATTCTTCTCTCCATTCCCCTGAGGAGAGACCCAGCCAGTGACTGAAAGGTCGGGAATTAAACGGGTTATTGTGTTTGACGTAGCTATACATTCATATTGCCACGTGGAAAATTAAGGAAGACCAACCTCGGGATAACACAACAATTTATTTAATTAAAAAGGCATATATTGGATCAAAATATCATTTATTTTACCAATATTTCAGTTGGCTGAACGCCAACCTTTATCAAAGTGTTATAACATTTTAAAGTGTCAGGTGTTGATAATAAAAACAAAGAAGAGGCATATTTTTTATTATTCATATTGTATGGAATATAACAACAATCACACGGAATACTTATATAGCAAATAGTCTTAAACGTGACTAATTTCACATTTATCTTATAAGCTAAAACAATCTGAACATGCTCTATATTAGGCTATATTTGTTTATAAAATGTTATAACATCTTGATAAAGGTTGGCGTTCAGCCAACTGAAATATTGGTAAAATAAATGATATTTTGATCCAATAAATGCCTTTTTCAATTAAAGATTTATCTATGGATTGCTCTATTTTCAAAATAACAATTTATTTCAGCCAAGAACAAACTATGAATGATAAACAAAAGATAAGCAAAGAGGGAAGTTTACAGAGTAGCAAAATATAAACATAAAAATGATACTGTTAATAAAATAATAAATACTTTGTTACATAGCTCCTTCCCTGTGGAAGCTGTGACCCACATCTAGCAATTATTGTAGTTACTGACATGGATCTGACATACTTCTGCCAAGGATTCCATCGAAATCTTGGAATTTTGTCCCTTGTACCTTTGCGTCCTTTTTCTTGCAACGTAAAGAGTGGCTTTGTCGTCGTATCGTCTATAGGGACATCGTCATCTTGGAAGGAAGTCTTGGCTTTGACACGGCGGTGGAATCCTGGAGCCAATCTCTGAAAATGTATATCACTGCACCTATAGCCTCTAAGTCTTCTCAGCGATCTTCAGTTTGTCTTCCCTAATTTACCCAGCATCTCCACCAAATGCCACGTGGAAAATTGGGGAAAATCAACTTCGGGATGAGACAGCAATTTATTTCAGCCAAGAACAAACTATGAATGATAAACAAAAGATAAGCAACGAGGGAAATTTACAGAGTATAGCAAAATATAAACATAAAAAATGATACTCTGTTAATAAAATAATAAATACTTTGTTACATAGCTCCTTCCCTATATGAGCTGTGACCCACAGATATAAATTATTGTAGTTATTGACATGGATCTGACGTGCTTCTGCCAAGAATTCCATCGAGGTCTTGGAACTTTGTCCCTAGTACCTTTGCGTCCTTTTTCTTGCGGCGTGAAGAGCGGCTTTGTCGTCGTATCGTCGTCTATAGGGATATTGTCATCTTGGAAGGAAGTCTTGGCTTTGACACGGCAGTCAATCCTGGAGCCAATCTCTAAAAATGTAGATCACAGCACCCATGGCCTCTAAGTCTTCTCGGCGATCTTTAGTTTATCTTCCCTAATTTACCTAGCATCTCCACCAAATGCCACGTGGAAAATTAGGGAAGACAAACTTCAGGATGACACAGAAATGTATTTAAGGCAAGAAAAAACTATGAAGGATAAACAAAAGATAAGCAATGAGGGAAGTGTACAGAGTAGGAAAATATGAACATAAAAATGAAACTCTGCTAATAAAATAATAAATACTTTGTTACCATATTGATAAGTCACAATTTGGATTATAGATTATAATCCAAATTGTGCCGTATCATTTTTATAGTCTTCAATGGACCTAAGAAGTTAATCTTCCTATGGGCTGAAGAGAATGAATTCAACTATTCAAACCATGCTGTGGTAAAATTTCTCATTCAGTACTTTTGTCTGAAGATAGTAACAACGCTGTTGCCGAAACGTCACACATTATTTATTTATTTGGATTTGGTCTTATTACCTTTTGTTACAATTTCAAATAAAGAAAATGCTCCAATGGCCCCCGATTCTTGCCAAAGTCCAACCCCACTAGCGAGTGCAAGTAACCAAACGGGGCTCTGGCACATTTGTAAGTGCAAAGTCGAACTGCTTTTCATATGTTTAGACATGTGATGCGCTTACAGTAAAAGCAGTCGCTAACTACCCACCATGATTATCATGGCCTGTACCACGTGTACTAGGGATAAGCAAAAAATAACAATATTATAAAATAAGATACATATAAAACTCCTGATTACTAACTTAGAGAATAAAAATATTTCCAGATAGAAAAAATACGAAAGGAATCTCTTCTATTGACATGACAGATATGATCAGATTGACACCATGATAATATTGGATCTCTGTATATTGACCTATCTGGGATGTGGATTGAGTGACTAATGGGTAAATGGCATTCCATGTATGTACCCAACTCTAGTTTCTTCTTAATCTTTAATCATCTAATATTTCTCTACACTATTTTTTCAGGATTATATAACTCAGAAATTCTAGTATGTGTTTTGTGTGGGGATGGTTTTGATTCAGATCTAACTCACTATATGTGGACAATAGTTACACAGAAATTATTTGAAAGAGGAAAAATAAAAATCAGGTAAAAAGTTTCAATTTTGAATTTGCAAGTTTTCGAGCAAATATACTGTTCTCAACTGGCTAATACTCTATGTACAATCTCTTAATAATTTTATACAAAATAATTTTATAACTTTTGTTATTGGCATGTGTGGACGTGCATCAGATTGTTTACAGCTAAAGTAATAGATTTTATATTGGGATTAAATATATTGTTGCACCAAGTTGCAGCTTTGCAGAGTCGTCGACCTTGGTTTCTTACTTCTTGGTGTTATACACGTTTCCCGAGCGGGTTTCCATACTTAAAGCAAATAAATAAAGGTAAATAAAAATAAATTACCTTTTAAAGTTATTGTGTTTATTTATTCGTTGTCTTCCTCGTAGGTCGCGATCCGAAGTCTTGGTCTAGGTCCTCTCTCGCTCCAATAACCAATCAAGATATATGTACAATAAAATATTACAAAAAGAATGAAACTATAAAAAGGAATGATGATAATCTAAATATTCTGTTTTAAATAAATATTAAATATCATAGAATCTTTTGAATAAATGTAAGACGCATTAAAATTGATGTAACAATATATACACAAAAAATTATCCAAATATTAATAATTATTTATATATATATTTCATCCCAGTATAATATCTATTACTTTAGCTGTAAACAGTTTGATGCACACCCACACATGCCAATAACAAAAGGTTACAATTATTTTGTATAAAGATAATTAAAAGATTGTACATAGAGTATTAGCCAGTTGAAGAACAGTATATTTACTCGAAAACTTGCAAATTCAAAATTAAAACCTTTTACCTGATTTTTTCCTCTTTCAAATAACTCACTATACTTGCAATCATCTGTATGAAGAAAGGAAATTACAGTTTAATAATACGAGTGCTAATCATTTATTACTCTGCTGTCAGAAACGGTGAAAAGTAGGCACAATAGATTTATACAAATTTTGTGAGAAGGATAAGAAACATGTGTAAATAGATTTCCTTTTTTTTTTTTTTTTTTGGGGGGGGGGGGGGGGGGGGGGCTCATGTTGAATTGTATATAGTACTTGATTTATGTTCAATTAAAACCATTGTTATACTGGGAGAATCCTGTATGGGGTTTGATCCCTAATTAAGGTTTTAGTGTATATTAATTGTTTATGAAAATTAGAAACTATTTTAGACGCGTGAGATTCTTTTTGAAATTAAACAATTTATACTGCCCTTACTGCAATGGAAAAATGAATTGTTTATGCAAATTATTTTATAATGACATGATCTAGCCTATTATAAAATCTTCGTATTTCAGTGATACCTTGACATATGCATGGTGTGGCAACTGTACATATATAGGACCTGGAAGTTGTTGTTGGGTTCTGTGCTGCCTTGATTATAGGAGCTCCATCTAAGCTTTCTTTCGGTGGTGAATCTGTATAAGACCGGTGTTCTTAATGAAGCTGTATGTCTGTTTGCCTATAAAAAAGCGAAACGATTTTTAACCCCAATGAATATTTCTTAAATGAAATATTTTATACTGCTTTTTTACTGCAAAGATAAAATTATTGGGAGGGAATAGATCATATGCGTTGAACCCTCCCAGCGGTTTCGCCATTTTAAACTACCATAATTTGGAAATACATTTTCTACTTCTCTTTCAGGCCCTATGGCCTTCATCAGTACAGGGAGGACTTCGATTTCAAAACATCCAACGAGAGAGGTTATCAAACCTTTGGAATTTACCGAAAATTACACACTCATGGACAAAACTTAAGGAAGTTGTATCTTTTACCATGTATATCGGGATTCAGTCAATAACTATAAAAGATATTACAGTGACCTTTATTGAAGATACACGAGATAATCAAGTGTGAACAACCTTGCATCTGTCTCCTTCAAAAAAAAAAAAAGCAGACGACCGACGAAATGAAAAAAAAAAGTCCATTTCCTTAGGTTTTGTCTTTGTGTGTAAACAAGCAACCGCCTTAAATATTTACAAAAGAACAAGCTCTAAAGAATTTGTTTTTCAGAACATTTTTTTGCTCATAACATGTTTTATATTAGTCTTGTAATAGAATATTCAAGAGATTGACTTTCTTTCTTTTTAAGGAAAAAAAAATGGGAAAGGATTAACAGAGAGCAGGTAATAAAATCAAACGACCCTAGTCAAAATGTCAACTAATTTCTTTCGAACCTTCAATTTATGTCATCCTCTTTTGTCAATCAGTAAAATGACGGCAGACGATCGGTAAAACCCATTTCTGTTACCATTCAGAATATCGTTTGGAATTTTAAATAACCTTTCTTATCGTTAAATGAGATTTGTGAAACAATTCTGCTGATATTTATTGATGTAATTCATGATTTCGTTCTTTTGTTGTGTGTCTCTACTCGTATTGTTTTTATTGATTTTATTTGATCATAGAGTTTGTTTTTATAGAACTCTTTAAAATAATAGGTTGTGTTTTAACTATTTAGATTATTACACGCTTTTAGTTATTTGGATGTCTTTTGGAAACGAAAATATATTGTTTTTCTAGTATATTATCGTTTTTTAATATTTTTTCTCTAATAATGAGTAGAATCTGAATGTAAGGATTAAAATGTTTAAGCACGAATTTTTTATTTTTTTGAAAAAAAAAATTACACTCATAGACAACAACAAAACTTAGGAAAGTGGAAAGTCTTTGATATCGCCGGTCGTCTATTTTTTTTTTTTTTTTAAGGAGACGGAAGGTGTCTACGCTTGGTTATCTCATGTATCTTCAATAAAGGTCACTGTAATATCTTTCAGAGTTATTGCCTGAATCCCGATATACATGGTAAAAGGTACAACTTCCTTAAGTTCTGTCCATGAGTGTACTAGAATCCATGCATTTACAAAACGACATTATTATTATTATTTTATTATCCCTAGTACACGTGGTACAGGCCATGATAATCATGGTGGTTAGAAATTGGCAACTGATTTTACTGTTAGTACACCACATGTCTACACATGTGAAAATCAGTTCAACTTTTCACTTACAAATGTGCCAGAGCACCGTTTGGTTATTGCACTCGCTGGTGGAGTTGGACCTTTGCAAGAATCGGGGGCCATTTGAGCATTTTTTTTAACAAGGAAAATAAACGACATTATGAAGGAGGTAAGTGAAGAAGTGGCATAAACCTACGATGATCTACCCACAAATGATCAACACATTGATTAGATACAAGGCAGTTCTGTCACCGGTGTTGTGTCCGCTTGAAGATCACTGCCAACGGGTCTACAGCGACACCTCACATTGTGCCGTCTAATATGTATACACTAATGGACAAAACTTAAGGATGTTGTACCTTTTAGCCATGTATATCAGGATTCAAACAATAACTCTGAAAGATATTACAGTGACCTTTATTGAAGACTAGAGATAACCAAATGTGAACAAAACTTAAGAAAATTGTACATTTCAGTATATACATCAGGATTCAGACAATAACTCTGAAAGATATTACAGTAACCTTTATTGTGAAGAAACACAAGATAACCATGTGTAAACAAAACTTAAGGAAGTTGTACCTATTAGCATGTATATCGGGATTCATACAATAAATCTGAAAGATATTACAGTGACCTTTATTGAAGACATACGAGATAACCAAGTGTGAACAAAACTTAAGGAAATTGTACATTTTAGTATATACATCGGGATTCAGACAATAAATCTGAAAGATATTACAGTGACCTTTATTGTGAAGAAACACGAGATAACCAAGTGTGAACAAAACTTAAGGAAGTTGTACCTTTTAACCATGTTTATCGGGATTAAGACAATAACTCTGAAAGATATTACAGTGATCTTTATTGAAGACATACGAGATAACCAAGTGTGAACAAACCTTAAGGAAGTTGTACCTTTCAGTATATATATATATATATCGGTGTTCAGACAATAACTCTGAAAGATATTACAGTGACCTTTACTGAAGACATACGAGATAACCAAGTGTAAACAACCTCTGTCTCCTTCAAAAAATAGACGATCATCGACATCAAAGATTTTCCACTTCTTCAAGTTTTGTCCATGAGTGTAAACGTAGAGCGCGTGCTTTGCCGATGAGGAGATGGTAATGGCGTGATCTTCTTACCATAAACCTTTTTTTGTACGTTGACACCTATACAATCAATAAAATTCAAATAATACGTTCGGCGAATGTTTTTTTTTATTATCGCAATAAGTAGTTTTTATTCATTTTATTATCAACATAGTTATACTGGCGAAACCGCTGAGAGGTTTCACCACTGATGAGCCAGGCCCTTCAATTATTTTATCATTGCAGTAAGGACAGTAGAAAATTGATATATTTTTAAAAGAATCACACACGTTATAAACAGTTTAAATTTCCTATAATAAATGGTGCTCTAATGTAATACAAGGTGTGTCCAATAAATAATGAGACTGGTCAAAAATAAAGAAAAAATAGAATGATTAAAATATTATTATTAGTATTTTTCAAAATAGTCCCTTCCCGCATCTATACATAATTTCCATCTCTTCTCCCATGATTTAAAACATTGTATATAGTTATACACCACAAATTCTAAAATTTCAAACCTAGCGTATAAACACCAAGAAATGGCGGGAGATAAATCAAGTCAGACGACACTGTTTGCTAAATCCCCGCAGAAGATAATGTAAGAAGAGATGACAGAAGAAATCGGAGGATTAGAGGATTAGAGATTTCTGCCTTGAGAAACAAAATCTAAGGATTTAATACGTCTGAGATGTTTAACCTCTTATTCCGAAATTTGAGAGATGCAGTCACTCTTATAAATATATACATTTGCATATCTTTTGTAACAAATATATTTACTGTAAATGTGTTTCTTTTCAATAATATCGTCAATTATTATCTTTACAGACCTTACTGTAATGATATAAGTTATTGAATGAGAGGGTGTAACAAATAAATTTACTGGAAATGTGTTTCTTTTCAATAATATCATCAAATATTATCTCTACAGACCTTACTTCAATGTGGAAATATATTTCTTTTCATTAATATAATCAAATATTATCTCTACAGACCTTACTGCAATGTGGCAATATATTTATTTTCAATAATATCATCAAATATTATCTCTACAGACCTTACTGCAATGTGGCAATGTGTTTCTTTTCAATAATATCATCAAATATTATCTCTACAGACCTTACTGCAATGTGGCAATGTGTTTATTTTCAATAATATCAACAAATATTATCTCTACAGACCTTACTGCAATGTGACAATGTGTTTCTTTTCAATAATATCATCAAATATTATCTCTACCGACCTTACTGCAATGTAGCAATATGTTTCTTTTCAATAATATCATCAAATATTATCTCTACGGACCTTACTGCAATGTGGCAATGTGTTTCTTTTCAATAATATCATCAAATATTATCTCTACAGACCTTACTGCAATGTAGCAATGTGTTTATTTCTAATAATATCATCAAATATTATCTCTACAGACCTTACTGCAATGTAGCAATGTGTTTATTTCCAATAATATCGTCAAATATTATCTCTACAGACCTTACTGCAATGTAGCAATGTGTTTCTTTTCAATAAAATCATCAAATATTATCTCTACAGACCTTACTGTAATGTGGCAATATGTTTCTTTTCAATAATATCATCAAATATTATCTCTACAGACCTTACTGTAATGTGGCAATATGTTTCTTTTCAATAATATCATCAAATATTATCTCTACAGACCTTACTGCAATGTAGCAATGTGTTTCTTTTCAATAAAATCATCAAATATTATCTCTACAGACCTTACTGCAATGTAGCAATGTGTTTCTTTTCAATAATATAATCAAATATTATCTCTACAGACCTTACTGCAATGTAGCAATGTGTTTCTTTTCAATAAAATCATCAAATATTATCTCTACAGACCTTACTGCAATGTAGCAATGTGTTTCTTTTCAATAATATAATCAAATATTATCTCTACAGACCTTACTGTAATGTGGCAATGTATTTATTTTCAATAATATCATCAAATATTATCTCTACAGACCTTACTGCAATGATATGAGTTATTGAATGAGAGGGCTTGGCTCATCAGTAGTGAACCATCTCTATTTACATATCTGTTTAATATTTATCGATATATACAACTTTGGAAATATTAATTGATTATATATTTTATTTTATGGGTTTTATTTTATAAAAAGTATTTTTATTTTATAAAAAATATTTTTATTTTATAAAAAATATTTTTATGTCGTAAATAAAATATAAATAGAGAGAAAAGCCATCAGCAACTTTCAGTTGCACATTCAGATGTTTTTTTTCTTCTTCTTCTTAATTTATCCACCTTAAGGAAATGGAAAGTCTTTGTTATCGCCGTTCGTCTATTTTTTTTTTTAAGAGACAGAGGAAATTTTGTTCACACTTGGTTTAATCGTGTATCTTCAATAAAGGTCACTGTAATATCTTTCAGAGTTATTGTCTGAATTCCGATATAAATGCTAAAAGGTACAACTTGCTTAAGTTTTGTCCACGAGTGTATGTTATATATTTCTTCTACTTTCTTCTAAATATAAAAATATGCAAAATTGTTCTTATCCTTATATTTATAAAAATGAAATCCAAAATCGATGTTTGTTATCGCGTTGCGCAAAATCTACAAAATAAATCATTATGAAATTTATCATGTAGGTAGCTGAAGATTTCGTTTAACATATAGGCTATTCAAAAAACTAAAAAAGGTTAATGTGCTTTTTTTATAAAAATATAACACCAAAAAGCGATAGTTCCAGCCTTTTACCGCTTGAGCGCAGCACTGGTCGCGGCGATAAATGAATTTGATTGGTTATTAATTTACACGATGAATGTTTTTAAAAGGTAAGATTATCCAATCGCCGTGAAACTTTCGGAAGTTATTTACTATACTACTGGGAAGGTTTCTGGTTTGAATTTGATTTGAAATAAATATTATTTGCAATTTTATTTGCAAATTTTCTACTTTCACTCGCAAGCAGCGCCTCTCGCGGTATCTGGTGAATTATATTTATAAAAAAATTGTAACAATGTTTAAAATGTGTTCCAAGTATAATAAATTTAATTTTAGAATTTAGTAATATAATATTCCAATGACATAAAAAAAGAACTTGACATTTTAATATTAATATATATTTAAAGAAAATAATGTAACGTTTTTGTGTTAAATGTTAAAATATATTTTTACATATATATATTGTTAATTTAATTTGTTGTTGTTTTATAATTATGAAGATGCAAATTACATTGTTGTTTATTATCGTTTGTTTATATAGAAATTTACATTGTATGTGATGATGATGATAACAAAAATGAATTTTTAAACTAATATATATAATTCATTGAGTAAAAAAAGAAATAATTAATTATCAAATTCACAAAAGTGACAATATCTTATTTAAAATATAATAAATGCTTTCAAAAATTTATGCGTTTCAAAAATTTATTTAAACACATATAACAATATTTATATTTATATAAGTTTATAAATCAATATATAGGTGGATTGGATGTTTTCTAGAATCGTTTCAACAAATGTTCGTTAGGCAAACTTCAACTCGGATAAAAACCGGGCGAAGCCGGGTATATTCGCTAAATACAGTTATTTAAAAATATTCGTTTGTGGCAAGATACTATTCCTTCAACTTCAAATTACCGAGTGGACCAATTAATACGGATTTTTTTTCAACTTATCGAGTATTTTTGAAGGGACCGGGAAAAATTTCAAATTATCGAGAGTATAGACAAATATATATTCAGTAGGGATTGGATGTTTGCTAGAATCGTTTTAACAAATGTTTGTTAGGCAAACCTTTACTCGGGTAAAAATCGGGCGAAGCCGGGAACATGTATATATGTTTGTCGGCTATGCACGCCCTCAATATGTAACTAATCTTGCTGAAATTTGAAAAGGACAGAGAGTTAAATCTGGAAAAGTTTTTTTTTTGTCGCACTTTAACCAAGGAAAATTATAATTAACCCGGTACTGAGCAACATTATATTTTTAGTCAGAAATGATGATGACAATATTGCTGTATCATGCTTGATTGACATAAACAAAATTCTTTAGGGGAATATTCACTAAAGCAGACCACAGGTGAAGCCAGATAATAATTTTTAGTAAGCAGGAACAAAATCTACCAGCGAAACATTCCCTCGAGCAGAAGACACAAGAAGCTAGGTCATCTCTATATATAAAACTAGCCGAATGACCCGGGCAACGCCCGGGTTTTACTCTATTAAATGTACCCTGTTTCACCCGTGGTCTCTGTTTTTTGGAATTTTTCCCGATATAATTTTGTATCTGATAATCAAACATGATACAGCAAAATTTTTAAAATAGCCTATCGTCTTCCCAGTATTCTTTTACCTATGTATGGAAATTTTGGTTTGAATTAGTGAACTACTGCGAATTTGTAGACGAATGACCCGGGCAACGCCCGGGTTTACACGATTAAATGTATATTACATATGGAAGATGGACGTAGTTCCCGGAGGGCACCCGCGAGGTCACTCTGCCCCCGCGCAACTGTCCAAACGGGAGCGCGCCCCGCCGTCAAAATCGCCACGCGTTCTAGAGGGCGCTTCTCGTGAGCTCAACCGGCCGGCAGCCGGGAGATCTCATTTACTCGGCGGAGGGGGCAGGGGGCAGGGAAGTCACGTGCTGCGCCGGCAGCCAATCGTCGCGCGCCGCCGTCGACGCTTGAGTGTTCTAGAGGGCGCTGCTCGTGAGCTAAGTTGAATAATTTGAATATATAGTTTTAATAAATTATTTATATATATTTTAAAATAGCCTATCGTCATCCCCGTTATTTTTTACCTATGTATGGAAATTTTGGTTTGAATTAGTGACTACTGCGAATTTGTATAGGAGTCATACAGACAAAGACAAACAAACATACAAACATTCATTTTTATATACGTATATAGAGATATCGTTTCTCGGCTTTTTGGCTAAGATCATGTAGTATATCTCTAGATATTTTTATTTATATATATTTTTCTAAAAATCTATTTAGTAGAGAGAGAGGATATGTATGCTCGAAAAATATATTTTATATATTATATAAATATATTAAAACAGCAAGTAGGTAAACAGCGTGGTAAGTTTCTTTATTGGGAACTACGAGCTTTCGGACATCATAAATATATAAATATATAATGTAACGAATATTATTATCATTATTATCATAATATTCTGTGTGTGTTCCGGAATAATATTATCAATAATATTCGTTAGACAAACTTTCACTCGGATAAAACCCGGGCGAAGCCGGGTACACATCCGCTAGTATACATGTATTTTCTTAAGGAAGCCTCTGGGACCAAATTTTGGTTGTAAAGGTACAGCTTGCCCAACGCTGACCAATGCCAGCAGCCCGAAACGCGTACATGGTTAGCTTTTCTCGATTAATCGAGAAATTGGGTTGGCCAAATATCATGGAACAAGTGTAAATCAAATTTTAGTTTATTCTTTTACACTCTAGATGGCGTTCTGACATCTGAAAGGCTCACGTGAGAGCGATCAGGATATGCATTTTTTGCTTTAATATATAGTTTGGTATGTTTTCCTGTCTCCTAGTTGTTGTGGTATTAGATGCAATCGTGATGACCACAATGGTCAGGGTAGTTTCAGACGTCAATGGATTACACAAAAGGACGAGGCATGTTGGATGTCACCTCAGAGAGAGAGAGGCCAGCGCCGGTCGAGGAAGGTCTGATCTATTCTAGAAACAGAGGGAAACTTTCTATAATTCGACTATGTTTGTCGGTCTATAATCGGAGACCTTTCTCCTGTCTGGGCGCCGGCTGTCTCTCAATCTAATTTTATTATTTTGTTTTGTATTACATGATGGCAAAACTGGAGAGTTGAATTGTGTTTATAGTTTTGGTTATTACACTATAACTATATTACATATGTATATCAAGTAAATATTGGAATATATTACAACATATATATTAAAAATAAAGAAGGCATTTCCTGACCACGAGCACATGTTCTTTTTAGATGGCAGAGCGCCATCTAATGTAGCAAAAATTAACTAAACGTTTATATAACTTGCTCCATGATAATTGGCCAACCCAATTTCTTGATAAATCAATAAAAGTCATCTACGAACGCGTTTCGCGCTGTTGGCGCTCGTCAGCGTGGAGTAGGCTGTACCACAACGAACAAAAGGATTTTTGGTCCCAGAGGCTTATTGAGAAATCAAGAAATGGGTATTTAAGGCCAAATATTTGCTTCACTAGATGGCGCTCTGCCATGCGGGATAATTTTCAAATGTCGTTTTACTTTCATATATATATATATATGTATGTGTATATACATATATGTATGTATATGTATATATATTATTTGTATAGATAAGAAGTCTGAAAGTTAAAAGACAGATGGCTATGTACTTAAAACAAACAGGTCATTAGGGAATGGGTTACTTAACGAACCATACAACTTTAAAAAAAAGAAATATCTTACAACATTGATTGATTGGAACTCTCCCTATAATGGAACGGTTTCAAAACTGTTTTTATTTTTTATTAGATCACTTTAGACAATCTGACTTTTAAATGGATCTCTCCGTTATTTTTTTCATATTAATATTTGAAAGAATGTTTTTGATCGATTTAATTTTTGAACTTTGAACGATTTATTTATAAAATAAAATAAAGAAAGAATTTGTATATAAAAATAAATGATTTAAATGTGAATTATTTTTAAAATATTGTAAAAAATAATAATTTTTAGGTTATTTTTATGTCAATTTTTGATATTATAATTGCAGTATATTATTTAAAATGTATTTCATAGATTTATAATGAAGTTTGGGGTCGGTGGAAGGATGACCTAAACCAGTGGTTTCCGACCGTTATAACCCGGGTTCGATTCCCGCATTGGGAACTTTTTTATAATAAAAAAAAATGCTCTAATGGCCCCGATTCTTGCAAAAGTCCAACCCCACCAGCGAGTGCAAGTAACAAAACGGGGATCTGGGGCTTTTTATTACCTCGACGTTTTGACAAAAATCTTTTTTCCTCGTCAGGAGCAAACAAAAATTAAAACATTTGGCAAGGCGTTAAAATTATTCTAATAATAACTTTTAACGCCTTGCCAAATGTTTTAATTTTTGTTTGCTCCTGAAGAAGACAAAAGATTTTTGTCGAAACGTCGAGGTAATAAAAAGATTTACCTGGCCGAAGTATCTTTACTTCCAAAAATATTACAGACGCGTATGAATCTTTTTTTTTTTAATTAAACAATTTCTACTGCCCTTACTGCAATGGAAAATTTAATGGGAGGGCCTGGCTCATCAGTAGTAAACCCTTCAAGCGGTTTCGCCAGTGTATATTGACGATATATATTACTAAATATACTACTATATATTATATTATGTGTACATATACTGGATTGTATTGGAAAGGACAAAGGATCCCTGTACCGAGAACCAAGAAGAGTTCTTGAACTTCTTTATGAGAATGACCTCCAAGATCTTGTCTAATTTAGACTAATAAAAGGATAAGTAAAAAAAAAAATATATATATATATATATATCATGTGTAGCCCAAATATAAAGAATAAAAATATAAATATATGTATTTTTATTTATCGTATTACCATAATATACATTTTTAAAACAACAACAAAAAAAAAGTTGCATTACAAAATTGCTCGCCATTTCGTGATTGAAATTGGTAGTAAAAGATTAAAATGGAGCTGAAATTTGAGAGAACCTGCATGTTATTTATAGAAACAGATTTGTCGTCTCTCATCTTAAAGTAAAAGTAATGAACTTTGATGAAATCTATTTTGAGCTGTGTTAAACCACGGGGAGAAAGTTAGAATTACCTTTTGCTGATAACTTCTGTGTGATTAGTTTGGTTTCCACTCTTTGGAAGTTTGTCATGTAAGTTACTTTCTATTTTAAGTGAGATACAGAATGATTCTTATGATAATACAACACCAATTTGGAGAATGATAGAACGACATTTGAAATTATCCCGCATGTGTTTCTTTTGAACGAAAAATCGAAATTTATTTTAGGGAAAAATAACGATTATTTCTAACCTTAGGGATGAAGTATGAAAGGATGAATTGTGAAGAGTAATGATAAACGGAAAAATAAAGTGTCCAGGGATGGAAACGAACCCACAGTGTTCTGCTTACCTGGAAGATGCCATGTCCACTAGGCTACCCTAGACATATTTTTTCCGTTCGTAAATATTATATAAAGTAATTTATAATACAATATAATGCGGCTTATTATGGTAGAACGACATTTGAAAATTATCCCGCATGTGTTTCTTTTGTTCGAAAAATCTAAATTAATTTTAAGGAGAAATAACGACCATTTCAAACCTTAGGGATTAAGTATGAAAGGATGTATTGTGAAGAGTAATGATAAACGGAAAAATGTTTATATTGTTACATCATGTTTGATGCGCTCCTCCATTTATCCAGAATAATCTCTGATATATGAAAATTTTGAATAAAAATTCATATTAACAGAATATATATGTTGGAAATATATATATATATATGTAGTAGAGAAAAAAGGCTGATAATTATGATAAAAGCCATCATCAGTTTCACGATTAGATGTTTTTATTTTCTTAATTTATGAACCTGATCCTAAACCAAATGAAATTTTAACTATTTTTCAAATAAAACTTTGTCTTTCTGTTGTTATAGTAAGTATATTTGATATAAGATTCACCCTATTTCTTAAATTTATAATATTTAAAAAATAAAATATTTCTCAAATTTGTCTTCATGTTTTCAAAAAGTGAAAAAAAGAATCAAAGAGAAAATCAATTTTATTTTTATTGAATAAAAAATGGAATATGGATTTATGATTGATTATAGGCGGAAAACAATATTTTAAAAAAATCCGGCAAAGTAACAGCTTGTTCTTAGACTCTTTTGTTTGTACTGATTGTTTTTATTTTTTATTATTATCCCTAGTACACGTGGTATAGGACATGATAATCATGGTAGGTAGAAGTTGGCGATTGCTTTTATTATAAGTTGCACCACATGTCTACACATGTGAAAAGCAGTTCGACTTATGCACTTACAAATGTGCCAGAGCTCCGTTTTTGTTAATTGCACTCACTGGTGGGGTTGGACTTTTTCAAGAATCGGAGGCCATTGAACCATTTTTTTAGCAGAAAAAAAAGTGCCCAATGCGGGATTCAATCCCGGGTTGTAGTGGTTGAAAACCAACGGTTTGGACCATCCTTCTACCTACCCCCTTTGTGCTGATTCTGAATATGCAAACCCTTTCTATCAGCTACCGTTTTTCAAGGTTGCAGTGTTCACAATTTATATGCTAAAGACGTTATATCCCGCTCGATCATGTTTCTATTCCAGTGAGTTCAAATCTTGTTGGAAACCAACTACAACGGTGTCGTAAAAGACGCTGTGACGCCTTGCAGAGGCAAGTCCATCTTTTATTAATATTTTGTGTGTAAAGAGCAATATAATTATTTAATAATTAAATAAATAACTAATTGTTTTAAAAATAGAGCAATTCATAAATAAATCTTTAATTAAAAAGGCATATATTGGATCAAAATATCATTTATTTTACCAATATTTCAGTTGGCTGAACGCCAACCTTTATCAAGATGTTATAACATATTTAATGTGTTTAATGTATTTAATTAAGGCACATTAAATATGTTATAACACCTTGATAAAAGTTGTCGTTCAGCCAACTGGAATATTGGTAAAATAAATGATATTTTGATTCAATATATGCCTTTTTACTTAAATAACTAATTATTTTAGGAGGTTCATTAATGCTACACTCATGGACAAAAATTTAGTGTAAATCTTTTGATGTCGCCGGTCGTTTGTTTTTGATAAGGAAACAGAGGTAATTTTGTTCACACTTGGTTATCTCATGTGTCTTCAATAAAGGTCACTGCTTATCAAATATCTTTCAGAGTTATTGTCTGAATCCAGATATACATACTAAAAGGTACATCTTAAGTATATGAGTGTATATATACGTATTTTGGTCAAAAATGTTTATTTCTTTTTTTTTTTTTAAATTCAATTTTCCAGATGGGAATTTTGCCGGGAGGATATTGATCTAAAGAGACACAGGTCGCCTCTCCCGTCAAAACAGACGTCAAAACTAGACGCCATCTATTGACCGTGCCGCAACTAGCGGCCTCGGGTCGGTGACAAAGCCACAACACCAGTTTTGGCTAACAGTGAAGCGTCCACCTAGAGACCATGGTTTCGGGCTAATGGCCCTCGTCAGTCTAGGGCGGACTTTATTCCATCCACACGGGATCTAATGGAATCTTCACAATCTGCCAAAGAAGTATTTAGCTGGTAAAGTGGCTGGGCCAAATCTATGGCTAAAATATAGATGGAAATTTTGCCGAGAGGATATTTATCTAAAGAGACAAAGTTTTGACGGGAGAGGCGACCTTTGTGTCTTTAGTTCAATTTTTCAATTCATATCCTGAAAAAAAAAAACTATATTTATAAAAACAAAATCGCTTAAAGTATTCAAGCTGGTATTGTTACATGTTAACTTAATTTGTGTATTTTGATACAAATATGATTAACAAAATGCATTGTTTTAATACATTTTAAACAGAAAAAAAGAGTAACTTTTCAAACATGAAAAACAGATTATAACAAGAGAATTTCTTTGCCCTTTAAATTTAGCTATTACTTTATATTAAAATTTGAAATACATTTTGAAAAGAAAAATATTTCGGAGAATAATTTTACTGGAAAAATTGTAATTGTCTAATCCTAAAAGAAAAACGCTTTCTTAAAGAAATGTTTTCTTTATTATAAAAACGTGGAATATCTCAAGTCACACATACATTCCAATAGATATAAGATATTTTAAATAAAATATTATATTTGTGCCTTTTAAACTTGATGTATATGGAGGGAACAGATGTTTGACATAAATGTTATAGATAGGGGAAAATTTTAAATGAAACATTTATTTTTATTTGAAACGAAAAATTGGAATCATTTTCATATTTAAATCTGCTTAAAAGACATCTGATGGAGACACATACTTCACTTTGTATATTTTAAAATATTGCTTAGCATATTGTTCGCCTGATTATATATATATATATTAATTAAAAGGCATATTTTGGATCTAAAATAAAACAAAACATTTTATTTAATATAAAATGCCAATATTTCAATAGGCTGTACACTTAACTTCGTCAGAATTTTTCTTGTTTTTAATCAGCTTTGCTTTATCACGCGATGCCTTCACGAGACGATATATATATAAAGAGACAAGGGTCGCCTCTCCCGTCAAAATAGACGTCTAAAAACAGATGGCATCTTTAGATCAATTTCCTCCCGGCAAAATTTCCATCTATATATATACCGTATATATAAATGGAAATTTTGCCGGGAAGAAATTTATCTAAAGAGATAAGGGTCGCCTCTCCCGTCAAAATAGACGTCTAAAACACACACACACATATATATATATATATATGCTAATTTAAAACAACAACCTCATATTGTGTAGATAACTTATAACAAGATTGCCATGTTGTATATAGAAACACATCTATAAATAATTATGCGCATGATTAATCTGTGTCATTGCATCGCCATATGTAATGTACTTTGTACAAAATGGATAAATAAATAAACTCTGTAATGGATTTAAGAGTTGAGCTAAAGCAGAGATCGAGCATAGTATTGCCAAAACAACAAAGTCTAAAGATGGAAGTCATAAATCAGGTCGATTTACAATTCCCACAAACAAGGCCACCCACACTGTCACATGTGGTGGAATGCAGAGACCCCTCTCACACCTGGACATGCCAAGGCCCCCCTTTTCTCAGAAACGCCCCTGTCACATAAGGTCGCCCCGTCTTTAACCTATAAATACATCACCTTACAGGGACTTGACAGTTCAGTTCAGTTTAGTTTAGTTTAGTTCACCCTCAGCGAAGCTCACGTCGGTTGTCACCAAGGTCCTCCTCATTCACCATGTAGACTCGTAAGGACTCGTCTATCTCCATCTTTTCGCTCCTAGCTCAGCTTTTATCTGTTAACGGAACTTTCTTAGTGCAACTGTGTCTTCGTTTTTTGTGTATGGATATCCCCAAGCTTTTCCACTCTGCCTCGACCACGACTGCCTGTATTTTGTGAGAACTTTTAAAGGTCTTCCAAGGTGCAGAGAGGTACTGGAAAACTCTACATCCTGACTGTTCCTCTTGGTCAACACAGTACAACAAGAGCTACCAGGACTTCAAATATCATTTCAGTAGTCGACATCAAACTCAACAAATTATTACAGTGAGTCGACAGGAGATCTCTTATTACATTAGTCGACAGGATTCTACAAGAGAAAACAGTAACTTCATCTCATCAACTCTTATTACATGAGTCGACAGGACTACTGGAATTCTCATCCCATTACATATATATATAGTGTAAAAACTATATAATAAAAATATAATAGTGATTCTATATTTAAAATTTAATGAGTAAACTGATAATAATGATAATTTATATCAAGTAGATTTGATTAGATTAGCAAGCTAAATCTAAATCAAAATAATAAAGATAATTAAATACAAAACTAAACTATAAAACTAAACAACTATTTATTTATATATATATATATATATGTGTGTGTGTGATGCATTAGCGCGCGATCTTTTGTGAAAATTCGAAACTATTATAGACGCGTATGATTCTCTTTTAAAAATAAAACAATTTCTACTGTCCTTACTGCAATATGGAAAAATAAATGGGAGGACCTGGCTCATCAATGGTGAACCTTCCCAGCGGTTTCGCCAGTTTAACCGCTGGGAGGGCTTACCACTGATAATCCAGCCCTCCTATTAATTTTTCCATTGCAGTAAGGACAGTATATAATTGTTTTATTTTTTACAAAAGAATCATACGCGTCTATAATAGTTTTGAATTTTCATATATATAATATTTTTGAAAATTTATACAAAAGTGAAACTGTATTGGGAAACAGGTAGATAATTAAAGAAAAAGACATGTCCTGATTATACAACTAAAAAGTGTAATCTATTATAGAATTTGAAGTAAAGTTTAAATATAAATATGTTATAATAGAAAAAAAAATTCTGTTTGATTTTTGATAATTAGTTATATAGAATTAATACTTGATGCTGATTATATTTTGAGAATAGAGATATTTGTTGAGCAGTCGTGGCAATGATTAAATAAAATCAGTTATCAAAATAGATTTAATTGAACTTATGGAATATATAAAAAACATGGTTTGATAAAAGTGATGCCTGGCTTAAAGCGAGTAGAATAAGAAAAACAAAAGATTATTTACATAATGTACAAAAGTTTTGAGCCGGCCATCGGAATAGATAAAATATGGTTTTACGGGCTACTAACCAAAAGTTATGATTTTTGAGCCCAGTTGTCATCGGGATAAACAACAACGAGTTTTTATAGGGGAAGCATGACCTCTGGCGGTCGATTTAACAGAGTATTTGAATCTATGAAATTATAATTTAAAAAAAAAAAGATAAAAAGATCAGGTGTTGAAATCAATATCAAAATTGGCATATCCTGATCAGGAGCATATGTGCTTTACAGAAGACAGAGCGCCATTGGGTTGGCCAAATATCAGGGAACAGGCTAAATCAATGTTTAGTTGATTTCTGTTCCACCAGATGGCGCTCTGCCTTCTGTAAAGCACATATGCTCCTGATCAGGATATGCCATTTTTAATATATATATAAATATATATACAGTCTACTCTCGTTATAACGCCACTCGATATAACGCCACCCTCGCCTTACGCCGCTTTTTCGTTTTGTCCCAATCGACATCAATGTATTTTTCTCGATATAACGCCACTCCCTCGCTGTTCGCCTTCCGCCGCTGATTTTTCGTATCCCAAGTAGCAAAAACCATTCGTTATAGCGCCGCTCACAACATCCCTCAACCCCCCCCCCCCCCTCCTCCCCATATCCTGTCTGCATTTTTTCCGCCAGCGGCACCGGAATTTGCCTGCTGTTGAGACAACAGATTGTGTGAACAGCCAGCAGACCCTTTTCCTTCTTGTGCCTGGGACATACACAGTCGCTTCATCCTTTGCTAACGTCAACACAACAACCATATTGTCGTATCATGAGTTCCCAAAAGCCTAAACGTGAATCGATCACCATTGAAAAGAAGAAGGAGATATGCCAGTTGGCAAGAAATAACCCTACGATGTCGAAGAATGAGATTGGAGAGCGTTTCTCACTTCCACGAACAACTGTCCGTGATATTCTCACACAGGCTGAGAAGTGGAAAAATTATACTGTTGGTTCTTCAAAGTGTCGGAAAATTTTGTGACTTGGAAGACGCTCTCTTCAACTGGTTTACCCAAAAGCGTGCCGATAATATTATTATTACTGATGACCTCCTAAGATAAAAGGCAAAAAAACTTGGCGGGCAGTTGGACGTACCAGAAAATTTCACGTACAGCAGTGGGTGGCTGCAGCGATTTAAAGGGAGATTCCACATTTCGCAACGACGGCTCTGTGGGGAAGGCGCATCGATTTCTCCAGCTATCATTGATTAACACCTTAAAAATTTGAACAGTATGCTGGCGAACTCCGGATATGACCCAGCCAACATATACAATGCAGACGAAACAGGGTAATTTTTTCAGCTCATTCCTGACCGAACACTTGCTCACAAAGATGAAAACTGCCGTGGTGTCAGAAGGATGAAGAAACGAATCGCTGTTATACTGTGCTGCAACTCTACTGGAACAGACAAGCGGCAATTGCTGATTATTGGAAAATCGGCAAAGCCTCGATGCTTCAGAAACTTCAGTCCACACTTCTACTGCACTTACACATCTAACAGCAAAGCATGGATGACCTCTAGCATCTTTCAAGAATGGCTACTGCAGTTCAACAAGCAGCTTGTCTCTGAAGGAATCCTACTGTTGTTAGATAACGTCTCACTGCGTCCCTAATGATGGTCTCAGCAACATAAAGATTCCTTCCATCAAATATGACTGCCAGTCCCTGGATGGTGGCATCATCAAAAGTGTAAAGGCTCAATATCGCAAGCTTCAACTCCAGAAAATGGTGGAATTGGCGGATGCCCATCTACCCACAGAATTACGTCTGGATTACGCTGTGCGCTATTGTAAAATGGCTTGGGATTCTGTTGGGCAACTGCTGGAATCATACAGGCATTCGCTTCACTTCTACTGCTGAAGTTGAGCCTCTTAATTATGGAAATCTGCTCGATCGCATTCGCGACATCTACGCTATTACACCAGAGAATTTGATGACTGAAAGGGAGTTTCAACTGGTTGATGATTCCAGGAGGTGGAAATGAAGCTAACATATGACAATTTTCTGGTGTCCACTGTTACAGCGAAAGAAGAACTTGGCGAGGATGATGA
>CP092876.1:13548191-13665040 GCA_030710605.1 Cordylochernes scorpioides | reverse complement strand
AAAAAAGAACGTGTTCATATTAAATTATATTCCCGAATTTGAAAATACATCCATCTTATAATAAAATGTCAAAGATAAACTTTACATATTAGTTTTGGAAGGTTGGACATCGGTAGAAGACAAGGAAACCAATAAATAGGAAACTTGCTTTAAATCTATAAAAAAGAAAAATTTTATACCTATGTAAATATTATTTCCCATAATAATTTTTTATGTAGTTTTTATCTGTTATTATCTTCATTATATACACAATATACAACAAAAAGCTTTATTAAGACAATTTAGTCTTATACGGATTCTCCAAGCACAGAAATGTAGGGTACATACAAGAATAACAGTAGTAACAACAACAAAAGTCCCTGTTATGACCTTTTGGTCTTATACAACTTTTCCACGTAGAAGAGGGTATATACAGGAACAATAGTTACAATAATTAGCAATGCTATTTACAATGTGTCAAGGGAGAGAGAAGCAAGAAAGGGCTTGCTGGGGAACTAGAGTATTATCATGGGTATATGTTATTATATCTCTTGAGGAAAGATCTCGCGACAATAAAGTTGGGATATCCAGCAGGTTAAGAAAGTCTATTATCTCTATTATATATATCAATATGATATTCTAATATATTTATTTATTCGTTAATTTATAATCAATAATAGCACTATTTTCATTTTTATCATAATCATTTATATATTTAGAAAAAATACATCTCCTTATCGTGCAACTGAAAGTTGCTGATGGCTTACGCCATCTATCGGAATAAATATCAACTATTCTCGTTGATTTTTAATTATTCCAGAATAACCCTTATGCTCAAAACTGGGCAACTCTGGGCTTCACTTCCATCAATAATTGACAATATGACTCAGAATAAGTATATTGCTACTGCGTTTTATGGTTTCTACAAGTCCATATCTCAGAAGAAGGCCAAGTGACACTCACTCCTCACTTTCTTACTGCTACTCTTTTTGTGTTGTTTTTCTTGCTTCCCTCTTTCTCTTTCTTGTTTTTTGTTTATTTTTCTTCTGTCTATATCGTTGTTTCCTTTGTCTCACTGCTTTGTTCTTATGCATACCTCTGGTGAATCCTGTATAGGGTCAGTGACCCTAAATAAAGGCTTTTTGTTGTTGTTGTAATTATTCCAGAATTGGCCAAATACCCATTCTTGATTAATCAAGAAAAGCTAACCACGGACGTGTGGTATCAAATAAGACGCGATATCCCAACAAGGAATGCTTACGTCAAGAAACAACACTTAGATACTATATTACATGAACAATTGAATAATTACAAGGTTTAAGTAAAGTAATATTTTTATTATTATAACACTTATAGGTTGTGTGTGCATATATACACTCATGGACAAACCTTAAGGAAGTGGAAAGTCTTGGTAGAACGCCATCTAGTGGAACAAAAATCAATTAAACATTGATTTAGTTTAAGACGAATAATCCTTTCAATAATTATAATAACGAAAAGATTCAAAAAGGATAAGCTTCTTTATTATTATTTATTTTTTATTTTTTATTTTTTTTATTATTATTATTTTTTTATTTAGATAGAAACTTATCCTTTTTGAATCTTTTCGTTATTATATTGATTTAGTTTGTTCTATGATATTCGGCTAACACTTTTTCTTGATAAATCAAGATGTTATTTGATAAATTTTACAAAATAATATTTATATGTAATTCTACTGTCCTTCATATTGTTAGGCCGTAGTACGATTGTATTATGTGTTACTACAAGTACTTCGTGTTAGAGCAGTCTAGGTTCTACCTATATAAGCTTCAGTCCATAGTTTACTTAAATACCATAGCCAAGATTCCACCATACAACGTTGCATATACATATCATGTATAAGCAGAATCGCCTAATACAGTATTATAGCTCTAAGATGAGGTAAATCAACCTTTAGTTGATATTTATTCCGATAGATGGCGCAAGCTGTGGTGTATTTAGGTTGATTTAAAAGTAAAAAAATAGTAAGGCTTTATTTATTTAAATGGTTTTTATTATATTACACCGTATTAGAGATGCAAGCTTAAGAATTACAAGTTAACAATCGATTTATATGATGATAAATTATATGTTATGATATATACAATATATCGCAGAATAATAATCTGTGGATTTTATTATATTATTATATTAATATATTATATACAATATTATATAATTAAAATATAAATATACGACACAAGTAATCAGAGCAATTTTTATTTGAACGATTAGGAGATTACTTTAATCCTAATTTATCAAACTGATCCCATGTACAATTTTACTTTTGTACTATTTTTTTCAACTAGATGTATAATTTTGAAGATAATTTGTTGATTGGAATTTGGTTTGGTAAAAATATAGTTATAGTAAATAGTTATAAAACGAAGAGAAAATTTTTTTATTTTTACTATACATGGGCTACAAGCTTTCGGGCTTCACGCCCTTCGACGGGTACAACATATTGAGAGAAAATAACGCTATATATAGTATCGATATGTGAGGAATCTGCATACATAACCATATACGAGTTAATTATATCAGATTAAGTTATGGAAATAAGGCTTTTTTATAGAAATATTTGACGAAAGTAGGATGTGATGCTAATTAAAAATTAAAATGAAAAACTAAAAATATTTTGACAGATTTAACATAGCTAAGACTATTGCAATCCATAGAAGAACACATGATCATCCATGGATGTCAAACAACTTAAACCAATGTGATGCCACATTAAAAAACACCAACAGTGAGGAACCATGGCATGGCCCGCCATCAGCGCGATCATCGGACAAAGGAAAAAATTTTTTTATATAGGGGTAGGTGTCTGGGTGGGGGGGTGGTCTGTTTGCGGTGGGACCAACAGCAAGATCAGGGAAAGAAGTGAACGGCCTATAGGTTATTACAAATATTTAAATACTGCGATGGTATGTCGATGTGTCTGTTAATACTATGGTTATTGATGGATAAAATAGCTTCATTGATCAACCTTTGGTACTTGGTATTGACACCAGAGTACAGGGTGGTAGGGGAGGAAAGGTTGAATGAATTGCCGGTGGTGTTAATATGGTTGTAAATGAGCGACCTGTTGTCTTTGTTGGCAATGCATCTACCGTGTTCGGTCATCCTGATGGCCACGGACCTACCAGTCTCGCCTATGTAAGATGCACTGCAATCGTTACAAGAGACTGAGTAGACCGAGCCACCAGAGGACCGAGCAACGGTAGATCTAGGTAATCTGGTGATAGGGTGTCTGAGGATGGCGCCGATACTATTGCTATTAGTAAAATGGGTGTTAATTCCGTGCGTTCTGAGGATGCGGGAGATGGCGACTGATTGGGTGGAAAAGGGAAGTAAACAACTGTTTCAGGTAATTGCAGGAGGTCTAACGGAAGAAGGGTCAAATTTATACTTATGTATGAAATGGGGGGGGGTATTGGGACCGGGCCAACTGTTTAATGATTAGGGAAAATTCAATGGTTCTAAACAGTGGAAGGGAGCAGTGGGTGAACAATCTCTTGGTAAGAGTACGGACAGTATTTATTTTATGCGATAGGGGACAAGAAGATTTGAAGTCTGTATAAAATGTGGGATTGTTAACCTTGTGGTATACGGTGGTGTGGTAATGAGAGGCAGTACGTATGACCAGTATATCAAGATACGGCAATACGGACCTGTTTTCCAATTCTAGGGTGAAAGAGATCTCGGGATGATAGGAGTTTAGATAATCTAAAATATTGATTTCTTGTCCGGTATCACATATGCAGAAGATATCATCAATATATCTCCGCCACATGTGAATGCCCGGTGCAATTTGCTGTTGGACCCAGTGGTCTATGTTGGCCATGACTATTTCTGCAAGTGGGGAGGATAGTGGGCTGCCCATGGGCGAGCCTCTGATTTGTTTGAACAACTGGTTGTTAAATGTAAAAGTAGTAAAGTCCAAACACAGTGAGGATAGTGCGACTATGGATTCTGCGGTACGGTGATCTACCTGGTTATCCTGTAAGAAATTAGTCAAGTGCCTAATTATAAGCTGGTGGGGGAGGGAAAGATACATGGCAACTACATCATAAGACACCATAACGGTGTTGGGGACAGGGCAGAGAGAGTTAACGGATTGCACAAATGAAGGGATATCCCTAATGGCAGAGGATTGTGGACTGGCCTTCACCCAAGGTGTGAGAAAGCCAGTCAGATATTTGGACAGCTTATAGGCAGGTGAAAGATGGTAGGCTATGATGGGGCGTAGGGGGATGCCAGGCTTATGGGTCTTAGGAAGACCATAGATATAGGGGGTATTATTAAGGTCGGAGGTGAAAGTACTATATTGATCCGGTGTTATGTGACCCGATTTTTTCAAACGCAATAACCCCAATCTGAAAAATTTAGTTGAGGCAGATGCGTCAGACTGTGTAATGGGAACAAATGTATTGCGGTCGCTGAGTATCTCCGTCATCTTGGAGGCATTTGTTCCCATTACACAGTCTGACGCATCTGCCTCAACTAAATCTTTCAGATTGGGGTTATTGCGTTTGAAAAAAATCGGGTCACATAACACCGGATCAATATAGTACTTTCACCTCCGACCTTAATAATACCCCCTATATCTATGGTCTTCCTAAGACCCATAAGCCTGGCATCCCCCTACGCCCCATCATTGCCTACCATCTTTCACCTGCCTATAAGCTGTCCAAATATCTGACTGGCTTTCTCACACCTTGGGTGAAGGCCAGTCCACAATCCTCTGCCATTAGGGATATCCCTTCATTTGTGCAATCCGTTAACTCTCTCTGCCCTGTCCCCAACACCGTTATGGTGTCTTATGATGTAGTTGCCATGTATCTTTCCCTCCCCCACCAGCTTATCATTAGGCACTTGACTAATTTCTTACAGGATAACCAGGTAGATCACCGTACCGCAGAATCCATAGTCGCACTAACCTCACTGTGTTTGGACTTTACTACTTTTACATTTAACAACCAGTTGTTCAAACAAATCAGAGGCTCGCCCATGGGCAGCCCACTATCCTCCCCACTTGCAGAAATAGTCATGGCCAACATAGACCACTGGGTCCAACAGCAAATTGCACCGGGCATTCACATGTGGCGGAGATATATTGATGATATCTTCTGCATATGTGATACCGGACAAGAAATCAATATTTTAGATTCTCTAAACTCCTATCATCCCGAGATCTCTTTCACCCTAGAATTGGAAAACAGGTCCGTATTGCCGTATCTTGATATACTGGTCATACGTACTGCCTCTCATTACCACACCACCGTATACCACAAGGTTAACAATCCCACATTTTATACAGACTTCAAATCTTCTTGTCCCCTATCGCATAAAATAAATACTGTCCGTACTCTTACCAAGAGATTGTTCACCCACTGCTCCCTTCCACTGTTTAGAACCATTGAATTTTCCCTAATAATTAAACAGTTGGCCCGGTCCCAATACCCCCCCCCCATTTCATACATAAGTATAAATTTGACCCTTCTTCCGTTAGACCTCCTGCAATTACCAGAAACAGTTGTTTACTTCCCTTTTCCACCCAATCAGTCGCCATCTCCCGCATCCTCAGAACGCACGGAATTAACACCCATTTTACTAATAGCAATAGTATCGGCGCCATCCTCAGACACCCTATCACCAGATTACCTAGATCTACCGTTGCTCGGTCCTCTGGTGGCTCGGTCTACTCAGTCTCTTGTAACGATTGCAGTGCATCTTACATAGGCGAGACTGGTAGGTCCGTGGCCATCAGGATGACCGAACACGGTAGATGCATTGCCAACAAAGACAACAGGTCGCTCATTTACAACCATATTAACACCACCGGCCATTCATTCAACCTTTCCTCCCCTACCACCCTTTACTCTGGTGTCAATACCAAGTACCAAAGGTTGATCATTGAAGCTATTTTATCCATCAATAACCATAGTATTAACAGACACATCGACATACCATCGCAGTATTTAAATATTTGTAATAACCTATAGGCCGTTCACTTCTTTCCCTGATCTCGCTGTTGGTCCCACCGCAAACAGACCACCCCCCCACCCAGACACCTACCCCTATATAAAAAAAAAAATTGTTTCCTTTGTCCGATGATCGCGCTGATGGCGGGCCATGCCATGGTTCCTCACTGTTGGTGTTTTTTAATGTGGCATCACATTGGTTTAAGTTGTTTGACATCCATGGATGATCATGTGTTCTTCTATGGATTGCAATAGTCTTAGCTATGTTAAATCTGTCAAAATATTTTTAGTTTTTCATTTTAATTTTTAATTAGCATCACATCCTACTTTCGTCAAATATTTCTATAAAAAAGCCTTATTTCCATAACTTAATCTGATATAATTAACTCGTATATGGTTATGTATGCAGATTCCTCACATATCGATACTATATATAGCGTTATTTTCTCTCAATATGTTGTACCCGTCGAAGGGCGTGAAGCCCGAAAGCTTGTAGCCCATGTATAGTAAAAATAAAAAAAATTTCTCTTCGTTTTATAACTATTTACAATTCTATAAGAGAAATTTTCATGATTCATGTTATAATCAAAAATCTTTTACGTTTGCTCTAACTTCTAATATCCAATGGCAATTGGCCTTGAAGCACAACTATCCTTGAACGCTATTCGTCGATTTACCAACCTCAATCCTGAAGTAATCCGCCTCCTAACGCATCTGTGTCGAAAGTCGCTGCAGCTGGCCAGATGGAGATTGCACCTCAACTTCAACAAGATTTGCCAAAGGGCCCGTTTCATCCCCCCATCTCTCAGAGTCGCAGATCCTGTGGGAAATTCTCATTCGAACAGGGTTATCCTCCGATCCCAACGCCAATTACTATGGGCTAGAACCCAGGGATGTTATTCGCGAATACGCTGCTTGTCCAAGACCATTAAAGGCGTCATTTCCCAAGTCACCAATCTCATATCCCAATCCAATATGGTTGAACTCCTTGGTCTCCTCACCGCCGACATCAGACAGCAGGACAGCATCATTAAAGGGCGTCAATACAAGAAGCTATCCTTTTGGATCAGCAAATATGGCTTCCCAGAGGAATTTCACCCCGACAACCAACCGGTTCCCACTCTCCTCAATCTGTCATCTACAGTGTTGTCTCCTTCGCAGACCGAGGTTCTTTCCTTAGGCCTCAAGTACCGTCCTCCCACAACGCCTGACATTCCCAGAATTATTTCTGGTGTTGAGCCCGCCATCAGCTCCCTTTCCCACACAGCCCAATATGACATACGGAGTTCCATAGCCCATATCCTCCGGAAACCCACCCCTTCTCAGTCCCAATCCCCTTCTCAGTCCCAATCTCTTGGTAAGTACCGCTCCCTGGCTACCATAAGGCGAAACCCTAACATTATAGTCACCAGATCGGATAAAGGTTCCCAGACCGTCGTCTTGGACACGGCTGACTATGCCTCCAAGATGACGGAGATACTCAGCGACCGCAATACATTTGTTCCCATTACACAGTCTGACGCATCTGCCTCAACTAAATCTTTCAGATTGGGGTTATTGCGTTTGAAAAAATCGGGTCACATAACACCGGATCAATATAGTACTTTCACCTCCGACCTTAATAATACCCCCTATATCTATGGTCTTCCTAAGACCCATAAGCCTGGCATCCCCCTACGCCCCATCATAGCCTACCATCTTTCACCTGCCTATAAGCTGTCCAAATATCTGACTGGCTTTCTCACACCTTGGGTGAAGGCCAGTCCACAATCCTCTGCCATTAGGGATATCCCTTCATTTGTGCAATCCGTTAACTCTCTCTGCCCTGTCCCCAACACCGTTATGGTGTCTTATGATGTAGTTGCCATGTATCTTTCCCTCCCCCACCAGCTTATCATTAGGCACTTGACTAATTTCTTACAGGATAACCAGGTAGATCACCGTACCGCAGAATCCATAGTCGCACTATCCTCACTGTGTTTGGACTTTACTACTTTTACATTTAACAACCAGTTGTTCAAACAAATCAGAGGCTCGCCCATGGGCAGCCCACTATCCTCCCCACTTGCAGAAATAGTCATGGCCAACATAGACCACTGGGTCCAACAGCAAATTGCACCGGGCATTCACATGTGGCGGAGATATATTGATGATATCTTCTGCATATGTGATACCGGACAAGAAATCAATATTTTAGATTCTCTAAACTCCTATCATCCCGAGATCTCTTTCACCCTAGAATTGGAAAACAGGTCCGTATTGCCGTATCTTGATATACTGGTCATACGTACTGCCTCTCATTACCACACCACCGTATACTACAAGGTTAACAATCCCACATTTTATACAGACTTCAAATCTTCTTGTCCCCTATCGCATAAAATAAATACTGTCCGTACTCTTACCAAGAGATTGTTCACCCACTGCTCCCTTCCACTGTTTAGAACCATTGAATTTTCCCTAATCATTAAACAGTTGGCCCGGTCCCAATACCCCCCCCCCCATTTCATACATAAGTATAAATTTGACCCTTCTTCCGTTAGACCTCCTGCAATTACCAGAAACAGTTGTTTACTTCCCTTTTCCACCCAATCAGTCGCCATCTCCCGCATCCTCAGAACGCACGGAATTAACACCCATTTTACTAATAGCAATAGTATCGGCGCCATCCTCAGACACCCTATCACCAGATTACCTAGATCTACCGTTGCTCGGTCCTCTGGTGGCTCGGTCTACTCAGTCTCTTGTAACGATTGCAGTGCATCTTACATAGGCGAGACTGGTAGGTCCGTGGCCATCAGGATGACCGAACACGGTAGATGCATTGCCAACAAAGACAACAGGTCGCTCATTTACAACCATATTAACACCACCGGCCATTCATTCAACCTTTCCTCCCCTACCACCCTGTACTCTGGTGTCAATACCAAGTACCAAAGGTTGATCATTGAAGCTATTTTATCCATCAATAACCATAGTATTAACAGACACATCGACATACCATCGCAGTATTTAAATATTTGTAATAACCTATAGGCCGTTCACTTCTTTCCCTGATCTTGCTGTTGGTCCCACCGCAAACAGACCACCCCCCCACCCAGACACCTACCCCTATATAAAAAATTTTTTCCTTTGTCCGATGATCGCGCTGATGGCGGGCCATGCCATGGTTCCTCACTGTTGGTGTTTTTTAATGTGGCATCACATTGGTTTAAGTTGTTTGACATCCATGGATGATCATGTGTTCTTCTATGGATTGCAATAGTCTTAGCTATGTTAAATCTGTCAAAATATTTTTAGTTTTTCATTTTAATTTTTAATTAGCATCACATCCTACTTTCGTCAAATATTTCTATAAAAAAGCCTTATTTCCATAACTTAATCTGATATAATTAACTCGTATATGGTTATGTATGCAGATTCCTCACATATCGATACTATATATAGCGTTATTTTCTCTCAATATGTTGTACCCGTCGAAGGGCGTGAAGCCCGAAAGCTTGTAGCCCATGTATAGTAAAAATAAAAAAATTTCTCTTCGTTTTATAACTATTTACAATTCTATAAGAGAAATTTTCATGATTCATGTTATAGTTATTGTAACCAATGATTTATTTATATCTTAACGTTTCAGTGAATCTCTGTCATTCTTCTCTCCATTCCCCTGAGGAGAGACCCAGCCAATGACTGAAAGGTCGGGAATTAAACGGGTTATTGTGGATGACGTAGCTATACATTCATATTGCCACGTGGAAAATTAGGGAAGACCAACTTCGGGATGACACAACAATTTATTTAATTAAAAAGGCATATATTGGATCAAAATATCATTTATTTTACCAATATTTCAGTTGGCTGAACGCCAACCTTTTTCAAGGTGTTATAACATTTTAAAGTGTCAAGTGTTGATAATAAAAACAAAGAAGAGGCATATATTTTATTATTCATAATGTATGGAATATAACAACAACCACACTGAATACTTATATAGCAAATAGTTTTTAAAAAACGTGACTAATTTCACATTTATCTTATAAGCTAAACAATCTGAACATGCTTTATATTAGGCTATATTTGTTGCTAAAATGTTATAACATCTTGATAAAGGTTGGCGTTCAGCCAACTGAAATATTGGTAAAATAAATGATATTTTGATCCAATATATGCCTTTTTCAATTAAAGATTTATCTATGGATTGCTCTATTTTCAAAACAACAATTTATTTAAGTCAAGAACAAACTATGAATGATAAACAAAAGATAAGCAAAGAGGGAAGTTTACAGAGTAGCAAAATATAAACATAAAAAATGATACTCTGTTAATAAAATAATAAATACTTTGTTACATAGCTCCTTCCCTATGGGAGCTGTGACCCACAGCTAGCAATTATTGTAGTTACTGACATGGATCTGACGTGCTTCTGCCAAGGATTCCATCGAAGTCTTGGAACTTTGTCCCTAGTACCTTTTAGTCCTTTTTCTTGCAGCGTGAAGAGTGGCTTTGTCGTCGTATCGTCTATAGGGACATCGTCATCTTGGAAGGAAGTCTTAGCTTTGACACAGAGGTGGAATCCTGGAGCCAATCTCTGAAAATGTAGATCATAGCACCGATGGCCTTTAGGTCTTCTCGGCTATCTTTAGTTTGTCTTCCCTAATTTACCCAGTATCTCCACCAAATGCCACGTGAAAAATTAGGAAAGACCAACTTCGGGATGGCACAGAAATTTATTTAAGGCAAGAACAAACTATGAATGATATACAAAAGATAAGCAATGAGGGAAGTGTACAGAGTAGTAAAATATAAACATAAAAATAATACTCTGATAATAAAATAATAAATACTTTGTTACCATATTGATAAGTCACAATTTAGATTATAGATTATAATCCAAATTGTGTATTAACATTTTTATAGACTTCAATGGACCTAAGAAGTTATTCTTCCTATGAGCTGAAGAAAATGAATTCAACTATTTAAAACATACTGTGGTAAAATTTCTCATATAGTACTTTTGTCTGAAGATAGTAACAACGCTGTTACCGAAACGTCACACATTATTTATTTATTTGTATTTGGTCTTATTACCTTTTGTTAAAATATCAAATAAAGAAAATGCTCCAATGGCCCCCGATTCTTGCAAAAGTCCAACCCCACCAACGAGTGCAAGTAACAAAACGGGGGCTCTGGCACATTTGTAAGTGTAAAGTCGAACTGCTTTTCATATGTGTATACATGTGATGCGCTTACAATAAAAACAGTCTCTAACTACCCACCATGATTATCATGGCCCGTACCACGAGTACTAGGGATAAGTAAAAAAAATAACAATATTATAAAATAAGATACATATAGAACGCCTGATTACTAACTTAGAGAAGAAAATATTTCCAGATAGAAAAATACGAAAGGAATCTTTTCTATTGACATGACAGATATGTTTAGAATGACAACATGGTAATATTGGATCTCTGTATATTGACCTATCTGGGATGTGGATTGAGTGACTAATGGGTAAATGGCATTCCATGTATGTACCCTACTCTAGTTTCTTCTTAATCTTTAATCATCTAATATTTCTCTATTTTTTTCAGGATTATATAACTCAGAAAATCTCGTATGTGTATTGTGTGGGGATGAGCCAGAACTAACTATATGTTGGTAATAGTTACCCAGAAATTATTTGAAAAAGGAAAAAATCAGGTAAAAGGTTTCAATTTTGAATTTGCAAGCTTTCAAGCAAATATACTGTTCTTCAAGTGTCTAATACTCTATGTACAATCTCTTAATGATATTTATACAGAATAATTGGAATTTTTTGTTATTGGCATGTGTGGGCATGCATCAGACTGTTTACAGCTAAAGTAATAGATATTATACTGGGATGAAATATATATATGTGATGATTTAAGACCATGGAATTGTTGTAAATAGTCTAGATATCTACTACCACATGTTCCACCCCATGACTGTATATAACTTCTTATGTACTGCAAATAGAAAGCCTCAACTAACATCAATCTGTACCGCGTAAGAATCTAATAAAGTATAGCAACTGTACAGATAGAAGGAATGGAGACTAACAGGAGAAAATTAAGGTTAAAACTAATCAGGCTTAGGTGAGAGTAGAAGTAAGACCTAGGAAGTAGGCTTAGAAGAGAACAACACTATTAATAAAGTCACAGTTAACCTTCTGACCCCGGAAATCATAAAAGCTAAGTTTAACGGCCAGTATTTCCTGGGCCAGGCCGGATATTTTCCGCCAAAGAGATTGGCAAGGGCCAATTAGAAAGGATCACCTAAATAGGTCAACCAATAGAAAACGGTCATGTGACATCTTCCTACCAATTAGAAAGAAGAAAGGTCTTGGTGTTAAATCGAGAACCTAGGTTAGGCAGTCTGCGCTTGGATCCCCGAGGTAACACTTGCTCTAAAGATCTCTCTCTCCTCGTCCCATTCCTTCTTGACGTTCAGACGCTTCTTAGTGGAATCTCTGTTTGCTTAAAACCTTTGGCCCAGGTGTGTCGCCTTCCACCACGACTGCACGGTAGAGTAGACATCGAGGTTCGTCCAGCATCAGGTAACACTGGTCCCAGAGGTCCCAAGATATCACAGACCCCCCCGTCCGAAGAGTCGACAGGATAGTGGACGCCAAGGTACAAGTAAGCAAGTAGACCACTGTCTGTACAGAAAGATGGAACAGGGAAGAGAGGAGGACCCAAAGGAACCAATGGAGTCCGATCCCGACTCCGAAAGTGGCGAAAACACCACTTTTCCAAAGAAAGAAACCACCCTCGGTAGGACGCAGGAAGTTCCCCCCAATCACGAGGACGTCACGCCCCCACCGCCGGTGTCAGATGTCCTGGGGAGTTTAGCCAGGACGATATATCAGCTCTCCTCGGCGACAGGACTTTCGCGAGATGTGGAACTACCGCGCTACGATGGTTCGTACGAGGCGCAGAGCTTCTTCGACAACTACGACGCCCAAGCTGATCTGGCCCAACTACACTACACCGAAAGACTGAGAAGGCTTCCCAACCTCCTACAAGGTAAGGCCCTGCACTACTTCCGCAGCCTAAAATTAGACAAATTATATTACGTTGACGCAAGGCAGGCCCTGATAGACCTCTTTCCTGAAACCACAAACGCGTCATTTGCCCGATTCTTGGCCATTAAGTTGACAGATCGCTCCTCGTTAGAGGAATATTATCAAAAAAAGACGGTGTGTGGCCTACAGCTGAACCTTCCCCACAAAATCCTTTTAGAATCCCTGACTGATGGGTTACCCGTCGCTGATCAGCGCATTGTCGCTGCCGTGCAACCGAACACCCTCCAAGCGTGGTATAGTGTAGTATCGCGCGTAAGAGGAACCCACAGTGCGTCGCAAATGTGCCAACAGACGACCAGAACAACGCCCAACCCTTCCTTCGCACCGTCACCGAGGTACAGTGCTCCGCGACCATGGTCAGCGCGACCCAACTACTCTGCCAATCCACCCCCTTCATCCTGCAGGTATTGTGGCGCCATGCACTGGCACGCCCAATGCCCCAAACGGCCTGCACAGAGCCGTCCAAGACCTGTGTACCGAGCCACAACTTATCCGCAGCACGACAGAACTGTGTTGTCCTCTCCCGCACCCTTCCGAGTTAACAACACGCGAGCGCATGTTACCCGCTCCCCTGATCCTCTCTACACCACGAGCCCAGCGCAAGCAGTGAACCCTAGCTATCCCATGGGTACCTCGACCACGGCACCAAAACAGGCCTGTTCCGACGCCCAAGACAGCACAACAGTAAGTTCCTCCTCACATAACTTTCGTTGAACAATTGCTCGTTCGAGCTGAACTGTCCAATAATGTAAACCTACCTCTACTACTTGATACAGGAGCATCTATCGATATAATTAGTCGGAATACTTTTAAAATAATAGAAACCAATTTGCAAAAGAAAATACCTGTTCACCCATTTAACTTAACTATTAATGCCATAGCTAACAATATTTTCACCATAGGTTATATCTTTTTAAACGTAAAAATAGGTAACATAACGCAGAACCTAAAATTCCATATTATAGATACCCCCTTGCCTTTTGGCATATTATCCCTTAACTCCATAAAAAGATTTCTACTAATTATAAACTGTCCTCAGCTACTCCTGTATCAAGATAATGTACCTCTACCAACTACCTTATACAAATTCACCTCGTGCAAGCAACACGTGTCCCATGGACAGGTTAATACAACTGTCCCATTTACTAAATCTTCCCCTCCTGGAACGGGTTGCTCACACGTGGTGAACTCCAACACTCTTATTTGGCCTCAATGTAATGTTCCTGTTCCTATTTTCAACGCCTCTATGTCCTCCTCTTGCATATCTTTGGACACAAGTAACCTAGGTCACTGTCCCTATAATTTACACAAGGTACTGCATCAATTTACACCCGTTTTCGCCGCCAATAAATACGACGTCCCTAAGCTTAAAATACCTCCCATAAAAATCAATACTACTTCGGACAAGGTAATTGCCTTACGTCCTTATCGCGTACCCCTAAATGACCAACTTGAAATACAAACACAAATCGAACACATGCTTGAACACGGTATAATTACAACCTCAGTATCTCCCTATGCCAGTCCTATTACGCTTGTCACCAAGCGTGACAAATCAAAACGCTTTTGTGTTGACTATCGTAGGATTAATGAAATCATTGCACCAGACGTCCATCCTCTCCCCTTGATAGAGAATATACTCGACAAACTCTCACGCGCCAAATATTTCTCCTCAGCCGACATATCTTCTGCCTACTGGCAGGTCGAAATAGATCCCAGTTCCCGTCACCTTTTAGCTTTCGTGACATTAGACGGGCAATACGAATTTTGTAGGCTTTCTTTTGGGATGCGCAACTCACCACAGATATTTGAACGTGCAATAAACCAAATATTCCAAAAATATAGGTTAAACTTCATAGCCCACTATTTCGATGATTTTATTATCTTTTCGGATGCCTTAGAAGAGCATATTCAACACTTAGAAAAATTCCTGGAGATCTGCCAACAGGAAAATATTAAACTAAACTATAAAAAATGTGAATTTTTGAAGACATCAATAGAATTTCTAGGATACACTATTAAGAACGGAACTTACACACCGCAGACCCGTAACCTCGATATTATTAACGCTATCAAACCTCCCTTCAACCAAAAAACGCTACAGTCCTTTTTAGGAGCCGTCAACGTGTATAACAAGTTTATACCAGATTATGCCCGTCTCAGAACCCCACTCAACAATTTACTTAAAAAAGACACTGAATGGCAATGGGACGACAAATGTCAACAGGCATTCACGGCTCTCAAGGAGCGCTTAACACGTAAGCCCGTATTACATCTGTATCAGGATGGCTTACCCTGCCGCTTGTACTGTGACGCCTCCACCCAGGGAATCGCAGGAATTCTCAAACAAGTACATCCGGATGGAAAAGTTCATCCCACACAGTATTACAGTAGAGCACTGCGCCCTCACGAACGCAACTATACCATTTCAGAGTTAGAATGCTTAGCGATCGTAGAAAGCATCGAAAAATTCCGCATCTATCTATCCGGTACCAAATTCACTGTCTACTCCGACCACCAAGCCCTACAATGGCTTAAAGCTATTAAAAACCCGTCAGGACGACTTTTTAGGTGGAGTTTAAGACTATCCACTTACGACTATGAAATACAGTACCTCAAGGGAACCCAGCAACACGAGGCCGATTTGCTTTCTCGCAATCCATTTTGTGGATTTATCAGTGCTCGTACTATTAAGAAACACCAACCGAATATCACAGATACCAGTGTCGCTGTAGACGTCAACGGTCTACACACCATACGACGTAAAGGTGTAAATCGAATAATAATACCCGAAGCTCTTCAACACTCGCTTATGAACCAGGTTCACAGCGAATACAACCATCCCGGTATCTCCCAAATGGCTCGCCTAATCTCTACTCAGTATTACTGGAAAGGTATGGCCAAATCCATACAAAAATTTGTAAATTCCTGTCATACCTGCCAAATCATCAAAAGACCCAAAGGTAAGCCTTATGGCACCTTAGGACAAATTCCCCCACCACAACAGCCATTCGATTTAATATCAATAGATACAATAGCCGGATTTTCGAAATACGGACACTCCAAGACGTATCTCCATGTTATAGTGGATCACTTGACCAGATACGCTTGGGCATTCCCATCGAAATCTACAAGTACCTTAACGTACATCCAAACCCTAAAAAAGGTACTACAACAAGGATCTCCAAAACGTCTACTTTCGGATAGAGCGCCCGCATTCACCTCCGAAAAATTCCGCAAATTTCTGCTATCTCGTGGTATACAACCACTACTTACCACCAGTAACAATCCGCAAGCTAACGGATTGATAGAACGATTGAACGCCACCATCACTGGAAAACTAAGGTTACTTTATCTCGAAAACCCGAAGACATCTTGGACCAAACTAATTAAACAAGTTGTCCAAATCTATAACCAATCCCCGCACACCGTCACAGGTTTCCCACCGATCTTCTTGATGTTTAATAGCATCCCACCAGAACTAAAAAATCATTACAACCCGTTCCCCGACGTACAGAAGGCTAGGCAACTCGCCTCCAGCAGAACACAGCTTAAGCATGAAAGGGACAAACAAAGATATGATAAAGGTCATCAAGCCCCGCATTTCGAGATTGGTGACCTAGTCCTCGTAAAAAATTATAAACATCCCGATACGGGAAAACTGGCACCATACTTCACAGGTCCGTTTACAATTATAGAAATAATATCCCCGAACGTAGTCCGAATTAACAGACCCAATCGACCCCTAAATAAAGAAGATGATACAGTTCATGTGAACAAACTTAAATACTATACAGAAGATATCTTATTCCTCGCGCCCCAGCCTCTAATTCCAACACCTCGCGTAACACCTGATGTACACTTGATAGAATTTGGGCATTTATGTCCCACAATATTTGACGCGCAGAAATCCCGTCTTATACCCCCGACTTGCTCAGCGCCTTTTCTGCACCTTAATGCAGAGATCTTCCAATAAGTTGGAAGAAAGCAAGCAGCCCCGCAAAGAGCCCCTGCCCTAATTACACATCCGTCGTGACCCCCCGGAACTCGCTAATAATAAATTCGAGGGGAGATGGACAAACAAACACCCGACATCTTGTTACGGCCCGTCGCCACCCCGTGTTCTCTAATGAATGTTCACCAACTATGAAATCAAATATTAGTGCGTGCCTTTTATTTTTAATCTACGCCGATATCCCGTTTAGCTACTAATAACTTGCTTAACACGTTATTTTACATTTACTAACAAATCAGTCCACTAACAGAATAAATGCCGCTTTAGGAAGAATCACGTTTTCACCTAAACGTGGCGCAGGGAACAAAAAATCGACAACATTAGGACTCAGTAAGTTTCACAGTTGGAAACAATGTGATCCACGAGTCGCGTCAAAGATAAAACAAATTCGATAAGTTAGATCAACTCAGGCCAACAAGACCAAAGATATCGCGATCGAGGACAATTTAAAGCTCTCTCCACCCATCCTGAAAAAACAGGAACATTCATTTGGCCTACAACTTTCCATTCTTTCACGATATATAATTTCTATGTATAATCTTACTTGCTCTTCTTTCTCGATGAACATTTTTAAAAAATTTTCATTTTAATATATTGTATATAATCATTATATAGCTCTTATAATTGTTTTTTTTTACGTCAACCAATCAGTTTAGATTATTGTCATTTTATTTTATTTTTCTTTACTAAAACTTATTTACTTTTGCTTTATGACTCTATTCTATAATCAAATTTATATTTTATCTTTCATATCTAGTAATCTCAAGTTTATATTTTTTGTTTATATCACTAATTTGCCTTTGTCATTTTATATTTTTTCTCACTTTATAAATTAGATGTTATTTACATTGTTTCATCTTCCGCTACCATGTCAATGCTATCGAGTATATTATTCCTCATTATTAATTTTCATTTAATATTTTCACTTTCTATTACCCCTTATATACTGCTGTAGTGTGTTAATCTTTGTATCATATCATCACTATTTTTACTTTTTTTTAAAGATTACTTTGCATTTAACTTCGCAATTCTATTTTCGATTTTTTAAATCCTTTAACGCTATATGCAAAGCCTTAATTTCGCAATTTCACATCTCAATGATGTATTCTTTTATAATCAAACTAAAAATCATGATTAAAAACAGGGATATCTTCAATAACCTCTTAACCAACCACTTTAAAGGTTACTTCTTAATCAATACTAACCCTTTTCCGCAGGAACTTTTAACTCCTTCGCAGGCTAGACTTGACCTACTTTGATTTCGTAATTAACAATTTTGACACACCGTCCCCCAGACTTACCTATCCCTACTTCTGGCTTGGATACGTGCAAATTGTATTTTTTTTAAATATATTCCAGGGCACTCTCATGCCACACGCTGGCACATTTTTTTTTTATTTTACTCTTTTTCTCGCTAAGCCCCTGACTACTCCAATTAAAACTTTGATTTCTGGTCACTGATCTTCGCCCTCATTTATCCTGCATGCGTACGTCTTAACGACTAATTCATCAAACCCATAACAATCACCCTTATCTTACTTTTCGATTGTGGTACTGTAACTTTATTCGGTCCTTAAATTTACATGTGAAACATGGCCTAGGTTTTCCGCGCCGTGCACATTAAATGGTTTGGGACTTGAGTCAAAGTGACATTGCCTCAACCAAGTAATAACTAACCCCTCAACCCTTTCTAACGCCCATCACGAAGAGATCATGATTTACCCATCCAATCATTTATATTTTTACCTATCATCATTATATGTTCTCTATTAAATTTTTTATTCCTATTTTTATTTTTACTCGTATGATTAGTATTAGTTGTTTATGCTTTATTATCTCTTATGGATATACAGAAATCAACCCCATGTTATATACCAACTCATTTCAATTAATTTTTAAAAAATTACTTCCTTAATAACAGTCTTCCTATTCCGCTCTCTTAAATCCCTCCATATGAACCCTCTCACATCCGGGGCCATCTGTGATGATTTAAGACCATGGAATTGTTGTAAATAGTCTAGATATCTACTACCACATGTTCCACCCCATGACTGTATATAACTTCTTATGTACTGCAAATAGAAAGCCTCAACTAACATCAATCTGTACCGCGTAAGAATCTAATAAAGTATAGCAACTGTACAGATAGAAGGAATGGAGACTAACAGGAGAAAATTAAGGTTAAAACTAATCAGGCTTAGGTGAGAGTAGAAGTAAGACCTAGGAAGTAGGCTTAGAAGAGAACACCACTATTAATAAAGTCACAGTTAACCTTCTGACCCCGGAAATCATAAAAGCTAAGTTTAACGGCCAGTATTTCCTGGGCCAGGCCGGTTATATCTTCCGCCAAAGAGATTGGCAAGGGCCAATTAGAAAGGATCACCTAAATAGGTCAACCAATAGAAAACGGTCATGTGACATCTTCCTACCAATTAGAAAGAAGAAAGGTCTTGGTGTTAAATCGAGAACCTAGGTTAGGCAGTCTGCGCTTGGATCCCCGAGGTAACACTTGCTCTAAAGATCTCTCTCTCCTCGTCCCATTCCTTCTTGACGTTCAGACGCTTCTTAGTGGAATCTCTGTTTGCTTATTTCACCTTTGGCCCAGCTGTGTCGCCTTCCACCACGACTGCACGGTAGAGTTGACATCGAGGTTCGTCCAGCATCAGGTAACACTGGTCCCAGAGGTCCCAAGATATCACATATATGTTGTAATATATTCCAATATATATCTATGTCTCCATGTATTGTATAGATGTAGTGTAATTTCCAAAGTGACAAATAAAAGGAGTGAGTTACAGTCGGCGCCGGAAGGCAGGAAAAGGGTCCGAAAAACAAGTCGGGTTCCTAGGTGTGCCCTTTCTTACTCAAACAGATTATTCGGCTTTGAGACACAATGCTTACAGACCCCTCTAGACAGATCTCCCCTCACCGGTGTCGGCTTCACTTGCTCTCTCGCCATCTCTATGGTGACACCTAACATGCCTCGTCTTTTTGTGTAATCCCAATCACGCCTGAACCCACTCTAATCATTGTGGCCACCACGACTGCAACCAACATGTCACACTACATTTATCCAACAAGATACAACAACTACATTACTAAATATATATATACCAATAATCATTAATATTTAGATTATTTGTATATATATATTTCATCCCAGTATAATTTCTATTACTTTAGCTGTAAACAGTTTGATGCACGCCCACACATGCCAATAACAAAAATATTAAAATATTTTGTATAAAGATCATTTAGAGATTGTACATAGAGTATTAGCCAGTTGAAGAACAGTATATTTACTCGAAAGCTTGCAAATTCAAAATTGAAACTTTTCTCCTGATTTTTTCCTTTTTGAAATAACTCACTTTACCTGCAATAATCTGTATATGAAGAAAGGAAATTTAATAATACGAGCGCTAATCATTTATCACTTTGCTGTCAGAAACGGTGAAAAGTAGACACAATAGATTTATACACATTTGTGAGATTGATGAAAAACATGTGTAAATAGATTTCCTTTTTTTTTTTTGGGGGGGGGGGGGGGGGGGGGGGGGGGGGGGCTCATGTTGAATTGTATATAGTACTTGATTTATGTTCAATTAAAACCATTGTTATACTGGGAGAATCCTGTATGGGGTTTGATCCCTAATTAAGGTTTTAGTGTATATTAATTGTTTATGAAAATTAGAAACTATTTTAGACGCGTGAGATTCTTTTTGAAATTAAACAATTTATACTGCCCTTACTGCAATGGAAAAATGAATTGTTTATGCAAATTATTTTATAATGGCATGATATAGCCTTTTATAAGTCCTTCGTATTTCAGTGATACCTTGACATATGCATGGTGTGGCCACTGGACATATATAGGACCTAGAGGCTGTTGTTGGGTTCTGTGCTGCCTTGATTATAGGAGCTCCATCTATGCTTCCTTTCTGCGGTTAATCTGTATAAGATTGGTGTTCTTAATAAAGTTATATGTGTGTGCGCCTATAAAAAAGCGAAACGATTTTTAACCCCAATGAATATTTCTTAAATGAAATATTTTATACTGCTTTTACTGCAAAGATAAAATTAATGGGAGGGAATAGATCATATGCGTTGAACCCTCCCAGCGGTTTCGCCAGTTTAAACTACCATTATTTTGGAAATACATTTTCTACTTCTCTTTTGGGCTATGGTCATCGTCAGTACAGGGACGACTTCGATTTCAAAACATCCAACGAGAGAGGTTATCAAACCTGTGGAATTTACCGAAAATTGCACACTCATGGACAAAACTTAAGGAAGTTGTACCTTTTAGCATATACAGGGTGTACCAGGTAAATTGGGAATTTCAACAATGGTATTTTAACTGAAATTTTTTGCAAGTAAAAATTAAAATATCCGAATGAAATTTGACACAGTAGTAGATAAAAGGATATAGTTTTTATTTATTCAATGTAGTTTCCATTATTAGCTACAACAGTCTCGAGGCGAGTGCGGAATGAAGCACAGGCCTTGGCGAAGATGACGTTGTCCATTTGGGTCATCACCGTGTGAACTGCTTTCTTGACAGACTGGATGGTGGTATGAGGAGCTTTGTTGACATTTCTCTCAACAACGCCCCATACATAGTAGTCGAGGGGATTGCAATCTGGAGAATTAGGGGGCCAAATATCAAGACCCCAGTGACTAGGGACGTTAAGTGTCAGCCACGATTGTGTCTTTTTTGCCTTTATGAGCTGGAGCTGAGTCCTGTTGGAAGACATACTTCCTTCCTGCGGCCACCATGTCCATCCAAGGCTTCACAACGGTCTCCAGAACATTGATGTAGGTGTCAGCGTTCATCCTAAGGCCCTTCTCAAAGAAATGGGGAGGCATGACATCACCTTCACTGCTGATAACGCCAAGGACCATTACGGAGGCAGGAAATTTCGTGTGCATCACGACAGGTATCTCTGAGGGGTCTTTACAGATCCAGCGATCATTCCTGGGATTTACCTTTTGGTCCACGTCAAAGTTCTTTTCGTCAGAGAAGAACCTTAGCATGCCAAAAGAGTCGTGTTTCAGGTTGTTGAGGAGGGCAGCAGCCTTTCCTTTTCTGTTATTCTTCATATTCTCAGTCAGCAACTGACCTTTCCGAAGGGCATAAGACTTGAGACCAAGGTCCTCATGGATAGTTCTGACAATTGTCATAGAGCCAACGTCCATTTCCTTGGCTATGGCCCTCATGCTCTTCCCAGGGTTTCCATCAATCTTCTCCTTGACATTTTTGACAAATTCTTCGCCTCTTACCCTGTCCGATCGACGCGAGTGCTTTTTCCTTGTAGCTATCCCCTCTTTGTTACTGTCGGCCTCATCAAACTGCTTCTTGACACGATAAATAGTGGTTTTGGGCAACTTAAGAAAATCCACTATCTCTTTGGGGCTCCTTCCGACGCGCAGAGCAACGATGATGGCAGCTCGATTTTCAAATTCTCGGTTACTCTTCATCACTACACTGCGCACACATGTACTGTTGCATTTTACATGAATATGGCTACGTAATGAAAAAAAAAAACAAGTTTTTAATCTCAAGTAGTTTTTGTTTTATGGACTGTCAAAGTTAGTCCCAATTTACCTGGTACACCCTGTATATCGGGATTCAGACAATAACTCTGAAAGACATTTATACACAGTGATCTTTATTTAATACACCCGATATAATCAAGTGTGAACAACATTGCCTTGGCCTCAAAAAAAAAAAAAAAAAAAACAGACGACCGGCGAAATGAAAAAAAAAAAGTCCATTTCCTTAGGTTTTGTCTTTGTGTGTAAACAAGCAACCGCCTTAAATATTTACAAAAGAACAAGCTCTAAAGAATTTGTTTTTCAGAACATTTTTTTTCTCATAACATGTTTTATATTAGTCTTGTAATAGAATATTCAAGAGATTGACTTTCTTTCTTTTTAAGGAAAAAAAAATGGGAAAGGATTAACAGAGAGCAGGTAATAAAATCAAACGACCCTAGTCAAAATGTCAACTAATTTCTTCCAAACCTTCAATTTATGTCATCATCTTTTGTCAATCAGTAAAATGACGGCAGACGATCGGTAAAACCCATTTCTGTTACCATTCAGAATATCGTTTGGAATTTTAAATAACCTTTCTTATCATTAAATGAGATTTGTGAAACAATTCTGCTGATATTTATTGATGTACTTCATGATTTCGTTCTTTTGTTGTGTGTCTCTACTCGTATTGTTTTTATTGATTTTATTTGATCATAGAGTTTGTTTTTATGGATCTCTTTAAAATAATAGATTGTGTTTTACCTATTTGGATTATTACGCGCTTTTAGTTATTTGGATGTCTTTTGGAAACGAAAATATATTGTTTTTCTATTATATTATCGTTTTATAATATTATTTTCTCTAATGGGAAATAATGAGTGAATTCAATATGTAAGAATTAAAATGTTTAAGCACGATTATTTTCATAAAAAAAAATATTACACTCATAGACAAAAAACAAAATTTAAGAAAGTGGAAAGTCTTTGATATCACCCGTCCCCCCCCCCCCCCCCCCCCCTTTTTTTTTTTTTAAGAGACGGAAGTTGTCTACGCTTAGTTATATTGTATGTCTTCAATAAAGGTCACTGTAATATCTTTCAGAGTTATTGTCTGAATCCTGATATACATGATAAAAGGTACAACTTCCTTAAGTTTTGTTTATGAGTGTATACATACTTGGTTATCTCGTGTGTCTTCAATAAAGGTCACTGTAATATCTTTCAGAGTTATTGTCTGAATCCTGATATACATGATAAAAGGTACAACTTCCTTAAGTTTTGTTTATGAGTGTATACATACTTGGTTATCTCGTGTGTCTTCAATAAAGGTCACTGTAATATCTTTCAGAGTTATTGTCTGAATCCTGATATACATGATAAAAGGTACAACTTCCTTAAGTTTTGTTTATGAGTGTATACATACTTGGTTATCTCGTGTGTCTTCAATAAAGGTCACTGTAATATCTTTCAGAGTTATTGTCTGAATCCTGATATACATGATAAAAGGTACAACTTCCTTAAGTTTTGTTTATGAGTGTACTAGAATTCATGCACTTACAAAACGACTTTTTTTTTATTATCCCTAGTACATGTGGTACAGGCCATGATAATCATGGTGGGTAGAAATTGGCGACTGATTTTACTGTTAGTACACCACATGTCTACATATGTGAAAATCAGTTCAACTTTACACTTACAAATGTGCCATATCCCAGTTTGTTTACTTGCACTCGCTGGTGGGGTTGAATCTTTGCAATAATCGGGGGCCATTAGAGCATTTTTTAACGAGGAAAAAAAAACGACATTATGAAGGAGGTAAGTGAGGAAGTGGCATAAACCTACGATGATCTACCCACAAATGATCAACACATTGATTAGATACAAGGCAGTTCTGTCACCGGTGTAGTGTCCGCTTGAAAATCACTGCCAGCGTGTCTCCAGCGACACCTCACATTGTGCGGTCTAATATGTATACACTCATGGACAAAACTTAAGGAAGTTGTACCTTTTAGTATGTATATCGTGATTCAGACAATAACTCTGAAAGATATTACAGAAACCTTTTTTGAAGACACACGAGATAACCAAGTGTATATACACTTATGGACAAAACTTAAGGAAGTTGTACCTTTTAGCATATATATCGGTATTCAGACAATAACTCTGAAAGATATTACAGTGACCTTTATTGAAGATACACGAGATAACCAAGTGTGTATACAATCATGGACAAAATTAAAGGAAGTTGTACCTTTTAGACATGTATATCGGGATTCAGACAATAACTCTGAGAGATATTACAGTGACCTTTATTGAAGACATACGACATAACCAAGTGTGAACAAAACTTAAGGAAGTTGTACCTTTTAGACATGTATATTGGGATTTAGACAATAACTCTGAAAGATACACTCATGGACAAAACTTAAGGAAGTTGTACCTTTTAGACATGTAAATCGGGATTCAGACAATAACCCTGAAAGATATTACAGTGACCTTTATTGAAGACATACGACATAACCAAGTGTGAACAAAACTTAAGGAAGTTGTACCTTTTAGACATGTTTATCGGGATTCAGACAATAACTCTGAAAGATATTACAGTGACCTTTATTGAAGACATACGACATAACCAAGTGTGAACAAAACTTAAGGAAGTTGTACCTTTTAGACATGTATATCGGGATTCAGACAAAAAAAATCTGAAAGATATTACAGTGACCTTTATTGAAGACACACGACATAACCAACTGTGAACAAAACTTAAGGAAGTTGTACCTATTAGCATGTATATCAGGATTCAGACAATAACTCTGAATATATTACAGTGACCTTTATTGAAGACATACGACATAACCAAGTGTGAACAAAACTTAAGGAAGTTGTACCTATTAGCATGTATATCGGGATTCAGACAATAACTCTGAAAGATATTACAGTGACCTTTATTGAAGACACATGAGATAACCAAGTGTGAACAAAACTTAAGGAAGTTGTACCTTTTAGTATATATATCGGGATTCAGACAATAACTCTGAGAGATATTATAGTGACCTTTATTGAAGAAACACAAGATAACCAAGTGTGAACAAAACTTAAGGAAGTTGTACCTATTAGCATGTATATCGGGATTCAGACAATAACTCTGAAAGATATTACAGTGACCTTTATTGAAGACACACGAGATAATCAAGCGTGAACTACCTCTGTCTCCTTCAAAAAATAGACGATCATCGACATAAAATATTTTCCACTTCTTCAAGTTTTGTCCATGAGTGCAAACGTAGATCGCCTGCTTTACCGATGAGGAGATGGTGATGGCGTGGTCCTCTTACCATAAACATTTTTGGTACATTGACACTTATACATTCAATTTAAAAAATCAAATAAATTACCGCGAAAATGTTTTTTTTTACCGCAATAAATAGTTTTTATTTATTCATTATCAACTTAGTTATACTGGCGAAACCGCTGAGAGGTTTCACCACTGATGAGCCAGGCCCTTCAATTATTTTATCTTTGCAGTAAGGACAGTAGAAAATTAATTTATTTTTAAAAGAATCATACACGACAAAAACAGTTTGAATTTCATATAACAAATGGTACGCTAATGTAATACAAGGTGTGTCCAATAAATAATGACACTGGTCAAAAATAAAGAAAAAATAGAATGATTAAAAAATATATTATTAGTATTTTTCAAAATAGTCCCCTCCCGCATCTATACATAATTTCAATCTCTTCTCCCATGATTTAAAACATTGTATAAAGTTATACACCGCAAATTCCAAAATTTCAAATCCAACGTATAAACACCAAGAAATGGCGGGAGATAAATCAAGTCAGACGACACCGTTTGCTAAATCCCCGCAGAAGATAATGTAAGAAGAGATGACAGAAGAAATCGGAGGATTAGAGGATTAGAGAATTCTGCTCTGAGAAACAAAATCTAAGGATTTAATGCGTCTGAGATGGTTAACCTCTTATTCAGAAATTTGATGCAGTCATTCTATTAAATATCTGCATTTGCATATCTTTTGTAACAAATATATTTACTAGAAATGTGTTTCTTTTCAATAATATCATCAAATCTTATCTCTACAGACCTTACTGCAATGTGGCAATGTGTTTCTTTTCAATAATATCATAAAATATTATCTTGACAGACCTTAAAAGAAACTCATTGCGAAAGGTTGTATTTTTATTTTAAATTTATCTCTACAGACCTTACTACAATGTGGCAATGTATTTATTTTCAATAATATCATCAAATATTATCTCTACAGACCTTAATGAAATGTGGCAATGTGTTTATTTTCAATAGTATCATCAAATATTATCTCTACAGAACTTACTGCAATGTAGCAATGTGTTTATTTTCAATAGTATCATCAAATATTATCTCTACAGACATTACTGCAATGTGGCAATGTGTTTATTTTCAATAGTATCATCAAATATTATCTCTACAGACATTACTGCAATGTGGCAATGTATTTCTTTTCAATAATATCATCAAATATTATCTCTACAGACCTTACTGCAATGTGGCAATGTATTTCTTTTCAATAATATCATCAAATATTATCTCTACAGACCTTACTACAATGTGGCAATGTATTTCTTTTCAATAATATCATCAAATATTATCTCTACAGACCTTACTACAATGTGGCAATGTATTTATTTTCAATAATATCATCAAATATTATCTCTACAGACCTTAATGAAATGTGGCAATGTGTTTATTTTCAATAGTATCATCAAATATTATCTCTACAGACATTACTGCAATGTGGCAATGTGTTTATTTTCAATAATATCATCAAATATTATCTCTACAGACATTACTGCAATGTGGCAATGTGTTTATTTTCAATAATATCATCAAATATTATCTCTACAGACCTTAATGAAATGTGGCAATGTGTTTATTTTCAATAGTATCATCAAATATTATCTCTACAGAACTTACTGCAATGTAGCAATGTGTTTATTTTCAATAGTATCATCAAATATTATCTCTACAGACATTACTGCAATGTGGCAATGTGTTTATTTTCAATAGTATCATCAAATATTATCTCTACAGACATTACTGCAATGTGGCAATGTATTTCTTTTCAATAATATCATCAAATATTATCTCTATAGACCTTACTGCAATGTGGCTATGTGTTTATTTTCAATAATATCATCAAATATTATCTCTACAGACCATATTTCAATGTGGTAATGTGTTTATTTTCAATAATATCATCAAATATTATCTCTGAAGGATTTACCGCAATGTGGCAATGTGTTTCTTTTCAATAATATCATCAAATATTATCAAATATGTGACACCTACTCACATATTCTCATGTCCAGCAATGGCCGCAGCCTTGCAGAAAATTGACTTAGACCCAGAGCAGCAGCTTTACACACCCAAGATAGTGGATATTGCTGCTGCTGTGATGGAGATGCATGGAGACATCTGAGACTCTTCTTTGGACACGACAACAACACCATCAAATATTATCTCTACAGACCTTAGTTCAATGATATAAATTATTGAAAAAGAGGTCTTGACTCATCAGTAGTAAACCTTCTCTATTTACATATCTGTTTAATATTCATCGATATGCAACTTTTAGAATATTGACTGATTATAAATGTGGTTTTATAGATTTTATTTTATAAATTTATTTGTCATCTATCGATATAATTTGTAAGGATATATATATTTCTGTAAAAGTAAAAGTATTACGATATTTAAAAAAAGTATTTTTTTTATATTGTAAATAAAATATAAATAAAGAAAAAAAAAGCATCTTTCTAACCAGCACAATTGAAAGTTGTTGATGGCTTGTGCCATCTGTCCGAATAATTATTAACTAATCTTTGATTTTTTAAAGTATTACAGGATATTGTTCAAATTATCAAAAAAAAGATTATATTGATAATATTGAAGAATAATTAAAAATCAACGATCAGTTAGTATTTATTCCGATAGAGATGGCGCAAGCCATCAGCAACTTTCAGTTGCACCTTCAGGAGATGTTTTTTTTTTTACTTCTTAATTTATCCACCTTAAGGTAGTGGAAAGTCTTTGATATCGCCGTTCGTCTATTTTTTTCTTTAATAGAACGAGTCAATTTTGTTTCTCACTTGGTAATCTCGTGTGTCTTCAATAAAGGTCACTGTAATATCTTTCAGAGTTATTGTCTGAATCCCGATATACATGCTAAAAGTTACAACTTCCTTAAGTTTTGTCCATGAGTGTATCTTTCAGAGTTATTGTCTGAATCCCGATATACATGCTAAAAGGTACAACTTCCTTAAGTTTTGTCCATGAGTGTATCTTTCAGAGTTATTGTCTGAATCCCGATATACATGCTAAAAGGTACAACTTCCTTAAGTTTTGTCCATGAGTGTATCTTTCAGAGTTATTGTCTGAATCCCGATATACATGCTAAAAGGTACAACTTCCTTAAGTTTTGTCCATGAGTGTATTTTTCAGAGTTATTGTCTGAATCCCGATATACATGCTAAAAGGTACAACTTCCTTAAGTTTTGTCCATGAGTGTATCTTTCAGAGTTATTGTCTGAATCCCGGTATACATGCTAAAAGGTACAACTTCCTTAAGTTTTGTCCATGAGTGTATCTTTCAGAGTTATTGTCTGAATCCCGATATACATGCTAAAAGGTACAACTTCCTTAAGTTTTGTCCATGAGTGTATCTTTCAGAGTTATTGTCTGAATCCCGATATACATGCTAAAAGGTACAACTTCCTTAAGTTTTGTCCATGAGTGTATCTTTCAGAGTTATTGTCTGAATCCCGATATACATGCTAAAAGGTACAACTTCCTTAAGTTTTGTCCATGAGTGTATCTTTCAGAGTTATTGTCTGAATCCCGATATACATGCTAAAAGGTACAACTTCCTTAAGTTTTGTCCATGAGTGTATCTTTCAGAGTTATTGTCTGAATCCCGGTATACATGCTAAAAGGTACAACTTCCTTAAGTTTTGTCCATGAGTGTATCTTTCAGAGTTATTGTCTGAATCCCGGTATACATGCTAAAAGGTACAACTTCCTTAAGTTTTGTCCATGAGTGTATCTTTCAGAGTTATTGTCTGAATCCCGATATACATGCTAAAAGGTACAACTTCCTTAAGTTTTGTCCATGAGTGTATCTTTCAGAGTTATTGTCTGAATCCCGGTATACATGCTAAAAGGTACAACTTCCTTAAGTGTTGTCCATGAGTGTATCTTTCAGAGTTATTGTCTGAATCCCGATATACATGCTAAAAGGTACAACTTCCTTAAGTGTTGTCCATGAGTGTATCTTTCAGAGTTATTGTCTGAATCCCGATATACATGCTAAAAGGTACAACTTCCTTAAGTGTTGTCCATGAGTGTATCTTTCAGAGTTATTGTCTGAATCCCGATATAAATGCTAAAAGGTACAACTTCCTTAAGTGTTGTCCATGAGTGTATCTTTCAGAGTTATTGTCTGAATCCCGATATAAATGCTAAAAGGTACAACTTCCTTAAGTGTTGTCCATGAGTGTATCTTTCAGAGTTATTGTCTGAATCCCGATATAAATGCTAAAAGGTACAACTTCCTTAAGTGTTGTCCATGAGTGTATCTTTCAGTGTTATTGTCTGAAACCCAATATACATGCTGAAAGGTACAACTTCCTTAAGTTTTGTCCATGAGTGTATCTTTCAGAGTTATTGTCTGAATCCCGATATACTTGCTGAAAGGTACAACTTCCTTAAGTTTTGTCCATGAGTGTATCTTTCAGAGTTATTGTCTGAATCCCGATATACTTGCTGAAAGGTACCACTTCCTTAAGTTTTGTCTATGAGTGTATATTATATATTTCTTTTACTTTCTTCTTAATATAAAAATATGCAAAATTGTTCTTATATACATATATATTCTTCAGGAAGCCTCTGGGACCAAATTTTGGTTGTAGAGGTACAGCTTGCCTCACGTTGACCAATGCCAGCTGCCCGAAACGCGTACATGGTTAGCTTTTCTCGATTAATCGAGAAAAAGGTAGGCCAAATATTACGGAACAAGTGTAAATCAAATTTTAGATTATTTTTTTACACTAGATGGCGTTCTGACATCTGAAAGGCTCACGTGAGAGCGATCAGGATATGATTTTTTTGCTTTAATATATAGTTTGGTATGTTTTCCTGTCTCCTAGTTGTTGTGGTATTAGATGCAGTCGTGATGACCACAATGGTCAGGGTAGTTTCAGACGTCAATGGATTACACAAAAGGACGAGGCATATTGGATGTCACCTCAGAGAGAGAGGCCAGCGCCGGTCGAGGAAGGTCTGATCTATTCTAGAAACAGAGGGAAACTTTCTATAATTCGACTATGTTTTTCGAACCGACGGTGTAATCGGCGACCTTTCTCATGTCTGGGCGCCGGCTGTCACTCAATCAAACACTATTATTTGGTTTTGTATTACATAATGGCCAAACTGGCGATTTCGATTGTGTCTACAGTTTTGGTTGTTACACTATAACTATATTACATATAGATATCAAGTATATATTGCAATATATTACCATATATATATTAAAAATAAAGAAGGCATTTCTTGACCACGAGCACATGTGCTTTTTAGATGGCAGAGCGCCATCAAGTGGAGCAAAAATAAACGAAACGTTTATTTAACTTGCTCCGTGATATTTGGCCAACCCAATTTCTTGATAAATCAAGAAAAGCTATCTACGAACGCGTTTCGCGCTGTTGGCGCTCGTCAGCGTGGTGTAGGCTGTACCACTGCGAACAAAAGGATTTTTGGTCCCAGAGGCTTCTTGAGAAATCAAGAAATGGGTATTTAAGGCCAAATATTTGCTTCACTAGATGGCGCTCTTCCATGCGGGATAATTTTCAAATGTCGTTTTACTTTCATATATATATTTATGTATGTATGTGTATATGTATATATATTCTTTGTGTAGATAAAAAGTCTGAAAGTTAAAAGACAGATGGCTATGTACTTAAAACAAACAGGTCATTAGGGAATGGGTTACTTAACGAACCGTACAACTTTAAAAAAAGAAATATCTTACAACATTGATTGATTGGAACTCTCCCTATAATGGAACGGTTTCAAAACTGTTTTTATTTTTTATTTGATCACTTTAGACAATCTGACTTTTAAATGGATCTTTCCGTTATTTTTTTTATATTAATATTTGAAAGAATAATTTTGATCGATTTAATTTCTTGAACTTTGAACGATTTATATCTAAAATAAAATAAAGAAAGAATTTGTATATAAAAATAAATGATTTAAGTGTGAATTATTATTAAAATAATACAAAAGAAAAACTATTTTTAGGTTTTTTATCTCAATTCAATTTTTGATATTATAATTGCAGTATTATATTAAAAATGTATTTCATAGATTTATAATGAAGTTTGGGGTCGGTGGAAGGATGGCCTAAACCAGTGGTTTCCGACCGTTATGACCCGTGTTCGATTCCCGCATTGGAAACTTTTTTATAATTAAAAAAAAAATGCTCTAATGGCCCCCATTCTTGCAAAAGTCCAACCCCACCAGCGAGTGCAAGTAACAAAACGGGGATCAGGGGCTTTTTATTACCTCGACATTTCGACAAAAATACACTGCGTGACATTGAAAATGGAACACCAAGAAATAGTGGCCAGAAAGTGATGAAACTCGGCAGACAGAGAGAGACAGGGACGAACAATAAGTGATCTTTATTTCAAAATGATAGTCATAATACAGAGCGAGAACGGCGTCGGCTTAGTAGCAAGTAGGACCACCGCGGACGGCGATGCACGCAGCAACACGTCTAGGTAGAGAGTCAATCAGAGTACGGATGGCGTCCTGAGGAATGGCTCTCCATTCCCTCTCAACCATTTGCCACAGTTCGTCTTCTGAACGCGGCTGTGGCAAGGCATGCAAACGGCGTCCAATGATGTCCCAGACGTGCTCGATTGGTGAGAGATCAGGAGAGTACGGTGGCCAGGGAAGCATCTGTACATCTTGCAGAGCTTGTTGGCTAATGCGAGCAGTGTGCGGTCGGGCGTTATCCTGCTGATAAAGGGCATTGGGTACCCCCTGAAGGTAGGGGAGTGTCACCGGTCGCAGCACATCATCAACGTATCGTTGGGCCGTCATAGTGCCCTGAATACGAAGTAAAGGTGACCTGGAATCATACGCGATTGCGCCCCAAATCATGATTCCACGTTGTCGCACGGTGAGGCGTTCCACAATTGCTGCCGGATTGGACCTTTCTCCACGTAGACGCCACACGCGTACACGGCGACTATCACTGGACAAGCAGAAACGCGACTCATCTGAGAACACGACCCTGTGCCATTCCGTCATCCACGTCGATCTAGCCCGGCACCATTCCAAACGTTGGCGCCTATTCGGTGGGGTCAATGGCAGTCTTCTTAGCGGACGGCATGAGTGCAAGCCATTAGCAACCAATCGACGGGAAATGGTTCTGGTCGAGATGGAATGATCTAGGGTGTCTTGCACATGTTGCAGGATGGCGGTACAAGTGGCTTGTGGGGCCGCCACTGCTTGTCGAAGGATACGCCGATCCACACGTGCTGACGTCACTCTGGTTGCACCGACATTCCTATAAATTGCCACATTTCCTTGTTCCAACCATCTTCTCTACAGTCGGTGCACCGTGGACGCACCAAGGTGTGTATCAGCTGCGATTTGACGTATGGACCAACCTGCCCTTTTCAGTCCGATCACCATGCCCCTCGTAAAAGCGTCTGTCTGCTTGAACTGCCTCCGTTTACGATGACCTGGCATTCTCTGTTATTACACGTGTCTTTTGACACAAGAACAAAATTTCTACAATGATTTTCCTTGAAGAAATAACGACACGAATACTGTCCTTTCTGCAAGTTCCTTCCCTTATATCTTACTCCATGTGCGCACGAGTGCTGCGTATTTTACATCATTTGCATAACTCGGTTAGGCGCGTCTACCCTGAAATTTGCATAATTTTCTGGCCACTATTTCTTGGTGTTCCATTTTCAATGTCACGCAGTATATTTTGTCCTCGTCAGAAGCAAACAAAAATTAAAACATTTGCGAAGGCGTTAAAAATTATTCTAATAATAACTTTTAACGCTTTGCCAAATGTCTTAATTTTTGTTTTCTCCTGACGAGGACAAAAGATTTTTGTCGAAACGTCGAGGTAATAAAAAGAATTACTGACCGAAGTATTTTTATTTTCAAGAATTATTATAGACACGTATGAATCTTTTTTTTTTTAATTAAACAATTTCTACTGCCCTTACTGCAATGGAAAAAATTAAAGGGAGGGCCTGGCTCATCAGGGGTGAACCCTCCCAGCGGTTTCGCCAGTGTATATTGACGATATATAATACTACATATACTACTATATATTATATTATGTGTACATATACTGGATTGTATTGGAAAGGACAAAGGATCCCTGTACAGAGAACCAAGAAGAGTTCTTGAACTTCTTTATGAGAATGACCTCCAAGATCTTGTCTAATTTAGACTAATAAAAGGATAAGAAAAAATATATATATATATGTGATATGATCCTGTCGACTTTCGATGTGACAATATAGTGGTAAATGTGGTGAGGTGATAAATAATCACACGACGAGTTGTTAGAGCAATAATCCAGGCAGCCAGCCGAGAGAGAGCGAGCGAGAGGTTATCCGCTGAACGACTGTTTTCCCTGTGTACACAACCGGGGGCTAACAAGGAAAGTCGCCAGGTGGTGACGCCCCCCCCCCCCCTCAGGAATGTGGCCAAAAATGGTCGTAAGTTAGTTGTCTAAAGTGTCTCGCTTTAGCTGCCCAGCTCTCTCTTGTTGGCTGTTGGTTTGTTTTATTAATCCTGGAAGAGCATATATTATGACATATATATATCATGTGTAGCCCAAATATAAAGAATAAAAATATAAATATATGTATATTTTTTATCGTAATACCATAATATATATTTTTAAAACAAAAACAACAAAAAAATGTTGCATTACAAAATTGTTCGCTATTTCGTGATTGAAATTGGAAGTAAAAGATTAAAATGGAACTGAAATATGAGAGAACTTGCATGTTATTTATAGAAACAGATTTGTCGTCCTTCTTCTTAAAGGAAAAATAATGAACTTTGATGAAATATATTTTGAGCTGTGTTAAACCACGGGGAGAAAGTTGGAATTACTTGGCTGATAATTTCTGTGTGATTAGTTCTATTTCCTCTTTTGTGAAGATGGCCATGTAAGTTGGTTTCTATTTTAAGTCAGATACAGAATGAGTCTTATGATAATACAACACCAATTTGGTGAATGATAAAACGACATTTGAAAATTATCCAGCATGTGTTTCTTTTAAACGAAAAATTGAAATTTATTTTAAGGAAAAATAACGATTATTTCTAACCTTTCCCTAAGTATGAAAGGATTAATTGTGAAGAGTAATGATAAACGGAAAAATAAAAGTGTCCAGGGATGGAAAACGAACCCACAGTGTTCTGCTTACCGGGCAGATGCCATGTCCACTAGGCTACCCTGGACATATTTTCCGTTCGTAAATATTAAATAAAGTAATTTATAATACAATATAATGCGGCTTATGATTGTAGAACGACATTTGAAAATATCCCGCATGTGTTTCTTTAGAATGAAAAATCGAAATTTATTTTAAGTAGAAATAAAGATTATTTCTAACCTTAGGGATAAAGTATGAAAGGATGTATTGTGAAGAGTAATGATAAACGGAAAAATGTTTATATTGTTACATCATGTTTGATGCGCTCCTCCATTTATCCAGAATAATCTCTGATATATTAAAATTTTGAATAGAAATTCATATTAACAGAATATATATGTTGGAAATATATATATATATATGTAGTAGTTAAGAAAAAAAGGCTGATAATTATGATGAAAGCCATCATCAGTTTCACGATTAGATGTTTTTATTTTCTTAATTTATGAACCTGATCCTAAACCAAATGAAATGTTAACTATTTTTCAAATAAAACTTTGTCTTTCTGTTGTTATAGTAAGTATATATATATATATAGTCACGACCGTCTTTCCTCATCGGCCTCTGTCACGGATGCGCGCGCACAGGGAGGTCACATGCTCGCCGGCTCCCTCGAGCCGGATTTGAACCAGCGACCAAAGGATCACCGTTGTAACATCTACAGTCGGGTAAAACACGGGCGTTGTCCGGGTCATTCGGCTAGTATTTGATATAAGATTCACCCTACACTTCTCAAATTTATGATATTTAAAAAATAAAATATTTCTCAAATTTGTTTCCATGTTTTCAAACAGTGAAAAAAGAATCAAAGAGAAAATCAATTGTATTTTTATTGAAAAAAAAAGGGAATATGGATTTATGATTGATTATACGCGGAAAACAATATTTAAAAAAAATCCGGCAAAGTAACAGCTTGTTCTTGGGCTCTTTCGTTTGTACTGATTGTTTTTATTTTTATATTATCCCTAGTACACGTGGTATAGGCCATGATAATCATGGTAGGTAGAAGTTGGTAATTGCTTTTATTGTAAGTGCACCACATGTCTACACATGTGAAAAGCAGTTCGACTTATGCACTTACAAATGTGCCAGAGCTCCGTTTTTGGTTAATTGCACTCACTGGTGGGGTTGGACTTTTGCAAGAATCGGAAGCCATTGAGCCATTTTTTTTATCAGAAAAAAAGTGGCCAATGCGGGATTCAATCCCAGGTTGTAGCGGTTGAAAACCAACGGTTTAGATCACCCTTCCACCGACCCCCCCTTGTGCTGATTCTAAATATGCAAACCTTTTCTTTCAGCTACCGTTTTTCAAGTTTGCAGTTTTGACAATTTATATGCTAAAGACGTTATATCCCGCTCGGTCATGTTTCTATTCCAGTGAGTTCAAATCTTGTTGGAAACCAACTACAACGGTGTCGTAGAAGACGCTGTGACGCCTTGCAGAGGCAAGTCAATCTTTTATTAATATTTTATGTGCTAAGCGTAATTTAATTAAAATAATAATTAAATGAATAGCAAATTGTTTTGAAAATAGAGCAATCCATAAATAAATCTTTAATTAAAAAGGCATATATTGGATCAAAATATCATTTATTTTACCAATATTTCAGTTAGCTGAACGCCAACCTTTATCAAGATGTTATAACATTTTTAATGTGTTTAATATATTTAATTAAGGCACATTAAATATGTTATAACACCTTGATAAAGGTTGGCGTTCAGCCAACTGAAATATTGGTAAAATAAATGATATTTTGATCCAATATATGCCTTTTTAATTAAATAACTAATTATTTTAGGAGGTTCATTAATGCTACACTCATGGACAAAAATTGAGTGAAAATTTTTTTATGTCGCCGGTCGTTGGTTTTTGATAAGGAAACTGAGGCAATTTTGTTCACACTTGGTTATCTCGTGTGTCTTCAATAAAAGTCACTGCTTATCAAATATCTTTCAGAGTTATTGTCTGAAACCTGATATACATGCTAAAAGGTACATCTTAAGTATATGAGTGTATATATACGTATTTTGGTCAAAAATGTTTATTTCCTTTTTTAAAATTTCAATTTTCCAGATGGAAATTTTGCCGGGAGGATATTGATCTGAAGAGACAACGGTCGCCTCTCCCGTCAAAACAGACGTCAAAACTAGACGCCATCTATTGACCGTCGCCGCAACTAGCGGCCTCGGGTCGGTGACAGCTTTGGCAAACTGAGAAGCGTCCACCTAGAGACCATGGTTTCGGGCTAATGGCCTTCGTCAGTCTATGGCGGACTTTATTCCATGAGATCCACACGGGATCTAATGGAATCTTGATAATCTACCAAAGAGTTGTTTAGCTGACAAAGTGGCTGGGACATATCTATGGCTAAAATATAGATGGAAATTTTCCCGGGAGAAAATTTATCTAAAGAGACAAAGTTTTGACGGGAGAGGCGACCTTTGTCTCTTTAGTTCAATTTTCCAATTCATATCATGAAAAAAAAACTATAATTATAAAAACAAAATCGCTTAAAGTATTTAAGCTGGTATTGTTACATGTTAACTTAATTTGTGTATTTAGCTACAAATATGATAAACAAAATCATTGTTTTAATACATTTTTAAACAGAAAAAAAGAGTAACTTTTCTAACATGAAAAACACATTGTAACAAAAAAATTTCTTAGCCCTTTAAATTTAGCTATTACTTTATATAAAAATTTGAAATACATTTTGAAAAAAAATATTTCTGAGAATAATTTTACTGGAAAAATTGTAATTGTCTAATACTAAAAGAAAAACGCTTTTTTAAAGAAATGTTTTCTTTATTATAAAAAGCTTTGAATATCTCAAGTCACACATACATTCCAATAGATTTAAGATATTTTAAATAAACTATTATATTTGTGTCTTTTAAACTGGGTGTATGGAGGGAACACACAGATGGTTGACATTAATGTTATATATAGGGGAAAATTTTAAATGAAACATTTATTTTTATCTGAAACGAAAAATTGGAATCATTTTCATATTTAAATCTGTTTAAAAGACATCTGGGGGAGACACCATACTTCAACTTTGTATATTTTATATTAAGAAATATTGCTTAGCATATTGTTCGCCTGATTATATATATATATATATATATTAATTAAAAGGCATATTTTGGATCTAAAATAAAACAAAACATTTTATTTAATATAAAATGCCAATATTCCAATAGGCTGTACACTTAACTTCGTCAGGGCTTTTCTTGTTTTCAATCTGCTTTGCTTTATCACGCGATGCCTTCACGAGACGATATATATAAAGAGACAAGGGTCGCCTCTCCCGTCAAAATAGACGTCTAAAAACAGATAGCATCTTTAGATCAATTTCCTCCCGGCAAAATTTCCATCTATATATATACCGTATATATAAATGGAAATTTTGCCGGGAAGAAATTTATCTAAAGAGATAAGGGTCGCCTCTCCCGTCAAAATAGACGTCTAAAACACACACATATATATATATTGAAAAACGAAAGAAAAAAAAAAGATAAAAAGATCAGGTGTTGAAATCAATATTAAAAATGGCATATCCTGACCAGGAGCACATGTGCTTTACAGAAGTCAGAGCGCCATCTGGTGGAACAGAAATCAACTAAACATTGATTTAGCCTGTTCCCTGATATTTGGCTAACCCAATTTCTTGATAAATCAAGAAAAGCCATCCACGAATATATATGTGATGCATTAGCGCGCGATCTGTTATGAAAATTCGAAACTATTATAGACGCGTATGATTCTTTTTTTTTTTTTTAATAAAACAATTTCTACTGTCCTTACTGCAATATGGAAAAATTAATGTGAGGGCCTGCCTCATCAGTGGTGAACCCTCCCCGCGGTTTCGCCAGTTTAACCGCTGGGAGGCTTACCACTGATAATCCAGTCCTCCTATTAATTTTTCCATTGCTGTAAGGACAGTAGATATTGTTTTATTTTTTTTTTAAAGAATCATACGCGTCTATAATAGTTTCGAATTTTCATATACGAGGTGCGTTCAAAAAGTATCGCGACTTTTGTGTTTTTCAAAAATTATTTATTTATTCATGAAAACCTATTTTGTCCCCTTCAAAGTAATCCCCATGAGATATTATACACTTGTGCAAACGGGTTTTCCAATCTTCGAAGCACTTCAAAAAATCATTTTTAAAAATCTTTTTCAGCTCCTCCTTCAATGCCGTCTTTATCTAGTCAAGCGTAGCGTAACGTCATCCTTTCATGGGCCTCTTCAGTTTAGGGAACAAGAAAAAGTCACAGGGGGCCAGATCTGGGGAATACGGTGGCTGCGCGGCATCATTATTGTGTTGTTTTTGGCCAAAAGTCGCGCACAAGCAACGATGTGTGAGCAGGGGCGTTATCGTGGTGCAAAAGCCAATTTTTGTTCTTCCACAAATCCGGGCGTTTCTGGCGGATTGCTTCGCGCAAATTGCGCATAACTTGCAGGTAATATTCCTTATTGACCGTTCTACCCTGTGGCAAGAACTCATGATGCACCACGCCCCTGCAATCGAAGAAAACTGTCAGCAAAACTTTCACATTCGACCGAACTTGGCGCGCTTTTTTCGGTCTTGGTTCGTGCGGCAGCTTCCATTGAGATGATTGAGCTTTGGTTTCCACGTCATAACCATAAACCCACGTTTCGTCACCAGTTATGACCCTCTGGAGCAAATTTGGGTCGTCGCGGACAGAGTCCAACATATCATTAGCAATGTTCATGCGATGCTGTTTTTGGTCGCAATTGAGCAATTTTGGTACGAATTTCCGGCGACCCGTCTCATGCCCAAATCATTGATAAAAATCGAATGGCACGAGCCAATCGATATGTTTAGGTCCTCAGCAACTTATCTAACGGTGATTCGACGATTGGCCAATATCATTTTCTCCACTTCATTAATTTTTTCGTCTGTTGTTGAAGTGCTCGGGCTTCCGGCACGCTCTTCGTCGTTCACATCTTCTCGGCCTTCTGAGAACATTTTGTACCACCGATAAACGTTGCTTCGTCCCAAGGTAGCTTCTCCGTATGCCACAGTCAACATTCGGAATGCATCCGCGCACTTAATTTCGTTTTTCACACAAAATTTGATACAGGTTCTTTGATCCATATTTTTTTAAATAGGTAAAAATCGAAGACGATCCAAAACACCTGCAAGCAAAGCAGCTGTCAACAATTAAGTGAACATTCAAAATGGCCGAGCTTGTCGGCATAAGTGTCGGCATAATGCCACAAAAAGATCGAAATTCGAATATACGTAACCCGCGAAAATTCAAAAGTCGCGATACCTTTTGAACACACCTCGTATACTGAATAAACTTTTTTTTGAAAATTTATACAAAAGTGAAATTTTACTGGTATCAGGTAGATAATTAAAGAAAAATACATGTCCTGATTGTACAACTAAAAGGTGTGATCTATTACAGAATTTGAAGTAAAGTTTGAATATATATATACGTATATAAATTTTGCCGGGAGGAAATTGTTCTAAAGAGACAAGGGTCGCCTTTCCCGTCCTCTCTAGGTGGACGCTTTTCAGTTTGCCAAAGCTGTTGTTGTGGCTTTGTCACCGACCCGAGGCCGCTAGTTGCGGCGACGGTCAATAGATGGCGTCTGGTTTCAGACGTCTATTTTAACGGGAGAGGCGACCCTTGTCTCTTTATATATATATATATATATATATATATATATATATATATATTCTACTAAAAATAAATATATAATCATCATAAATCTCTTCCTTTATTCCTATATATCTATCAGAGTATGTCTAATTGACGGGTAACAGCCGAATATAAAAGACGTTACGTTGTTATAATTCTTTTTTTTTTGTTAACATTTGTTTTTATTTTTTACAATTTTTTATATTAAAAAAAAAACATCAATATAAACCTGATTCTAACCAATATAATTACTTTTATTACCTTCTTCTCTCCTTAATAAGATTTAAATATAATACATATAAACAATTTTTTAATTATTCACCTTAAACACACAAAAAAATTAACTTTTATCTCCTATATATATATATATGAGAAAACAATAGAAAAAAATAAAAGATAATTGGGTCAGGTGTTGATATTAAAAATAAAGAAGGCACATCCTTGGGTTGGCCAAATATCACGGAGCAAGCTAAATAAACGTTTAGTTTATTCTTGCTCCACTAGATGGCGCTCTGCCATCTAAAAAGCACATGTGCTCGTGGTCAGGAGATGCCTTATTTATTTTTAATATATATATATATATATTTGGTCGCAATGGTTCAGCCTACTCCACGCTGACGAGCGCCAAAAAGCGCGAAACGCGTTCGTGGATGGCTTTTCTTGATTTATCAAGAAATTGGGTTGGCCAAATATCAGGGAACAGGCTAAATCAATGAATAGTTGATTTCTGTTCCACCAGATGGCGCTCTGCCTTCTGAAAAGCACATGTGCTCCTGGTCAGGATATGCCATTTTTAATATATATATATATATATATATGTAGTAAACCCGATGTGGAATGTGCTGGGTGCAGTCGTGGTAGTGGGTGCGTGATGGGATTCCCACACTGGGACAACAAGGAGACAGAGGCAGGTCTAGATGGTAATTCCAAGAGGAAGGTAGACCACGGACGAAGACAGCGGACCCGGACGCCACGGATGCCCTACATCGCGGTGAGGGATCCGACCGACTGTAACGGGGTCGCTCTGAAAACAGCTACTGAACTCTCTGTCTATCAAACTAACTAACTATCTAACTGACTCTCCAACTGACGAAACTTTCTAACGACCCCTATATATAGCACTCAGCCGTCTACCCTGGCCTTGAATCTCATTGGCTGCTGGTCAAGCTGTTTGTTTGCTCAGGCGTAACGGCGCGCCTCGGTGTCTAGCTTTCCATCTTAGGTTTTGGTTTCGATAGATTGGTTTTGGTTGCAATTGTCTGACCTTGGCCGGCCACCGGGTCTACCTCCCTCTTTGCTTTATTTGAAATCCATCTTACAAGGTTGAAACATATTTATATAGGGATGGGATTACAATAAACATCAAAAATATACTACAGAATGTGTCCCCGGTGATGAAGGTTTGGTTGGGGGAATGACATGTAATGAATGATGACCTAAACAAACCTATAATATAAAAAAAGAAATAATTTGCATACAAATTAGTTAAAATTATAAAAAGTTACAAGTTAACAGAGAAAGATGTAATTGTGGTGTATCAATGAAATATAAAGCAAGGTTATAAAAATAAAAAGGTTCAAAATGAATGATAAAAGATTAAGGGAAAGTATATAATACAAAATGGTAAATATGGTAAAATGAATCGTACAAGGAAAAATATCTTATTGCTTAAAACATGAGCGGAGAAAAAGTTAGTTTATTGGTTGAACATATAATGTGACGCTAAGGTTGAAAAAGGGAAAGCGGGTATCTGAGCATTTTTCTGCAAAGTTGTATCCCAAGCATTCTGCAATGCAATGCGAACTTGTTTAAGTGAGGCATTGTTTTCATTAACAGAAGGCACAAGATATTCCGTCTGCATCATTAGCTCAGATAGTGAAAAGAAGTGGGAAGATTGATGGGGTAAGAGGGAGAGGTAGAGGTAAGAGGGATTCCTGTTGTCCATAATGATTGTGCCCGGTTGAATGATGAAAAAAAATTGAAAAGTTGAAAAATGGTGAATTGATATGATGAGTCGGGCGATGAGAAAAAAAAAATTAAAAAAAATCACGCTGGATATCCTGAACTCATTATGGGGAATTCGTATAACGAGGAAGGATTGTTCCAGTCGGATTAATCAATGAAAAAAAAAACAAAAATGTTTGGCGAACTGGAATCCCTTGGAAGGTTGGAGGTCTGAAGGATGCGGAAAAGGAGAGGTGGGTGCAAGAGCTTTATTGCTGTCAAATTTGATTGTGTCCGGCTTGTATGATGAAAAAAAAAAAGTTGAAAGATGAAAAAAAATGATGAGCCGGACGATGAGAGAAAAAAAAAAATCTAACTAGGTCTCCTGAGCTCACTGTTGGGAAATGAACAGCAAGGAAGGGTCTTCTAGTTAGGTTAATCAATAAAAAAAAAAGAAAATGACTGACGAACAATAAACTCTTGATGGCTGTAAAAGGTTGGGAGGAAAGGTTCATGGGATAGAGTTAGAGGCTGTAAGGGAAGCGTCAAAAAAAACATTTTGAAAATCTATTAACAAAGATAAAATGATAAATGTTTTATCTGTTTAAGAAATATTAAAAATATTGTTAGGTGTAGGTTTTTTAAAATGGTGCCTAAAAATAGTTGAAGTTGTAATGAGAAAAAGAGAAAGAAAAAAAAATTAAAGGTAATAATATATAAAGGGTTGATTGGTAATTGAAGACATTAAAAAACAAAATGATATTATCGATTAATAGTGAAATGTTTTATCTACATTTGTAAGTAAAAAAAAAAAAAAAAAGTCCAACACCACAAAACTAGGTAAGCTGTAAGTCTATTTACAATGAAAGAAAAGTCAAAAGAAAACAAAAATATTCGTTCCTGAAAAAAGGGAACATTTTTACACACAGTGTTTAGTTGTAGGTGTAGGATTAATGATGTCCTTCTAGTTTGGTCTACGGAGAGGCAATGTGGCCCTATGTCGCTTTGGTCCGGTCTGAGAAGTTGGTCTTTTTTTTTATTCCTAACGAGGGAGCCGGTAATGTATGTATGTTCATATTAAAGTATACCCAAGTCCTAATATTGAATGCTTGACAGACACTAGTGTTGAAGATTGGAATATTGTCATGGCGATGGGAATTAAAATTGATGTGAACAATCTAGAAAAGTGTGAGATAAAAATGTGTGTTTTAACAGGTGATACTCAGGTGGTGCGAGAAAATCGAGCTTGTACAGCCTTGTGTAGCGGTGATTAGGTTTATAAAAATTATAAAATAATGAATTTACGAAATTTTTTAAGAGAAAAGGTTATGGCATGGGTACAAAATTCGGTAGAGTTTCGTAATTAACAATATAACACAGGCAGGAATGAAATGCAATGGGATATGAAAATTTTATGGTATGATATTTAGTTTTCGCATTTTACATTTGTATTTGTTTTGGTAATTGTGGGAAATAGGGGAGGCACATTTTGAGATGGGATAATTTAAAATTGAAACTTATAAAAATACAAATCTAGGACTAGTTTTAAAACTTTTAAAATATTGAGAAATATCAATTTGAAATAGCAATAGGTTAAGTAAAATAAAGAGCATAATAAATTTAATTATTAATACTATGGCCATAAATAAGGTATTAAAAAAAAACACACACAAATAAGTTTAGAAAATATGATTCGAGTAATTAAAATACAATATGATTTTTTATGTAAAATTGAAATTAATGAATTGAAATTTAAAAGTTGTGTAAAATAAAGTAAAAATTGGTAAATGAGGGTGTACAAGGTTTAAAATTTGAATTGAAATGCTATAAAAATGGTAAAATGATGAACTTGACGGATTTAAAATAATAATGTTATTGCTATTAAAATGGTATCGAATAATTAATTCAGAGCAAACGGAGATAGTGTTACATTAAATAGTTCTGTAGAGAAAATTCTCCTACCAGATGGATGTCTTGATTGGGGCTTGTGGAGTGGGCTGCGATGAGGCTTGGTGGTCACTTTTTGCGATGGTTGCCATGGGACATCGTCGATGTTGGTTGGCGGGGCAATGTCAGGATTTCTCGATGAGTCTTGTCTGCCTGTTCGAGCTGATGGAGGAAGATGCTCGCGGCGCAGGAGATGTGGATGGGGGCGATGATGACCTCCTCGGTGCGAGGCGCAGCAAGTCCTCGCATGGCGTCTTTTAGGCGGCTTATTAGGTCTTCGCAGTGGTGTTGCATGTTGGTGAGGGCATCCGCGAAGTACTCGTTTCCGGCCTCGTCATCCTCTGCATGTCGTTGTCCTCAGTAATCCTGTCGACTTTTTCGGGTTCTGTAGTAAACCCGATGTGGAATGTGCTGGGTGCAGTCGTGGTAGTGGGTGCGTGATGGGATTCCCACACTGGGACAACAAGGAGACAGAGGCAGGTCTAGATGGTAATTCCAAGAGGAAGGTAGACCACGGACGAAGACAGCGGACCCGGACGCCACGGATGCCCTACATCGCGGTGAGGGATCCGACCGACTGTAACGGGGTCGCTCTGAAAACAGCTACTGAACTCTCTGTCTATCAAACTAACTAACTATCTAACTGACTCTCCAACTGACGAAACTTTCTAACGACCCCTATATATAGCACTCAGCCGTCTACCCTGGCCTTGAATCTCATTGGCTGCTGGTCAAGCTGTTTGTTTGCTCAGGCGTAACGGCGCGCCTCGGTGTCTAGCTTTCCATCTTAGGTTTTGGTTTCGATAGATTGGTTTTGGTTGCAATTGTCTGACCTTGGCCGGCCACCGGGTCTACCTCCCTCTTTGCTTTATTTGAAATCCATCTTACAAGGTTGAAACATATTTATATAGGGATGGGATTACAATAAACATCAAAAATATACTACATATATATATTTTTTTTTAGAAATATACAGGTTGAAAGATATCCTCATGATACGTAAAAATACATTTTAATAAAATTATTAATTATTTGTGATATTAGAATTTGAAACTATTTCAGACGCATATGATTCTTTTTTTTTTTAATTAAACAATTACTACTGCCCTAACTGCAATGGAAAAATTAATGGGAGGGCCTGGCTCATCAGTGGTGAACCCTTCCAGCGGTTTCGCCAGTTTAATCTACTATACTACTGTAATATTGTATTTTTCGATCTTCCTTTTATAGTGGTACTGTTGCTAGACTCTTGTAATGGGTATTTTAGATGAACTATGGACATAAGCTTTGAGAACAGTAGAATTACATACAATTATAAATATAATTATGTGTATATATTTAGATTTTTATTTTTTTAAATATGTTTGCTTTTGAGTAGCAAAATATTTATGATTTTAAGTATAGATTAAAATTTATCATTTTCTACTCTGTAAACATCCCTCTATATTTATCTGGTATTTTATAATTTCTAATTTTGTTTAGATCAAATATAAATTGCTATGTATTTTTGTTGTTTGTTTTTCTTAATTTTCTACGATGCAATATATTAGAAATATATATAGTGTTGTGTTCATGTCGCATTTTTCCAATTATAATACTTCAGTAAAAGGTAAGCAGGAAATGTTTTTATTTTATTTTTCTACTGATATATGACGAGGGGGAGTCCCTTTCATTCCAATTTTCAATTTTTATTTTTAGTTTAAAAAAAAAAATGTAATTTGGGGGAGCTAAGTCTGGAGAGTTGAGAAGTTGGTGGAAAATTGGTCTCTGATCTCAGGTAAAGGAAAAAATGTCGATGACAACTGCAGTCATTCCAATTTTTGTTTGCTCCAAGTATTTACTGATATAAAGAGATATATATATGTGTGTTATAATGCATTAGCGCGCCATCTGTTATCAAAATTCGAAATTATTATAGACGTGTATGATTCTATTAAAAATTAAACATTTTCTACTGTCCTTACTGAAATGGAAACAATTAATGGGAGGGCCTGGCTCATCAGTGGTGAACCCTCCCAGCGGTTTCACCAGTTTAATCTACCATACCGCTGTTATATTGCATTTTTGGAACTTCCCTTTATAGTGATACTGATGCTAGACTCTTTGAATGGGTATTTTAGATGAACTATGGATATAAGCTTTGAGGACAGCAGAATTATTATATTATATATTTACAAATGTATGTAATTCTGCTGTCCTCAAAGCTTATGTCCATAGTTAATCTAAAATACCCATTCCAAGAGTCTAGCATCAGTATCACAATAAAAGGAAGTTCCAAAAATGCAATATAACAGCGGTATGGTAGATTAAACTGGTGAAACCGCTGGGAGGGTTCACCACTGATGAGCCGGGCTCTCCCATTAATTGTTTCCATTACAGTAAGGACAGTAGAAATTGTTTATTTTTTAAAAATAATCTTACGCGTCCATAATAGTTTCGAATATATATGCGTGTGTTTTTTACTTTTAATAAAACTCGTTGCACTCTTATATAGATTGTTTTCAATAGTTCTTGAGTAGCCTTTTGATTCCAGCGGTTTACCTTGGTTCTTTGGACGTAAACTGTTCTTTCCGCATCATGTATGATTTATAACGGATGTCCTCATGAACCACACGTCAGATGGTAGTCACATCAAGCTGCAGCTCTCTGGCGAGTTCCCTCATCGACTTCCCAAGGTTCTCATCGATGGCAGCTTGGACATGGCTTATAAAGTCTGGCGTCCTGATACTGTCAGAATGTTAACCATGTCGTTTCCTTTAAAAACTTCCGCCACATCACTCTTTGAACAGCTCCCAATTCTCTCCGTACTTTGAAAACAAATGATCGGGCGACTTTCAAGAATGCAGCAGTTTCTGAATCGGTGTGTCCTTCAGCCAAGAAGACAATAACTGTATGCCTCTTCATTTCTTGTGTAATAGTAGGTTCTGCCATGTCTACCTGCAACAGAAAAACAATGTTACTATAACACACAGGAAAGTGTGGCACCTATATTGTATTGTTGAATCATGGCTAATGCACCTATTTTATCTTAATTTGTAATATTATTTTTCATATATTTTGATTTCAAATTTATATTTTATATTTATTTATTTTATTACACAGAATATATATATTATAAACAGATTTATGAAAAATAGTACAAATGTAATATTGTACTGGGATAAGGTGCATAAATTAAGAAAAAGGCATCTACTTATCGTGCAACTGTAAGTTGCTGATGGCTTGCGCCATCTATCGGAATAAATATCAACTCTTCTCGTTGATTTTTAATTATTAAAATAATTAAATAATTAAAAATCAACGAGAATAGTTGATATTTATTCCGATAGATGGCGCAAGCCATCAGCAACTTTCAGTTGCACGATAAGTAGATGCCCTTTTCTTAATTTATGCACCTTATCCCAGTACAATATTACATTTGTACTATTTTTTCACATTTTGTAGCGTTCTCACGCAAATCTGGCCTTAACTACCCGTTTCATTAATTTTCAGGATGCCTTAATGACCAATTTTTTGGTCATTGAGGTACTCAAAAGCATTTATTCTGTCATTTTTTCGTGTCACTACCTCGGCATACATGAATCCTGCCAAGAAGAAAAAGAAGGCCTACAAGCCCATTGTGAACGTCGCCGACCTGGAGAGGGAAGATGAGATGGTGATCTCATGCAACTGCAGCATCCTGAGCTCCATTGGCAATCCTGCCCTGAAATCCTTGCATGAGGACCTGATCCGCTACATCGCCTCGCGGACTGAAATGATCAATGAAAAAAAAAAAAAGATTCATACGTGTCTATAATAATTCTTGAAAATAAAAATACTTCGGCCAGTAAATCTTTTTATTACCTCGACGTTTCGACAAAAATATTTTGTTCTCGTCAGGAGCAAACAAAAATTAAAACATTTGGCAAAGCGTTAAAAATTATTCTAATAATAACTTTTAACGCCTTGCCAAATGTCTTAATTTTTGTTTGCTCCTGACGAGGACAAAAGATTTTTGTCGAAACGTCGAGGTAATAAAAAGATTTACTGACCGAAGTATTTTTATTTTCAAGAAATATTATAGACGTGTATGAATATTTTATATATATATATTAAACAATTTCTACTGGCCTTACTGCAATGGAAAAAATTAATGGGATGGCCTGGCTCATCAGTAGTAAACCCTTTAAGCGGTTTCGCCAGTGTATATTGACCATATATATTACTACATATACTACTATATATTATATTATGTGTACATATACTGGATTGTATTGGAAAGGACAAAGGATCCCTGTACAGAGAACCAAGAAGAGTTCTTGAACTTCTTTATGAGAATGACCTCCATGTTCTTGTCTAATTTAGACTAATAAAAGGATAAGAAAAAAAATATATATATATATCATGTGTAGCCCAAATATAAAGAATAAAAATATAAATATATGCATTTTTATTTATCGTATTACCATAATATACATTTTTAAAAACAACAACAGAAAAAGTTGCATTACAAAATTGTTTGCTATTTCGTGATTGAAATTGGAAGTAAAAGATTAAAATGGAACTGAAATTTGAGTGAGCCTAGATGTTGTAGGGAAACAGATTTGTCGTCCCTCTTCTTAAAGGGAAAATAATGAAATCTATTTTGAGCTGCGTTAAACCACGGGGAGAAAGTTAGAATTACTTGGCTGATAATTTCTGTGTGATTAGTTTTGTTTCCTCTTTTGTGAAGATGGCCATGTAAGTTGGTTTCTATTTTAAGTCAGATACAGAATGAGTCTTATGAAAATACGCCACCAATTTGGTGAATGATAAAACGACATTTGAAAATTAGCCAGCAAGTGTTTCTTTTGAACTAAAAATCGAAATTTATTTTAAGGAAAATAACGATTATTTTTAACCTTAGGGATGAAGTATGAAAGGATGAATTGTGATGTAATGATAAACGGAAAAATAAAGTGTCCAGGGATGGAAAACGAACCCACAGTGTTCTGCTTACCGGGCAGATGCCATGTCCACTAGGCTACCCTGGACATATTTTCCGTTCGTAAATATTGTATAAAGTAATTTATTATACAATATAATGCGGCTTGTGATTGTAGAACGACATTTGAAAATTATCCCGCATGTGTTTCTTTTGAACGAAAAATCGAAATTTATTTTAAGGAGAAATAACGACCATTTCAAACCTTAGGGATGAAGTATGAAAGGATGTATTGTGAAGAGTAATGATAAACGGAAAAATGTTTATATTGTTACATCATGTTTGATGCGCTCCTCCACTTATTCAGAATAATCTCTGATATTTTAATTTTTTATAAAAATTCATATTAACAGAATTTATATGTTGGAAATATATATATATATATATATATATATATGTAGTAGTTGAGAAAAAAGTCATAATTATGATGAAAACCATCATCAACTTTCAGTTTCACGATTAGATGTATTTATTTTATTAATTTATGAACCTTATCCTAAACCAAATGCAATTTTAACTATTTTTCAAGTCAAACTTTGTCTTTCTGTTGTTTTTAGTAAATATATTGGTTATAAGATTCACCCTACACTTATCAAATTTATAATATTTAGAAAATAAAATACTTCTCACATTTGTTTCCCTGTTTTCAAAAAGAGAAAAAAGAATCAAAGAGAAAATCAATGGTATTTTTATTGAAAAAAAAAGGGAATATGGATTTATGATTGATTATACGCGGAAAACAATATTTAAAAAAATCCGGCAAAGTAACAGCTTGTTCTTGAGCTCTTTTGTTTGTACTGATTGTTTTTATTTTTATATTATCCCTAGTACACGTGGTGCTGGCCATGATAATCATGGTAGGTAGAAGTTGGTGATTGCTTTTATTGTAAGTTACACCACATGTCTACACATGTGAAAAGCAGTTTGACTTTTGCACTTACAAATGTGCCAGAGCTCCGTTTTGGTTACTTGCACTCACTGGTGGGGTTGGACTTTGGCAAGAATCAGGGTCCATTGAAGCTTCTTTTTATCAGAAAAAAAAGTGCCCAATGCGGGATCCGATCCAGGGTTGTAGTGGTTGAAAACCAACGGTTTAGATCATCCTTCTACCGACCCCCCTTGTGCTGATTCTGAATATGCAAACCCTTTCTATCAGCTACCGTTTACAAGATTGTAGTGCTGACAATTTATATGTTAGAGACGTTTTACCCCCTTCGGTCATCTTTCTATTCCAGTGAGTTCAACTCTTGTTGAAAACCAACCACAATGGTGTCGTAGAAGACGCTGTGACGCCTTGCAGAGGCAAGTCAATCTTTTATTAATATTTTGTGTGTAAAGCGTAATTTAATTAATTAATAATTAAATAAATAACTAATTGTTTTGAAAATAGAACAATCCATAAATAAATCTTTAATTAAAAAGACATATATTGGATCAAAATATCATTTATTTTACCAATATTTCAGTTGGCTGAACGCCAACCTTTATCAAGGTGTTATAACATATTTAATGTGTTTAATGTATTTAATTAAGGCACATTAAATATGTTATAACACCTTGATAAAGGTTGGCGTTCAGCCAACTGAAATATTGGTAAAATAAATGATATTTTGATCCAATATATGCCTTTTTAATTAAATAACTAATTATTTTAGGAGGTTCATTAATGCTACACTCATGGACAAAAATTAGTGAATATTTTTTGATGTCGCCGGTCGTTTGTTTTTGATAAGGAAACAGAGGCAATTTTGTTCACACTTGGTTATCTCGGGTGTATTTAATAAAGGTCACTGTAATATCTTACAGAGTTATTGTCTGAATCCCGATATACATGTTAAAAGGTATATATTAAGTATATGAGTGTATATATATACGTATTTTGGTCAAAAATGTTTATTTCCTTTTTTTTAAATTTCAATTTTCCAGATGGAAATTTTGCCGGGAGGATATTGATCTAAAGAGACAAAGGTCGCCTCTCCCGTCAAAACAGACGTCAAAACTAGACGCCATCTATTGACCGTCGCCGAAACTAACGGCCTCGGGTCGGTGACAAAGCCACAACACCAGCTTTGGCTAACTGAAAAGCGTCCACCTAGAGACCATGGTTTCAGGCTAATGGTTCTCGTCAGTCTAGGACGGACTTTATATTCCATGAGATCCACACGGGATCTGATGAAATCTTCACAATCTACCAAAGAGGTGTTTAGTTGGCAAAGTGGCTGGGCCAAATCTATGACTAAAATATAGATGGAAATTTTGCCGGGAGTTTTGACGGGAGAGGCGACCTTTGTCTCTTTAGTTCAATTTTTCAATTCATATCATAAAAAAACTATAATTATAAAAACATAATCGCTTAAAGTAGTTAAGCTGGTATTGTTACATGTTAACCTAATTTGTGTATTTAGCTACAAATATGATTAACAAAATGCATTGTTTTAATACATTTTAAACAGAAAAAAAGAGCAACTTTTCAAACATGAAAAACACATTATAACAAAAGAATTTCTTGGCCCTTTAAATTTAGCTATCACTTTATATTAAAATTTGAAATACATTTTGAAAAAAAATATTTCTGAAAATAATTTTACTGGAAAAATTGTAATTGTCTAATACTAAAAGAAAAACGCTTTCTTAAAGAAATGTTTTCTTTATTATAAAAAGCTTTGAATATCTCAAGGCGCACATACATTCCAATAAATATAAGATATTTTAAATAAAATATTATATTTGTGTCTTTTAAACTTGATGTATATGGAGGGAACAGATGGTTGACATTGATGTTATATAAAGGGGAAAATTTTAAATGAAACATTTATTTTTATTTGAAACGAAAAATTGGAATCATTTTCATATTTAAATCTGTTTAAAAGACATCTGATGGAGACACATACTTTACTTTGTATATTTTAAAATATTGCTTAGCATATTGTTCGCCTGATTATATATATATGTATTAATTAAAAGGCATATTTTGGATCTAAAATAAAACAAAACATTTTATTTAATATAAAATGCCAATATTTCAATGGGCTGTACACTTAACTTCGTCAGGGCTTTTCTTGTTTTTAATCTGCTTTGCTTTATCATGCGATGCCTTCACGAGACGATATATATAAAGAGACAAGGGTCGCCTCTCCCGTCAAAATAGACGTCTAAAAACAGATGGCATCTTTAGATCAATTTCCTCCCGGCAAAATTTCCATCTATATATATACCGTATATATAAATGGAAATTTTGCCGGGAAGAAATTTATCTAAAGAGATAAGGGTCGCCTCTTCCGTCAAAATAGACGTCTAAAACACATATATATGTGTGTGTGTGTGATGCATTAGCGCGCGATCTGTTGTGAAAATTCGAAACTATTATAGACGCGTATGATTCTTTTTTTTTTAATAAAACAATTTCTACTGTCCTTACTGCAATATGGGAAAATTAATGTGAGGGCCTGCCTCATCAGTGGTGAACCCTCCCCGCGGTTTCGCCAGTTTAACCGAAGGGAGGCTTTATACCAAATAAACTTTTTTTTTTGAAAATTTATACAAAAGTGAAACTGTACTGGTATCAAGTAGATAATTAAAGAAAATACATGTCCTGATTGTACAACTAAAAAGTGTGATCTATTACAGAATTTGAAGTAAAGTTTGAATATATATATATAGAAATTTTGCCGGGAGAGGAAATTGATCTAAAGAGACAAGGGTCGCCTTTCCCGTCTTCTCTAGGTGGACGCTTTTCAGTTTGCCAAAGCTGTTGTTGTGGCTTTGTCACCGACCCGAGGCCGCTAGTTGCGGCGACGGTCAATAGATGACGTCTGGTTTTAGACGTCTATTTTGACGGGAGAGGCGACCCTTGTCTCTTTATATATATATATATATATGAAAAAACGGAAGAAAAAAATAAAAGATAAAAAGATCAGGTGTTGAAATCAATATTAAAAATGGCATATCCTGACCAGGAGCACTTGTGCTTTACAGAAGGCAGAGCGCCATCTGGTGGAACAGAAATCAACTAAACATTGATTTAGCCTGTTCCCTCCACGCTGACGAGCGCCAAAAAGCGCGAAACGCGTTCGTGGATGGCTTTTCTTGATTTATCAAGAAATTGGGTTGGCCAAATATCAGGGAACAGGCTAAATCAATGTTTAGTTGATTTCTGTTCCACCAGATGGCGCTCTGCCTTCTGTAAAGCACAAGTGCTCCTGGTCAGGATATGCCATTTTTAATATATGTATATATATATATATATATATATATATAGTCTACTAAAAATAAATATATAATCATCATAAATCTCTTCCTTTATTCCTATATATCTATCAGAGTATGTCTAATTGACGGGTAACAGCCGAATATAAAAGACGTTACATTGTTATAATTCTTTTTTTTTGTTAATTTTTTTTTTTATTTTTAACAATTTTTTATATTAAAAAAAACATCAATATAAACCTGATTCTAACCAATATAATTACTTTTATTACCTTCTTCTCTCCTTAATAAGATTTAAATATAATACATATAAACAACTTTTTAATTATTCACCTTAAACACACAAAAAAATTAACTTTTATCTCCTATATATATATATATATATGAGAAAACAATAGAAAAAATATATATATAATTGGGTCAGGTGTTGATATTAAAAATAAAGAAGGCACCTCCTTGGGTTGGCCAAATATCACGGAGCAAGCTAAATAAACGTTTAGTTTATTCTTGCTCCACTAGATGGCGCTCTGCCATCTAAAAAGCACATGTGCTCGTGGTCAGGAGATGCCTTATTTATTTTTAATATATATATATATATATATATTTTTTTTAGAAATATACAGGTTGAAAGATATCCTCATGATACGTAAAAATACATTTTTATAAAATTATTAATTATTTGTGATATTAGAATTTGAAACTATTTCGGACGCATATGATTCTTTTTTTTTTAATTAAACAATTTCTACTGCCCTAACTGCAATGGAAAAATTAATGGGAGGGCCTGGCTCATCAGTGGTGAACCCTTCCAGCGGTTTCGCCAGTTTAATCTACTATACTACTGTAATATTGTATTTTTCGATCTTCCTTTTATAGTGATACTGTTGCTAGACTCTTGGAATGGGTATTTTAGATGAACTATGGACATAAGCTTTGAGAATAGTAGAATTACATACAATTATAAATATAATTCTGGTATTAACACTCTTCTGTGTGAATTGTATCTATATAAATAAAGATTTTATCTTTTAAAGAATATGGTTACTTTTGAGTATAGCAAAATATTTATGATTTTATGTATAGATTAAAATTTATAATTTTCTACTCTGTAAACATCCCTCTATATTTATCTGGTATTTTATAATTTCTAATTTTGTTTAGATCAAATATAAATTGCGATGTATTTTTGTTGTTTATCTTTTCTTAATTTTCAACGATGCAATATATTCTAAATATATAGACTGGTGTTGTGTACATGTCACATTTTTCCAATTATAATACTTCAGTAAAAAGTAAGCAGGAAATGTTTTTATTTTATTTTACTGATATATGACGAGGGGGAGTCCCTTTCATTCCAATTTTCAATTTTTATTTTTAGTTTTCAAAAAAAAAAAATGTAATTTGGGAGGAGCTAAGTCTGGAGAGTTGAGAAGTTGGTGGAAAATTGGTCTCTGATCTCAGGTAAAGGAAAAAAAGGTCGATGACAACTGCAGTCATTCCAATTTTTGTTTGCTCCAAATATTTACTGATATATAGAGATATATATATGTGTGTTATGATGCATTAGCGCGCCACCTGTTATCAAAATTCGAAACTATTATAGACGCGTATGATTCTTTTAAAAATTAAACATTTCTACTGTCCTTACTGCAATGGAAACAATTAATGGGAGAGCCCGGCTCATCAGTGGTGAACCCTCCCAGCGGTTTCACCAGTTTAATCTACCATACCGCTGTTATATTGTATTTTTGGAACTTCCCTTTATAGTGATATTGATGCTAGACTCTTTGAATGGATATTTTAGATGAACTATGGATATAAGCTTTGAGGACAGCAGAATTATAATATATATATATTTACAAATGTATGTAATTCTGCTGTCCTCAAAGCTTATGTCCATAGTTAATCTAAAATACCCATTCAAAGAGTCTAGCATCAGTATCACTATAAAAGGAAGTTCCAAAAATTCAATATAACAGCGGTATGGTAGATTAAACTGGCGAAACCGCTGGGAGGGTTCATCACTGATGAGTCAGGACCTCCCATTAATTGTTTCCATTGCAGTAAGGACAGCAGAAATTGTTTATTTTTAAAAAGAATCTTATGCGTCTATAATAATTTCGAATATATATGCGTGTGTTTTTTACTTTTAATAAAACTCGTTGTATTCTTATATTAATTATTCTCAGTAGTTCTTGAGTAGCCTATTGCTTCCAGCGGTTTACCTTGGTTCTTTGGACATGAACTGTTCTTTCCGCATCACGTATGATTTATAACGGAGGTCCTCATGAACCACACGTCGGATGGTAGCCTCATCAACCTGCAGCTCTCTGACGAGTTCCCTCATCGACTTCCCAAGGTTCTCATCGATGGCAGCTTGGACATGGCTTATAAAGTCTGGCGTCCTGATACTGTCAGAACGTCGACAATGTTGTTTCTTTTGGGAAACTTCCGCCACATCACTCTTTGAACAGCTCCCAATTCTCTCCGAACTTTGAAAACAAATGATCGAGCGACTTTCAAGAATACAGCAGTTTCGGAATCGGTGTGTCCTGCAGTCAAGGAGGCAATAACTACATGTCTCTTCATTTCTTGTGTAAGAGTAGGTTCTGCCATGTTCTACCTGCAACAGTAAAAACTATGTTACTATAACACACAGGAAAGTGTGGCACCTATATTGTATTGTTGCATCATGGTTAATGTACCTATTTTATCTTAATTTGTAATGTTATTTTTCGTATATTTTAAATTCAAATTGAAATTTTATATATTTATTTATTTTTTTATTAAACAGAATATATATATTATAAACAGATTTATGAAAAATAGTACAAATGCAATATTGTACTGGGATAAGGTGCATAAATTAAGAAAAGGGCATCTACTTATCGTGCAACTGAAAGTTGCTGATGGCTTGCGCCATCTATCGGAATAAATATCAACTATTCTCGTTGATTTTTAATTATTAAAATAATTAAATAATTAAAAATCAACGAGAATAGTTAAAATAATTAAATAATTAAAAATCAACGAGAATAGTTGATATTTATTCCGATAGATGGCGCAAGCCATCAGCAACTTTCAGTTGCACGATAAGGAGATGCTTTTTCTTAATTTATGCACCTTATCCCAGTACAATATTACATTTGTACTATTTTTTCACATTTTGTAGCGTTCTCACGCAAATCTGGCCTTAACTACCCGTTTAATTATTTTTCAGGATGCCTTAATGACCAATTTTTTGGTCATTGAGGTACAGGAAACCATTTTTTTTTTGTCATTTTTTCGTGTCACTACCTCGGCATACATGAATCCTGCCAAGAAGAAAAAGAAGGCCTACAAGCCCATCGTGAACGTCGCCAACCTGGAGAGGGAAGATGAGATGGTGATCTCATGCAACTGCAGCATCCTGAGCTCCATTGGCCATCCTGCCCTGAAATCCTTGCATGAGGACCTGATCCGCTACATCGCCTCGCGGACTGAAATGATCAATGAAAAAAAAAAAGATTCATACGTGTCTATAATAATTCTTGAAAATAAAAATACTTCGGCCAGTAAATTTTTTTATTACCTCGACGTTTCGACAAAAATCTGTTGTCCTCGTCAGGAGCAAACAAAAATTAAAACATTTGGCAAGGCGTTAAAAATTATTCTAATAATAACTTTTAACGCCTTGCCAAATGTCTTAATTTTTGTTTGCTCCTGACGAGGACAAAAGATTTTTGTCGAAACGTCGAGGTAATAAAAAGATTTACTGACCGAAGTATTTTTATTTTCAAAAATTATTATAGACACGTATGAATCTTTTTTTTTTACTTAAACAATTTCTACTGCCCTTACTGCAATGGAAAAAATTAATGGGATGGCCTGGCTCATCAGTAGTAAACCCTTCAAGCGGTTTCGCCAGTGTATATTGACCATATATATTACTACATATACTATTATATATTATATTATGTGTACATATACTGGGTTTTATTGGAAAGGACAAGGGATCCCTGTACAGAGAACCAAGAAGAGTTCTTGAACTTCTTTATGAGAATGACCTCCAAAATCTTGTCTAATTTAGACTAATAAAAGTATAAGTAATATATATATAATATATATATATTAAGATTAGAATTTTTTTTTTGTGTGTTTGATTGTTGAAAAGAGGTGCAGTCGTGAAAAAGTAACGATAATTATTTACCTTTCAAGCAGATTTTTATTTAGAATCACTTGAAGCAAATACACATAAAATTATTTTTATCACAGGAATATAGAATTTATATAATGAATTCTATAATCGTGATTTTTATTAGAAAAGGTAGGGTTAAATATACATATTTACAACAATAATAATTAAAAAGTGGTATGTTGTGAATCTATGGTCAAAAATATGTAAAACAGTCAATGAATGAAAATAAAATATATGTTTTTAAAAAATTAAAATAATTGTATTTTAGATTATATAATATATATATATATATATATATATATCATGTGTAGCCCAAATATAAAGAATAAAAATATAAATATATGTATTTTTTTATCGTATTACCATAATATACATTTTTAAAAACAACAACAAAAAAAGTTGCATTACAAAATTGTTCGGTATTTCGTGATTGAAATTGGAAGTAAAAGATTAAAATGGAGCTGAAATTTGAGAGAACTTGCATGTTATTTATAGAAACAGATTTGTCGTCCTTCTTCTTAAAGGAAAAATAATGAACTTTGATGAAATCTATTTTGAGCTGTGTTAAACCACGGGGAGAAAGTGAGAATTACTTTGCTGATAATTTCTGTGTGATTAGTTTGGTTTCCTCTCTTTGGAAGTGGGTCATGTAAGTTACTTTCTATTTTAAGTGAGATACAGAATGATTCTTATGATAATACAACACCAATTTGGAGAATGATAGAACGACATTTGAAAATTATCCTGCATGTGTTTCTTTTGAACGAAAAATCGAAATTTATTTTAAGGAGAAATAACGATTATTTCTAACCTTAGGGATGAAGTATGAAAGGATAAATTGTGAAGAGTAATGATAAACGGAAAAATAAAGTGTCCAGGGATGGAAAACGAACCCACAGTGTTCTGCTTACCGGGCAGATGCCATGTCCACTAGGCTACCCTGGAAATATTTTCCGTTCGTAAATATTGTATAAAGTAATTTATAATACAATATAATGCGGCTTGTGATTGTAGAACGACATTTGAAAATTATCCCGCATGTGTTTCTTTTGAACGAAAAATCGAAATTTATTTTAAGGAGAAATAACGACCATTTCAAACCTTAGGGATGAAGTATGAAAGGATGTATTGTGAAGAGTAATGATAAACGGAAAAATGTTTATATTGTTACATCATGTTTGATGCGCTCCTCCATTTATCAAGAATAATCTCTGATATTTTAATTTTTTTATAAAAATTCATATTAACAGAATTTATATGTTGGAAATAAATAGATATATATATATATATATATATATATATATATATATATATATATGTAGTAGTTGAGAAAAAAGACATAATTATGATGAAAACCATCATCAACTTTCAGTTTCACGATTAGATGTTTTTATTTTCTTAATTTATGAACCTGATCCCAAAACCAAATTAAATTTTAACTATTTTCGAAGTTAAACTTTGTCTTTCTGTTGTTATAGTATATATATTGGCTACAAGATTCAACCTATTTCTCAAATTTATAATTTTTAGAAAATAAAATATTTCTCGCATTTGTTTCCATGTTTTCAAAAAGAGAAAAAAAAATCAAAGAGAAAATCAATTGTATTTTTATTGAAAAAAAAAAGGAATATGGATTTATGATTGATTATACGCGGAAACCAAAATTCAAAAAAATATTATATTTTCCGGCAAAGTAACAGCTTGTTCTTGGGCTCTTTTGTTTGTACTGATTGTTTTTATTTTTATATTATCCCTAGTACACGTGGTATAGGCCATGATAACCATGATAGGTAGAAGTTGGCAATTGCTTTTATTGTAAGTACACCACATGTCTACACATATGACAAGCAGTTTGACCTTTGAACTTACAAATGTGCCAGAGCCCCGTTTTGGTTACTTGTATTCACTGGTGGGGTTGGACTTTTACAAGAATCGGAGGGCATTGAACCTTTTTTTTTTTATCAGAAAAAAGTTCCTATTGCGGGATTCGATACCGGGTCGTAGTGGTTGAAAACCAACGGTTTAGACCATCCTTCTACCGACTCCCCTCTTGTGCTGATTCTGAATATGCAAACCCTTTCTTTCAGCTACCGTTTTCAAGTTTGCAGTGTTCACAATTTATATGTTGAAGGCGTTTTACCCCCTTCGGTCATCTTTCTATTCCAGTGAGTTCAAATCTTGTTGGAAACCAACTACAACGGTGTCGTAGAAGACGCTGTGACGCCTTGCAGAGGCAAGTCAATCTTTTATTAATATTTTGTGTGTTAACCGTAATTTAATTAAAATAATAATTAAATGAATAACAAATTGTTTTGAAAATAGAGCAATTCATAAATAAATCTTTAATTAAAAAGACATATATATTAGATCAAAATATAATTTATTTTACCAATATTTCAGTTGGCTTAACGCCAACCTTTATCAAGATGTTATAACATATTTAATGTGTTTAATGTATTTAATTAAGGCATATTAAATATGTTATAGCACCTTGATAAAAGTTGTCGTTCAGCCAACTGGAATATCGGTAAAATAAATGATATTTTGATTCAATATATGCCTTTTTAATTAAATAACTAATTATTTTAGGAGGTTCATTAATGCTACACTCATGGACAAAAATTTAGTGTAAATCTTTTGATGTCGCCGTTCGTTTGTTTTTGTTAAGGAAACAGAGGCAATTTTGTTCACACTTGGTTATCTCGTGTGTCTTCAATAAAGGTCACTATAAATATATTTTAGAGTTATTATCTGAATCCCGATATACATGATAAAAGGTACAACTTAAGTATATGAGTGTATATATACGTATTTTGGTCAAAAATGTTGATTTCCTTTTTTAAAATTTCAATTTTCCAGATGGAAATTTTGCCGGGAGGATATTGATCTAAAGAGACACAGGTCGCCTCTCCCGTCAAAACAGACGGCAAAACTAGACGCCATCTATTGACCGTCACCGCAAACTAGCGGCCTCGGGTCGGTGACAAAGCCACAACACCAGCTTTGGCAAACTGAGAAGCGTCCACCTAGAGACCATGGTTTTGGGCTAATGGCCCTCGTCAGTCTACGGCGGACTTTATTCCATGAGATCCACACGGGATCTAATGGAATCTTCACAATCTGCCATAGAAGTATTTAGCTGGTAAAGTGGCTGGGCCAAATCTATGGCTAAAATATAGATGGAAATTTTGCCGAGAGGATATTGATCTAAAGAGACAAAGTTTTGACGGAAGAGGCGACCTTTGTCTCTTTAGTTCAATTTTTCAATTCATATCATGAAAAAAAACTATAATTATAAATACAAAATCGCTTAAAGTATTTAAGCTGGTATTGTTACATGTTAACTTAATTTGTGTATTTAGCTATACAGATAATGAACAAAATTCATTGTTTTAATACATTTTTAAACAGAAAAAAGAGCAACTTTTCTAACATGAAAAACACATTGTAACAAAAAATTTTTTTAGCCCTTTAAATTTAGCTATTACTTTATATTAAAAATTTGAAATACATTTTGAAAAAAAAATATTTCGGAAAATAATTTTACTGGAAAAATTGTGATTGTCTAATCCTGAAAGAAAAACGCTTTCTTAAAAAATGTTTTCTTTATTATAAAAAGCTTTGAATATCTCAAGTCACACATACATTCCAATAGATATAAGATATTTTAAATAAAATATTATATTTGTGTCTTTTAAACTTGATGTATATGGAGGGAACAGATGTTTGACATAAATGTTATAGATAGGGGAAAATTTTAAATGAAACATTTATTTTTATTTGAAACGAAAAATTGGAATCATTTTTATATTTAAATCTGTTTAAAAGACATCTGATGGAGACACATACTTCACTTTGTATATTTTAAAATATTGCTTAGCATATTGTTCGCCTGATTATATATATATGTATTAATTAAAAGGCATATTTTGGATCTAAAATAAAACAAAACATTTTATTTGATATAAAATGCCAATATTTCAATAGGCTGTACACTTAACTTCGTCAGGGCTTTTCTTGTTTTTAATCTGCTTTGCCTTATCACGCGATGCCTTCACGAGACGATATATATAAAGAGACAAGAGTCGCCTCTCCCGTCAAAATAGACGTCTAAAACCAGACGCCATCTATTGACCGTCGACGCAATACATATATATATATAGATGGAAATTTTGCCGGGAGGAAATTGATCTAAAGAGATAAGGGTCGCCTCTCCCGTCAAAATAGACGTCTAAAACATATATATATGTTTTAATAACGGACTACTCGATGAGGGAAGAGTATCTTTTAATATATAATATCAGATCACAAGCTTTCGGGCATAACCGCCCATCTACAGGTGTAAAACGAGACAAATTATTTTGGCAATCAGCTATATATATATATATATATATAAAGTAAGAAAATGAGACAAATATGTAAAAATTGTGCCAGAGAATTAACATAATATTGAAGGATCATTCATAGAAGTTGAGCAAAGCACGCAAATAAACATATAATACATATAATACAAGGCTATTACAGAAACTAAGTATGAACAACGACTATAAAACAAAATAAAAATAAACTAAAACTGCTATTGACGTGTAAAGGTATAAGTAGGTTATGAAAACTAAATCTTTCAGATAGGAGGTTCCAGTATTAAATTATCATATATCTCAGGAAGGTCTATTGCTCTATTGATGCTTTTAAATTTTTTGGTGAGTATAGCTTCCAGGACCAATCGCTGGTGCTTGTTTTTAATCTCATGATAGTGGGCCGAGGGGTTGTAAACGTTGAATGTGTGGCCTGTGTCCCGTATGTGTTGGTAAACTAGAGAGCGGGGATCTTTCCTTTTTACCGATCTATCATGCTCCACCATTCTGGTCTTCACCATTCTCCCAGTCTCTCCGACATACTTGGCATCACACTGCTCACATGATATGGAGTAAATGGCATTGTGGGTACTAAGGGAATCAATGGTTACACTATTTTTAACTATTGTCTGTTTTAGTTTGGTTGCCAGACTGAGTGTGTTGGAGAAATATGAGTTTACACCATATCTATTCAGAACTCGTGCTATGGCCGCCGATTTGTGAGAGTATGGAATGAAACAGGTGGACAGGTAATGAGCAGTATTTCTTATTCCTGAGGAATCATAAAAATGTTTGCAAACAAAGGATGTCGGATAGCCTGCAGAGTTGAGATTCTTGATTATGTTCTGTTTCTCTATTGCCTGAAAAGATGGAAGGGAACAATGGGTGTGTACACGCTTAGATAAAGTTTTTATAATACTGATTTTTTGGGAAATGGGACAACAGAAAGTGTAATGCGTGTAGTTGGGAAGGAAATCTTTTTTGTAATATACGGTAGTGTGGTAAGAATTTGGAGTTTGAATTATTAGAACATCAAGGAATGGTATTACACACCCTTGAGCTATTTCTATAGTAAACGACATATCTTCATTATAACTGTTAAGGGATGCTAATATGGTTTCATATGAATTCTGATCACAGATACAAAAGATATCATCTACATATCTGCGCCATAACACGATATCTGTTCTATAATAACGATTAGATTCAAAAAGGATAAGTTTCTTTATTTGAAAAATCAATTCGAGCTTTCGGGCGCAAGCTGCCCTTCTTCAGGAATAATGGATACAATTTCTAGTTCTATGTTCTATGTTTTTCATTGATTGATTTGTCAATCATGATCATTACCAACTCTGCTGCAGCGGTTGAAAACGAACTCCCCATTGGGGAACCCCGTATCTGTCTGTATGTTTGCGATTCAAATTTAAATACATTCATATTTAGACAAATATCTGCCAGGCATACAATTGATTGTATGGTGGATGCATCGGTCTGTATTTCTGTTAGGAAGGCAACTATGCTTTCTCTAATGACTGAGTGGGGTAGGCTTAAAAACAATGAAACTACATCATACGAACACATTATGGTGTTTGGACCAGGAGAAATTTTCCATAACTCCTCAATGAAACTAGGGGTGTTGTGTACCGTGAATTTATGGTTATATTGTTTCAGTAACGGGGAGAAAAAATTGGATAAATAGAGAAACAGAAGTGAAGGGATTATTGATTCAATATATATATGTGATGCATTAGCGCGCCATCTGTTATGAAAATTCGAAACTATTATAGAGAGGTGTATGATTTTAGAAAAATATATATATTAAACAATTTCTACTCACCTTACTGCAATGAAAAAATTAATGGGAAGACCTGGCTCATCAGTGGTGAACCCTCCCAGCGGTTTCGCCAGTTTAATATACCATACCGCTGTAATATTATATTTTTCGGTTTTCCTTTTATACCGATACTGTTGCTAGACTCTTGGAAAAGGTATTTTAAATGAAATATGGACATAAGCTTTGAGGACAGTAGAAATACATATAATTATAAATATATTCCTGGTATTAATACTTTTCTGTGTGAAATGTGTCTATATAAATATATATATATATGTCGTAAACCCAGGTAAGACAACAAGTGAGTTGGAAGCAGTCGGGGTTGAGTGGCAAAGCGTGCAGACTGGGAAGTCCGCACGGGACAGTAAGGACAAAGTTTGGGATCAAAAGACGCTCTTCTAATACGTCTCACGTGTCACCAGGACCAGGGGAAAGTTGAGGATTAACTGAGGAAAACTCGGCGTCCTGCATGAAGCCGCGGAGGCAGAGAGGAGCCAAAACGGCGGCCACGAGAGCCGCCGTGAGATGACAACGGACCGTCTTGAGATGATAATGGCCTAGCACTGACCGGGGCTGTCCGAAAATATCCACTGTAACGTAACTTACTGTCAACATCTGAACCAACGCCCTTTTTGTCCCTCTCTGGATCCTCCGAGTGTCCGGTGGCAAGCTGGTGTCACTTTGAGACGACTAGAAAAGACGTCATACTTTATTACTTACATATCACATTGTTTAAATTACGATATATATGTTATATATATATATATTTTTTAAAGAATATACTTGCTTTTGAGTATAGCAAAATATTAATGATTTCAAATATAGATTAAAATTTATAATTTTCTACTCTGTAAACATCCCTCTATATTTAGCTGGTATTTTATAATTTCTAATTTTGTTTAGATCAAATATAAATTGCTATGTATTTTTGTTGCTTGTCCTTTCTTAATTTTCTACGATGCAATATATTAGAAAAATATATATACTAGTGTTGTGTTCATGTCACATTTTTCCAATTATAATACTTCAGTAAAAAGTAAGCAGGAAATGTTTTTCTACTGATATATGACGAGGGAAAGTCCCTTTCATTCCAATTTTCAATTTTTATTTTTAGTTTTCAAAAAAAAAATGTAATTTGGAGGGAGCTAAGTCTAGAGAGTTGAGAAGTTGGTGGAAAATTGGTCTCTGATCTCAGGTAAAGGAAAAAATGTCGATGACAACTGCAGTCATTCCAATTTTTGTTTTTCCAAGTATTTACTGAAATATATATGTTATATAAAAATATGTTTTTCAAATATATTTCATAGATAAAATATTCTGCTAAATCGACCACCAGAGGTCGCCATTTTCACTATAAAAACTCATTGTTATTGTTTCTCGTTGGCCGGCTCAAATCTTTTGAACATTATGTAAATAAGTCTTTCATTTTTTTATTCTTACGCCTTAAGCCAGACATTACTTTTATCAAATTATAACTTTTATATATCTCAATAGCCCAATTGAAGCTATTTCAAATCTTCATTATTTTAACTATTTTTATTTACAAGATTTAACCACGACTGCATTACCATTACCTGATCCTCAACATAATCAAAAATCAACAGAAATCTCATTATTAAATATTATATATATATGGTAATTTAAACCAACAACCCCATACTGTGTATATAACTTATAATAAGATTGTCATGTTGTATATAGAGACACATCTATAAATAATTATGCGCATGATTAATCTGTGTCATCGCATCGCCCTATGTAATGTAATTTGTACAAAGTGGATAAATAAATAAAATCTGTAATAGATTTAAGAGTTGAGCTAGGGCAGAGATCGAACATATAGTATTGCCAAAACAACAGAGTCTAAAGATGGGAGTCATAAATCAGGTAGATTCACAGTTCCCACGACAGGCCACCCACACTGTCACATGTGGTGGAATGCAGAGTCCCCTCTCACACCTGGACAGGTAAAGGCGCCCTTTCTCAAACGCCCCTGTCACATAAGGTCGCCCCGTCTTTAACCTATAAATACATCACCTGACAGTGGCTTGACAGTTCAGTACAGTTTAGTTTAGTTCACCCTCGACGCAAGCTCACGTCGGTTGTCACCAAGGTCCTCCTCATTCACCATGTAGACTAGTATGAAACTTCTATCTCCACCTTTCGCTCCTGGCTCAACTTTTATCTGTTAACGGAACTTTCTTAGTGCAATTGTGTCTTCGTTTTTTGTGTGGACATCCCAAACTTTCCACTCTGCCTCGACCACGACTGCCTGTATTTTGTGAGAACTTTTAAAGGTCTTCCAAGGTGCAGAGAGGTACTGGAAAACTCTACATCCTGACTGTTCCTCTCGGTCAACACAGTACAACAAGAGCTACCAGGACTTCAACATTATTTCAGTAGTCGACAGGATTCTACAAGTCGACAACAACCAAACTTCAACATTATTTCATTAGTCGACAGGATCTCTACAAAAGCTACTGGAATTTTCGCATCTCGTTACATATATATATACAGTTGAACCTGTCTATAGCGCCCCCTCTAAATAGCGCCTCCCTCTCTATAGCGCCCGTTTTTAAACATTAAAATGTAAACATTTTACATTAAAAGTGACCTGTCTATAGCACCCCCTCTCTATAGCATCCTATTTTAGCGAGTCCCAAGAGGGGGTGCTATAGACAGGTCACTTTTAATGCAAAATATTTACATTTTAATGTTTAAAATCGGGCGCTATAGAGAGGAAGGCGCTATTTAGAAGGGGCGCTATAGATAGGTTTAACTGTATATATATGTGTGTTTTTTTACCTTGAGTAGCCTTTTGCTTCCAGCGGTTTACCTTGGTTCTTTCGGACATGAACTGTTCGTTCCGCATCACGTATGATTTATAACGGAGGTCCTCATGAACCACACGTCGGATGGTAGCCTCATCAACCTGCAGCTCTCTGGCGAGTGCGCTCGTCGACTTCCCAGGGTCCTCATCGACGGAAACTTGACACGGCTTATAAAGTCTGGCGTTCTGATACTGTCAGAATGTCGACAATGTCGTTTCCTTTAAAAACTTCCGCCACATCACTCTTTGAACAGCTCCCAATTCTCTCCGTACTTTGAAAACAAATGATCGAGCGACTTTCAAGAATGCAGCAGTTTCTGAACCGGTATGTCCTGCAGCCAAGGAGACAATAACTACATGTCTCTTCATTTCTTACGTAAGAGTAGGTTCTACCATGTCTACCTGCAACAGTAAAATATATGTTACTATAACACACAGGAAAGTGTGGCACCTATATTGCATTGTTGCAGCATGTTTAATGTACCCATTTTATCTTAATTTGTAATGTTATTTTTCATATATTTCAAATTCAAATTTATATTCATTTATTTTATTAAACAGAATATATCTATATATATAAAAATCAATGTTTGTATGTTTGTTTGTATGTCCGGTATACAAATTCGCAGTAGTTCACTAATTCAAACCAAAATTTCCATACAAAGGTAAAAAAATACGGGGAAGACGATAGGCTATTTTAAAAATATATATAAATCAATTATTAAAACTATATATTCAAATTATTCTACTTAGCTCACGAACAGCGCCCTCTATCAAAGATTAGATTAAATTATGCTGATGCAAACAAATAGATAATGCTAATAACAAACAATTATTTAAAAAAATCTTATCTAAATATATATCACTCGGGTAGATATGCACACGGGTCAATCCCGGGGCGAAGCCCGGGTCACCCGTCTAGTATATTATAAACAGAATATATGTATTATAAAATCACCATTTGTATTTTGATACACTATGTGACTTCACTGCTCTCTTTGATGTGAGAAATAAATATAGGATTCTAGAGGCTACTTAAAGTTATCTCATTATTCCCTTATATAAATTTGTAGGATGGTTGAAACACGCTTTGGTAAGATACAAGACCCGGCACAGGAGAGAATCAAGGTTGAAGAGTCTGCCAAGCCTCAACTTGGTGTAACAGTATGTTCTCAAATAGCTATCGCACACCCTAAATAGTTAAAAATCTCTCTCTAAATAGCATCACCTAGTTTAAAAAAAGCCAAAATGTTCTTTAGAAAGAGGTCTCATTTAACCGTAGAGAAAACTAATTAGTAAAAATAGTAATTTTAATGATGAAAAACTGTCCTAAATTAAAGACAAATAAACTAAACAGAAACCTTATAATATTCTAACTAACATAAATATTTGTAGAAAGTTTTTTGACAGTTTTTTCACAATTTTATTTATTTTAGAATATACTCTTTCAAGGTTTAGGTTATTAATACAAAACTTTGTATTTGGGAGAGCTCAGCAGTTTTTCTAATGACACTAACGACTTGTGTGCGCTCTTGGTCAAAAATAAATGTTTTATTTCTTCAAAGAAAAATTGTTGTTGAGAGGAAGTTTTTATTTTTAGATATTTTTGTTTAAAAATATAAAACTTACACTGTGTTATTCTAAGTTTTAAAATATTCCACGATGTTTTTCAAGCCTATATATATATATATATATTGACATGAAATAAAGTAAATAGAGGAGCTTCTTGATACTATTTACTATTTGCGATAATAAATAGTATCAAGAAGCTCCTCTATTTACTTTATTTCATGTCAATTTGATCAAGTTAGAGTTACTCTTTAAAAATATATATATATATATTCTATTAAAGATATGAAAATATCTTTTCTATCTTAAATTATTTAAATGTAATTCCACTGTCCTATAAGCTTATGTCCATAGTTTTTCTTGAAAACCATTTCTGAGATTCCATCCTTCAGTGCTGCGTATATAAGCAGAATGGTTCAATACAGTATTAGAGCTCTGAGAAGCGGTCTGGTGGATTAAATTGGCGAAACCGCTGGGAGGGTTCACCACTGATGAACCAAGCCCTCCCAATATATTTTTTCATCGCAGTAAGGACAGTAGAAGATTGTATTGTGTATAAAAGAAACATTCGTGCTTTTAAATCCTTTCATTTTATATGAAATATTTTGGTAAAGAAATATAAATGGTAACATAAACATGTATGAATATCTTTGCTGTGATTTTTAACTCAAATATTATAATACATATATGATATATTCAAAATTATTTTTTACTAACTTAAAAGAGAGAGAAAGTGAATGTTTATTCAATATACAAGGTATGTCCCATAAGTTCCCGGACTGGGTCCATAAAAAAAAAGGTAAGATTTTTTTAAAAAAATTTTATTAAAACTTTTCAAAGTAATCCCCCCTTGCTTCAACGCACCAGCGCCATCGTTTCTCCCAATTGTCGAAACAGTTTTTATAAGCCTCTTTTGGAATGCTCTTCAATGCTAACGGCGATTTTTCTATTATGTCATCCCTGGTGTCAAAATGTCTTCCTTTTAGAACTGCTTCAAGTTTGGGGAACAGAAAAAAGTCATTTGGTGCGATGTCTGGGAAATAGGGTGGTTGAAGTAGGATTTGTGTCCCGTTTTTCGCCAAAAAGCTAGTCATCAAGTGCGCTGTGTGAGGGCGAGCATTGTCATGGTGTAGGATCCAGCCACCATTAGTCCATTTTTCTGGCCTTTTTTTTCGAATCGCTTCCCTTAGACGGCGAAGAATGCCCAAATACATATCCTTGATAACTGTTTGGCCTGCAGGAATATACTCGTGATGAAAAATGCCCTTTTTATCCAAAAAAGCGACCAGCAACACCTTGTTTCTGGATTTCAATAATCTGGATTTTTTGGGTCTAAGCTCACCCTGACATCTCCACTCGGCAGATTGATGCTTGGTTTCAGGATCATAGCCATAGACCCATGTCTCGTAGCCTGTGATTATCTTGTCTTTCCATTACGGATCCGTTCTTGTCATTTCCAACATGTCCTCACAGGTTGCAAGCCGACACAGTTTTTGCTCATTAGTGAGGAATCTTGGGATGAATTTTGCAGGAGTCTTTTTGATTTGGTTACGATCCTTCCAATCGTTGTTTTAGAGATGCCTGTGTCTTGCTCTAGCTCCAGCAAAGTGGTTCGAGGATTTTCTTTTATCAAATCGGTGATTTTTTGCACATTTTCATCAGTCCTTTGAATTTTTGGGCGTCCTTGACGAAGATCATCTTCAATGGAAATTCTGCCAGCTTTAAATCTAGAATGCCATTCAAAAACAATTTTATCTCTTTGGGGAATGCTTTATTAAGCATTTAAAAAGTTTCGGTTGCTGATATTTGAAGTTTCACACAAAATTCTATGCAAATCCTCTGCTTCAATTTTCGTTCCATCGTAAAATCGCCGCACCGCTATGTGTAACCTTTAAATAAATTAGAATAACTTTGGGGCGCGTGCACGTACCGCCTCGATATTGGTACCACCGTGTAGCCAGATATTTTTTCTATAATAAACAGTCAAATTCATTTACATTTTAAATTTATTTATTTTTTTATGGACCCAGTCCGGGAACTTATGGGACATACCTTGTATTTAAAAAAAAATTCTCTGTGTGTGTAAAAATTGATTAATTATTCATTAGTGGTAAAAGACTTAAGGAAGTTGTACCTTTCAGCATGTATATCGGGATTCAGACAATAACTCTGAAAGATACACTTATGGACAAACTTTAAGGAAGTTTTACCTCCCAGCATGTATATCGGGATTCAGACAATAACTCTGAAAGATACACTCATGGACAAAATTTAAAGAAGTTGTACCTTTTAACACGTATATCGGGATTCAGACAATAACTCTGAAAGCTATTACAGTGGCCTTTATTAAAGACACACGCGATAACCAAGTGTAAACAAAATTGTCTCTAATTCCTAAAAAAAAAAAAAACAGACGACCGGCGATATCAAAGACTTTTTACTTCCTTAAGTTTTGTCAATGAGTGTATATGTAATTCAATAAGGGAATCCTTAAAAATGAGTAACAATTTTCATCAATAGAAGGCCAATATTTTTGTGACAGACCTCTATGTAGTTCATTTTATTTAATGATGATATTGAGAATAAACCACTGAGTATTGCTCCTAGTCTTAATGACAAAGGCAGACACATTCTACTTCACCCAGTCATGATCTCAAGCTTTACAAGCTTGATACCCAAATATGATTGAGTAGAGATAAGAAAGAAGAATAAGATCAAAGCCACTATTAATATGTATTTCTACTGTCGTCAAAACTTATTTCCATATAGTTTTCAATAGTAATTTAACAGAGAATATCTCTATATAGTGCAAATTATATTTAAACAGAACAGACCGATACAACATTAGAGTGGTATGGTAGATTAAACTGGCGAAACCGATGGTAGGGTTCACTACTGATGAGTCATGCCTTCCCAAAAAATAGTTTCATCGCAGTAAGGACAGTTTCAGGTCCATGGTCAAGGAATACAGACTTATGAAAGCTAAAATGTAATTACAAGGACCAAATTAGAGAGTAATTGGTTCAATTAATGAAGTTGGGTAAGTGTAGTCATTAAAACTTTAATCGAACTTAAACTTGTTAATGAACTTTATAGAAGTAGATTATGGAGATTTATAGAATATATATTATATAGCTCTCTATGTCTTTAGATAGCGTGAAGTAACACGCCATCTGTGAATTATAATTAGAACTACTTTGAGCGAACGTTTTTATATTGAAACAACTATCAATCTACTGTCCTTATTTGCTATGGAAATATTCAGTTTCATAAGTGTTGTTTCATATATTCAATATATCGCAATTTAATATAATGCATTAGTGCGCTATTTGATATAAGAAATATAAATTATTTTTGACGTATATACGAGTATTATTGATTATTCTTAATTAAACGAATTACTACCGCCCTTACTGCAAAGATGAAATAAAGACAATAAAATTGTTTTAATTCAAAATGAATCATATGCGTCAAAATTAGCTTATAGATGATGTGCTAATGCATCATATAAATATTGTGTTTTAAAAATACTTTTACTTGCAATTTACGGAAGAGCAATTTTGCTCGAAGCATATTGCCACGTGGAAAATTAGAGAAGACAAACTTCAGGAGGAGACAACGATTTTATTTCAGGCAAGAACAAACTATAAATGGTAAACAAAAGATAAGCCACGAGGGAAATTTACAGAGTAGCAAAATATAAACATAAAAAAGACCACTCTGTTAATAAAAATAATAAAATTAATAAATACTTTGTTACATAGCTTCTTCCATGTGGGAGCTGTGACCCACAGCTAGCAATTATTGTAGACTAGACGAAAGGCCCGGGCAACGCCCGGGGTTTACCCGAGTGCGAATATATTTCAAGAACGTTGTCTTGGGTGGCCGCTATAGACAGGATGGTCTGTATAGACAGGTGAATGTATCACACAGCTGATAATAGGGTTGCCTAGAGTGACCGCTATAGACAGGGTGGTCTGTATAGACAGGTGGATGTATCACACAGCTGTAGAGTGGTCGCTATAGACAGGGTGGTCTGTATAGACAGGTGTATGTAACACACTGATGATAACAGGGTTGCCTAAAGTGACCGCTATAGACAGGGTGGTCTGTATAGACAGGTGGATGTATCACACAGCTGATAACAGGGTTGTCTAGGGTGGTCTCTATAGACAGGGTGGTCTGTATATACAGGTGTATTTATCACACTGATGATAACAGGGTTTCTAGAGTGGCCGCTATAGTCAGGGTGGTCTGTATAGACAGGTGGATGTATCACTCAGCTGATAACAGGGTTGCCTAGGGTAACCACTATGACAGGGTGGTCTGTATAGACAGGTGGATGTATCACTCAGCTGATAACAGGGTTGCCTAGGGTGACCGCTATGACAGGGTGGTCTGTATAGACAGGTGGATGTATCACACAGCAGATAACAGGGTTGCCTAGGGTGACCGCTATGAAAGGGTGGTCTGTATAGACAGGTGGATGTATCACACAGCAGATAACAGGTTGCCTAGGGTGACCACTATGACAGGGTGGTCTGTATAAACAGGTGGATGTATCACACTGATGATAACAGGGTTGTCTAGGGTGGTCGCTATAGACAGGGTGGTCTGTATAGACAGGTGGATGTATCACACAGCCGATAACAGGGTTGTCTAGAGTGGTCGCTATAGACAGGGTGGTCTGTATAGACAGGTGGATGTATCACACAGCTGATAACAGGGTTGTCTAGAGTGGTCGCTATAGACAGGGTGGTCTGTTTAGACAGGTGGATGTATTACACAGCTGATAACAGGGTTGTCTATAGTGGTCGCTATAGACAGGGTGGTCTGTATAGACAGGTGGATGTATCACACTGATGATAACAGGGTTGTCTTGGGTGGCCGCTATAGACAGGGTGGTCTGTATAGACAGGTGGATGTATCACACAGCTGATAACAGGGTTGTCTAGAGTGGTCGCTATAGACAGGGTGGTCTGTTTAGACAGGTGGATGTATCACACAGCTGATAACAGGATTGTCTAGGGTGGTCGCTATAGACAGGGTGGTCTGTATAGACAGGTGGATGTATCACACAGCTGATAACAGGGTTGTCTAGAGTGGTCGCTATAGACAGGGTGGTCTGTTTAGACAGGTGGATGTATCACACAGCTGATAACAGGGTTGCCGAAAGTGACCGCTATAGACAGGGTGGTCTGTATAGACAGTTGGATGTATCACACAGCTGATAACAGGGTTGCCTAGGGTGACCGCTATGACAGGGTGGTCTGTATAGACAGGTGGATGTATCACACAGCTGATAACAGGGTTGCCGAGAGTGACCGCTATAGACAGGGTGGTCTGTATAGACAGGTGGATGTATCACACTGATGATAACAGGGTTGCCGAAAGTGACCGCTATAGACAGGGTGGTCTGCATAGACAGGTGGATGTATCACACTGATGATAACAGAGTTGTCTAGGGTGGTCGCTATAGACAGGGTGGTCTGTATAGACAGGTGGATGTATCACACAGCTGATAACAGGGTTGTCTAGGGTGGTCGCTATAGACAGGGTGGTCTGTTTAGACAGGTGGATGTATCACACAGCTGATAACAGGGTTGCCGAAAGTGACCGCTATAGACAGGGTGGTCTGCATAGACAGGTGGATGTATCACACTGATGGGGGTCGCTATAGACAGGGTGGTCTGTTTAGACAGGTGGATGTATCACACAGCTGATAACAGGGTTGCCGAGAGTGACCGCTATAGACAGGGTGGTCTGTATAGACAGGTGGATGTATCACACTGATGATAACAGGGTTGCCGAAAGTGACCGCTATAGACAGGGTGGTCTGTATAGACAGGTGGATGTATCACACTGATGATAACAGGGTTGTCTAGGGTGGTCGCTATAGACAGGGTGGTCTGTATAGACAGGTGGATGTATCACACAGCTGATAACAGGGTTGTCTAGGGTGGTCGCTATAGACAGGGTGGTCTGTTTAGACAGGTGGATGTATCACACAGCTGATAACAGGGTTGTCTAGGGTGGTCGCTATAGACAGAGTGGTCTGTATAGACAGGTGGATGTATCACACAGCTGATAACAGGGTTGTCTAGGGTGGTCGCTATAGACAGGGTGGTCTGTATAGACAGGTGGATGTATCACGCAGCTGATAACAGGGTTGTCTAGGGTGATCGCTATAGACAGGGTGGTCTGTTTAGACAGGTGGATGTATCACACAGCTGATAACAGGGTTGTCTAGGGTGGTCGCTATAGACAGGGTGGTCTGTATAGACAGGTGGATGTATCACACAGCTTATAACAGGGTTGTCTAGGGTGAACGCTATAGACAGGGTGGTCTGTATAGACAGGTGGATGTATCACACAGCTGATAACAGGGTTGTCTAGGGTGGTCGTTATAGACAGGGTGGGCTGTATAGACAGGTGGATGTATCACACAGCTGATAACAGGGTTGCCTAGGGTTACCGCTATAGACAGGGTGGTCTGTATAGACAGGTGGATGTAACACACAGCTGATAACAGGGTTGTCTAGAGGGGGGGCGGGCAGGGAGGTCACGTGTTTGCTGGCGGCCAATGGGCGCGCATTCTATCCGTGAGCTTCAGACAGACAGACAGACAGACAGAAAGACAGACAGACAGAATAAGGCAAATATATAAGTAGATACTGACATGGATCTGACGTGCTTCTGCCAAGGATTCCATCGAAGTCTTGGAACTTTGTCCCTAGTACCTTTGCGTCCTTTTTCTAGCGGCGTGAAGAGCGGCTTTGTCGTCGTATCGTCTATAGGGACATCGTCATCTTCGAGGGAAACTTGGCTTTATAACGGCGATGGAATCCTGGAGTCAGTCTCCGAAAATGTAGATCACAGCACCCATGGCTTCAAGGTCTTCAGTTTGTCTTCCCTAACTTACCCAGCATCTCCACCAAAATGCCACGTGGAAAATTAGATAAGACAAACTTCAGGAGGAGATAGCAATTTTATTTCAGGCTAGAACAAACTAAGAATGATAAACAAAAGATAAGCCACGAGGGAAATTTACAGAGTAACAAAATATAAACATAAAAATGACCACTCTGTTAATAAAAATAATAAAATTAATAAATACTTTGTTACAATATTATATATTTATAATTATTTTGAAAATAGAGTAATCCATTAATAAATCTTTTATTGAAAAGACATATATTGGATCAAAATTTGGTAAAATAAATGATATTTTGATCCAATATATGCCTTTTTAATTAAAGATTTATAATTATATGTAATTCTACTATCCTCAAAGCTTATATCCATAGTTCATCAAAAATACCTTTTCTAACAGGTCAGCTTCAGTATTGGTATAAAAGACATAATACAATAATAAAGCGGTATGGTAGATTAAACTGGCGAAACTGCTGGGAGGGTTCAACACTGAGGAGCCAAGCCCTTCCATTATTTTATCATTCCACTAAGGGCAGGAGAAATTTGTTTTAAGTCAAAAAGAATAATCATACGCGTCAAAAATTAGTTTAGATTTCGTATATCTTAATTTATAAATGAAATTCATAGTTTTTCTGATTAGAAGTGATAGGTGTTATCTTTAAATATTTTGCTTACTTTAAGGAATGTGAAATTTTAGTGGAAAGGATAAAGGAATTAATTAATAACAGGCAAAGGACCCTTCTTAAGTTTCCTATTCAAACTGAATGTTATCAATGATCCAACATGTGAATGCCGCTTAGATGTTGAATCACCAGAGCATCTTCTTTTAACTTGCCCTCTGACTAATCAAATTGTATGTAGATACTTTGAAACATTACCAAATTCTCTTTGTGTATATACTCTATCTTATGAGAACTTTGTTAAGTTTAGAACTATTTGTACAATAATTTACAAAACACTACTAATCTATCGTGTAAATAATTAATCATATATATGTAAATAATACTAGCACAGCACAATAGTCCTTTGGACTTCGTGCTTTTTGTAACAATAAATAATAATAAAAAAAATATATTACAGTGATATTTTTTGAAGACACCCGAGATAACCAAGTGTGAACAAAATTGCCTCTGTCTCCTTCAAACAAACGACCGGCGACATCAAAGCTTTCCATTTCCATAAGTTTTGTCCATGAGTGTATGTGGACTGATATTTACAGTGTTAGGTAGTGTTTTATCATGCTTTGTTCTGAGGTACAGCGCCGTCTCCTTAAACAATGGTTGCCTGTAAAGTCGGTTTTACGGGCGAAGATTTTACGTGACAACGGTAGAATATTTATTGATATGAATATAATTAAATTGCACAATAGGAACAAGGAATTGAATGAAAATAAGAATTGCACAAATTTTAACTATAGAAATATATTTTGTTTACTAAAACATTGTACATGTAAACTTAAACTTAACTAATTCCTATTTGAGTGATTTTGTTGAGGATAGGACGATGATAGGAGAAATATGAAATGAAAGGAAGTGTTTCTGCTGTAATGTGTCTTGCGAAAGTCAAGTCGATAGTTGTTCCTTTTAACGTAGTTGACTTAGAAACGTTTGATACGCAATCAAGATTATACGTATTTTTCATGAAATTAAGAAACGAGTTGTCAGGCTTTACGTTTTTGTTAAAATCACCACACAGAAGAATCGGTATACTAGAATCAACTTGCACGAACGGTGGCACGTACTGGCTGTTGTGAATGTACGGACCGAGTCCTTGCCATAGTAACATTCCAATATCCTGCATACTAGCTCCTGGATGAATATATACAGCACCGAGTATAAACTTGAAGCTAGTATTAGCGGCGAAGCAAGTAACTTCAGTCATGCACATGTCACCCTTGGTTTTAATGACACGAGTTACGTCTGTAATCGCAACTTGGAACACTTCCGCCGTAGATGTCGATGATAATTTACGATAGATCGCCACTCCACCAGCCGCGTTGGTATTTGAAAATCAAAACACTTATTCAGATCGAAGGTTCAAATTTTTGCTAAATAAATTTGAAATTAAATAAAATTTGTAATTGTAAATGATGAAGTTGAAAATTAAAACATTTACTTAAATTAGATGTTAAAATTCTTGCTCAACACAGTTTAAATAAAGTTTTCTTATATCTGCCACTTTTTCTTAATATTTGTAATTTTAAAGAATCAATTCGAAAATCAAAACATTTATTCAGATCGAAGGTTCAAATTTTTTCTAAATAAATTTGAAACTATTTAAAATTTGTAAAATAATAATTAATTAATTAATTAATTTTAAACTAATAATTTACTTAACACTATCAACATTTATCAATAGTATGACATAACCTATAAACTCAGTTTCTCAACTTTTGTGTCAATCTAACAATTAATCAATCAATCATAGTTTACGATAATGAAATATCAGTGTACAATTATTTACCTTTATTGTTGTAGTTGTTGTAAATGACGAATCTAAGCACTCCACATTTTCACTACAGACACAGCTGACGATACTTTAACCACACGTGTGAACTTGTATTATGACGCTTTCTTGTTTTTCCAACGCCAAGAACGTTCGAGAAAGACAAAGACAGAGACAAGCATGCGCCGATTCAATGCGCCTAATTCTCTAGCGCTGCGCGCGCAGCACTCTCGTTCGGTGACTCATCGTAACGTTACCGGGCGTTACACTTTTTCATAAGTGACTCCCAGCCGCAACCTAATTTAAGACGTTGTCACGTCAAAAAGGAATTAATGGAGTCAATATGAGAGAAAGAAATTATTGCTAGGAATTTTCACATGAAAAATATTGTTTTATTTAAGTATAAAATTTTACCAAAGTGTAAAATGTTGTTTACACACAATGTTTTATATTATTATTATCCCTAGTGCACGTGGTATTATCTCTAGTACACACACACATGTGGTACAGGCCATGATAATCATGGTGGGTAGTTAGCGACTGCTTTTACTGTAAGTGCACCACATGTCTACACATGTGAAAAGCAGTTCGACTTTTACACTTACAAATATGTCAGAGCCCCTTTTCAGTTACTTGCACTCGTTGGTGGGGTTGGACTTTTGCAAGAATCGGGGGCCATTGGAGCATTTTTTTTTTTAATTAGAAAAAGGTGCTCAATACGGGAATCAATCCTGGGTCGTAGCGGTCGAAAACCAATGGTTTAGACCATCCTTCCACCAACCCCAAGCAATAGGTATAAAAACAGATGAAGAGAGTTTATGCTGGGAAATGTCATATTAAACAGGAATTAACTTTATTTAATAATTTTTTCATTTAAATTATTTCCACTGCTCGACTAAAGCGGTAATATAAAAAATGTACAAAATAGACCATTTTTAATGTTTTCAAGAGTATTTTCATTGAAACTTAATTCTATATTAAAATTTTACACAAATAAATTTGGCGAAACCACTGAGAAGGTTCACTACTGATGAGCCAAGCCCTCTCATTCAATAACTCATATCATTGCAGTAAGGTCTGTAGAGATAATATTTGATGATATTTAAAAGAAACGCATTGCCAGTAAATTTATTTGTGTAAAATTTTAACGATAGATGGCAATTAAAATTTAATTTACTAATATATATTAATTCTATATTATAAGTTTTGGTACTTCAAATAGAAAAATAGCAAATAAAAATGGGAAATGTTAGTATTTAAGTATATAATGTTGTGTGTTAAAGTGGAAAATGTTGTTCACATGCACAAATGTAAAATGTTATAAAAATGTAAAATGTTGTCATCAAAGTTTTTACAATAATTAAAAGTACAATTCCTTTAGATGGAGCTATATGACATTTTTTAATTTTATCAAATTTTAAAATATTATATAAATAAAATATATTATAGTGATACATTATTGACTGTATTGACTCATCCATTGAAGAGACAATTGACAATTGAAACAAATTTTATTGACTTCTTGTCAATAATTTACATTAAAAATGGAAATAAAACTAAAATATAAATGATCATGCGGGGAATGTGCCCCGGCGAGTGAGCCTTCTTTCCCAGGCGATGAGCTCCGGTCAGCCCAACCTGTACGAAGTACCGGTAGATGATGGATTTGGCATACGCCAGGATGGCCAGGTCGTCATCTTCGAGGCCAAACCCGAAAATCCAGGCCCGCAAGTCAGGGGGTCGCCTGAGGACACTGAAGGCTTCGATGATGAGGGGCCTAATACGACTGCAGCTCCAGTAGCGATGGTCAAGGGAGCAATCTACGGAACCGCAGGCCTGGCAATCCATTGATGAGCTCTACTCTTCCCCAGCAGACACCATCAACAAGCTTTACAAGCTTGATACCTTAATATGATTGAGTGGAGATAAAAAAGAAGAAGAATAAAAAAATATATATTCTAGTTGAATAAGACAACTATTGTACAAAGAAATACATCTTTTTCCTATTAAAAAAGTTTTATAAAACGCCTAATGCCGAAAATTATCGATACTAAAACATTTGATTCGACAGAGTGTATAAATATAAACTTAAATTTGAAATTCAAATTAGATGTTGTAGAATGTTCCCCATAAAATATCTGAAATTAAATTCCAAACGTACAAGAGGGGGATTATTCTATATCTTGATAGAAATTTTAAAAAAATAAAGATTTACTTCAAGAAAATAAATTGCTCTTGCTTTTTTATTTTGGTCTTGATAAGTTGAATTTGTTAAGCCTTTTTAAAAATATCGCTTGGACTGAATTCTACTGGTTTTTTTCTTCGCATAAAAATAACTAATGAGATGTGAATTCTCTCATTGGTGAACGACTAAAAATATTCGATATTAAATTTTAAATATATATGTAATATGATGCAATTGTTATTACACTATAATATTTGATGTATTACACTGTTGTAGAATCCTGTCGATTTAACCGTTCTGTGGCAATATCGTTGCGGGGTTTCTTGTTGTTCGATTTGAATGGTGAGGATTGGTTGAAGCGCAGTCGTTGAGTGGTAAGTGAAGCACACAGTTAGGAATAATCAGGACACATGATGAGGTTTGAAAATAAAAGGCAACTGGATTGGAGGGAAGAAAGCTTGAGAAGGGCTGAGCGATTTGACTTATTAATTAGTTGATCACATGGCGATGATTGGATTTAGATGAAATGAGCGGAGAGAGAGGTCTCTAGTGAGTAGACATTACCTTGGTGGGGTCGAGTCGATGACTGGGTCTGAACTCGGCGAGAGCAAGTGAACAACTCTAGGTGTTGTTCCTATGAGAGCGAAAACGTAACTGCCAATTCTGGTCTTTCGATTTAACACCAAGATTCAGTTTCTCTCTGATTGGTTGAGAGATGATCACATGCTCTTTCCCTATTGGTTGACCTATTTAGATGCTATCTTCTGATTGGCCGGCGGTTTCCTTTGGTATTAGTTACGCCCGGCCTGGGTCAGGAAGTCTCGTGTTTGTTTGACTCTATTTACTTCCGCGGCTATCAAAATACGTCCGGTCTCTGTCCGGAAGCATTGGATGTCTCTCAAACTTTTATAACTTCTGGTCACTCGACACGTCCTGTTTTGCCAGGAAGTGTTGGTTTAAACTTAGCTCGCAGGGTCCCCGGGGTCAGAAGGTTAACTGCGGCGTTATTAATAAATATGTTCTCCTCTAGATCTACTTCCTATGTCTTTTGTTACTTTCTTTCCTCCAGTTACCTTATTCTTTTATTAAATCTTTGAAAATCATACATGGTACATACATAGTGGGCCGGGGTTGCATTTAATTATATACAAATTATGACATATATTTATATATAAAATCCACATTCATAGACAAAACTTAAGAAAGTTGTACCTTTTATCATGTATATCGGGATTCAGACAATAAATTTGAAAGATTTTAAAGTGACCTTTATTGAAGACATACGAGATACCCAAGTGTGTATACACACATGGACAAAACTTAAGGAAGTTGTACCTTTTATCATGTATATCGGGATTCAGACAATAACTCTGAAAGATATTACAGTGACCTTTATTGTAAATACACGAGACAACCAAGTGTGAACAAAATTGTATCTGTCTCCTACAAAAAAAAAAACTAATAATAAACAGATGACCCGTACATTAAAGACATATCATTTTATTAAGTTTTTTTTTCAATGAGTGTATATACGATTCAAGACCAAACCAGGAAAAACAGATTTCCTATGGCCATATTTCGGATTTAGTTCTTAAACCCGATATATATTTTTATCATTATTATCATTAAAATACTGAAAACATTTTAAATTCAAGAAAGAAAAAAAGATATCTTCTTATCGTGTAACTGAAATTTGCTGATGGCTTGCGCCATCTATCGGAATAAATATCAACTATTTTTTTATTTATTTTTTTTTTACTTATTCCTCAGAATTGGCCATATCAACGAATAATTTATATTTATTCCGATAGATGGCGCAAGCCATCAGCAATTTTCTGTTGCACGATAAGGAGATGCCCTTTTTTTTTTTCTTTCGTAATGTATGCACCTTATTCCAATACAATATCATATTAAGTAGAACTGCTCTTCACTGAAAGTTAATAACGAGTTTACCAAGTGGGAAGAGGAGCTTCTTTTTAAAAAGAAGCTCCTCTTCCCACTTGGTAAACTCGTTATTAACAATATCATATTAGTACTATTTCTTCACATTTTAAATTCAATTGTCGTCGAATATCAAAAGATGTAACATTATTTAGCACGGAAGGTTTTTTTTTTTTTTATCAACTAAAGCAAATTCTTCTCTATATCCTTATGCTACATTGACCAACTTCTTTTCGTAATATTGGCCGCAACTTACCTTATATTGGTTTTTCATAGAAACCTCAGGAATCAGCATTTTTGGTCGTTGATGTACCGCCTACACTACACTGAGGAGGGCTAACAGCTCGAAACGCGCAAGTAGTTAAATATTTCTTGTCATGATGAAATTGTGAAAAAGTATTATAATTACAATTATATTCTCACAATGAGTATATTTTTTATTTAAAAATGCTAGCTTTCAAGCGTTATTCGCTCTTCAACGGTCTTACAAAAATATCGACTTAATTATTATTTATTTAAGTAACCCAGCTTCCTGGAGCGTACAGAAGTCGCCAACTACCCGGGATGTCCTTCTGACCTAAGTCTTCTTGGATTTATATACAATGCCAGTGGAAGTCCAATTAATGAGGTATCGACTTAATCCCACTAGAAATATTTACAAAAACAAACGAACGCGCGCCGCGTGGATATTTATAACTGAAAATTTTGAATTGGTTTGTAATTTAACTATTTTAAATATTTTATGGAATATATCTATTTCAATTTTTAGGGCATCCAGAACCTATAAAATTAATCTATTGATTTCTTCTGAGATATCGGTATTTTGATGGTAAATCTATTTTTCTGTTTATGCTTTTATATTCATTGGAAACAAGAGATTCTATTAGTAACCGTTGAAATTTGCTCTTAATGTCTTTGTAGTGGAATTTCGTTTGTGTTATGTTAAATTGGTGACCGGTTTGTGCAATATGTTGATAGATCATAGAACGTTGGTCTTTTGTTCTGATATTTCTGTTATGTTCGTTTAGTCTAACTTGTATCGATCTTCCTGTCTCACCTATGTAGGTAGCATTGCAGTCTTGGCATTGAATTGAGTAAATTGCCAAGACTGCAATGCTACCTACATAGGTGAGACAGGAAGATCGATACAAGTTAGACTAAACGAACATAACAGAAATATCAGAACAAAAGACCAACGTTCTATGATCTATCAACATATTGCACAAACCGGTCACCAATTTAACATAACACAAACGAAATTCCACTACAAAGACATTAAGAGCAAATTTCAACGGTTACTATTAGAATCTCTCGTTTCCAATGAATACAACAGCATAAACACAAAAATAGATTTACCATCACAATACCGATATCTCAGAAGAAATCAATAGATTAATTTTATATGTTCTGGATGCCCTAAAAATTGAAATAGATATATTCCATAAAATATTTAAAATAGTTAAATTACAAACCAATTCAAAATTTTCAGTTATAAATATCCACGCGGCGCGCGTTCGTTTGTTTTTGTTTTTTGTTTTTGTAAATATTTCTAGTGGGTTTAAGTTGATAATATAGTAAGCCCGTTGAAGAGCGAATAACGCTTGAAACCTAGCATTTTTAAATAAAAAAGATACTCATTGTGAGAATATAATTGTAATTATTTCTTGATTTATCAAGAAAATAGGTTGGCCAATATAATGGAATAAACATAAATCAACGTTTAATTGATATTTATTTCACTAGATGGCCATCTGCTATCTAAAAATAGTCATTTGAGAGGTCAGGATATGCCTTTTTTTTTATAGAATATATGCAAATGGCAATGCGTTTCTTTCAAATATCATCAAATATTATCTCTACAAACCTTACTGCAATGATATGAGTTATTGAATGAGAGGGATTGGCTCATCAGTAGTGAACCCTCTCAGTGGTTTCGCCAAATTAATCTCTAGACCGCTCTACTATTGTATTGGATTGGTACTGATAAGCCAAGCCCTCTCATTCAATAACTCATATCATTGCAGTAAGGTCTGTAGAGATAATATTTGATGATATTTAAAAGAAGCGCATTGCCAGTAAATTTATTTGTGTAAAATATAAATATTTGTATGAAACATATATATAGGATGAGGTTTTTTTTTACTAAATCAATTTGTTTAGTGGCCAATTCTGGATTATATATAATAAAAAAATCAACGATTATTTGATATTTGTTCCGATAGATGGCAGCAGCCATCAGTGACTTTTAGTTACACGATAAGGAGCTGACTTTTTCTTAATAATATTGAAATTCTGATTTCCATCAATCCACAAATATATTTCATTAGTTCTGATTTTAACAACTAGGGGGAGCTTCGATTGATAAATCAATAGGCATGGATGTTTTTACATAATGTTTTAGAAACTAAAATTTTTTAAATGAGATTAGGCGTTCTCTAACAAAAACATGGCTGAATGCACCTGAATAATACCCGGACGAAGCCCAGTTTCCATTCAGCTAGTATAATATACATACTCATGGACAAAACTTAAGGAAGTGGAAATATTTGATATCACCGGTCGTCTTTTCTTTTTTTTTTTTTAATGAGACAGAGACAATTTTGTTCATGCTTGATTATCCTGTGTGTATTCATTAAAAGTCACTGTAATATCTTTCAGAGTTATTGTCTCAATCCCGATATACATGCTAAAAGGTACAACTTTCTTAAGTTTTGTCCATGAGTGTACATTCACATCGTGTGTATTCATTAAAGGTCACTGTAATATCTTTCAGATTTATTTTCCTAATTCCGATATACAAGCTAAAAGGTACAACTTCCTTAAGTTTTGTCCATGAGTGTATATACACTTGGTTATCTCATTGTGTCTTAAATAAAGGTCACTGTAATATATTTCAGAGTTATTGTCTGAATCCTGATATACTGTATATGGTAAAAGGTACAACTTCCTTAAGTTTTGTCCATGAGTGTTTATACACTTGGTTATCTCATGTGTCCACAATAAAGGTCACTGTGATATCTATCAGAGTTATTGTCTCAATCCCGATATACATGGTAATAGGTAAAACTTCCTTAAGTTTTGTCCATGAGTGTAGTTGACAATCAATAAATATATAATTTAATATAATAAGAAATAATATATATATTATAAATGTACAGTAGAACCTCCCTGTAAAGGACAACACCTAATTACAAAGCCAAAGTGTCCTTTAGGGAGAAGTATCCTCTTACCGGAGAACTACTAAATAGTAAAAATGGTAATTTTGCAAATGAAAACTGTCCTTTGTGGAGAGGTGTCCGCTAAAAGGAGGTTCTACTGTATATTAATTCAACTATACGCTTAATTAAAATACCTTCAAAATGCAATTACATAATGTTAGATAATTTATTTACTCACGACTTTTTCAATCTCTATGAATTTCCTTACAGCACTGTGTGTATCCTTCTAAAATATTCAAATTTTAATTCTCTAAATTTATATGAAAATAAATTTCCCCGAGGGATTTTGAAATTTACACTTTAACAAAAAATTTACAAATTTTCTATTTCTATTTTTATGTTTTAGAAGCTTAACTAGAATACTGTACACGTTTCCAAATATGATAATATACTCTATGAAATAATATTCATAAATCCCTAAAGTATACTCTTTTATATAATTTTATTTATTATATAATTGTATAACCATTTAGCCTGTATATCGGGATTGAGACAATAACTCTGAAAGATGTTACAATGACTTTTATTGAAGACACACAAGATATCCCAGTGTATATACACTCATGGACAAAACTTAAGGAAGTTGTATCTTTTAGCATGTATATCGGTATTCAGACAATAACTCTGAAAGATGTTACAATGACTTTTATTGAAGACACACAAGATATCCCAGTGTATATACACTCATGGGCAAAACTTAAGGAAGTTGTATCTTTTAGCATGTATATCGGTATTCAGACAATAACTCTGAAAGATGTTACAATGACTTTTATTGAAGACACATAAGATATCCCAGTGTATATACACTCATGGACAAAACTTAAGGAAGTTGTACCTTTTAGCATGTTTATAGGGATTCAGACAATAACTCTGAAAGATATTACAGTGACCTTTATTGAAGACACACGAAATAACCAAGTGTGTATACACTCATGGACAAAACTTAAGAAAGTTATACCTTTTCAGCTTGTATATCGGGATTGAGACAATAACTCTGAAAGATGTTACAATGACTTTTATTGAAGACACACAAGATAGCCCAGTGTATATACACTCATGGACAAAACTTAAGGAAGTTGTACCTTTTAGCATGTTTATAGGGATTCAGACAATTGCTCTGAAAGATATTACAGTGACCTTTATTGTAGACACAAAAGATAACCAAGTGTGAACAGAATTGCCTCTGTCTCCTTAAAAAAAAAAAAAAAACAGACGACTGGCGGCATCAAAGACTTTCCACTTTCTATCAATGAGTGCATTTTCTCTATTGTGTCCTTTCTGCAATGGAAAAATAAACTGGCGAAACTGATGTGCGGGTTCATCATTGATGAACAAGACCTTTCCAATAATTTCTCCATTGCAGAAAGAACATATTAGTAAAAATGTTTATTCTGTAAAACTAAACTTTTGCGCAAAACGTGCAGAATTCAATACAAAGAGGGTTTTATACATCTATAAACTCTATATTTATTATTCCATTCATTCAATATAAGGATGTACTCACAAAATGATAAATGTTTTTCACTTCTAATTCCTTTATAGTTAAAATAACTGTATATTGGGTATATTAGAATGTATATCCTATATATGGTTCTATTTTAATTTCCAATTAATGCTACGGGGAGGCCATATATAAATTAAGGAGCTCTAACAAACTTTGTTGTCAATTAATTTTAATTAACATTGAGAGAACACGCCAGATTCTATATTTCCACGATACCTTACATATGTGGAAGAGTATATTTAGAAATCCTCAAGAGAATAGAAATATTTCTTATTTAAATCCTATCACTTTATGTTGGTGGATCTCAATAATTACTTCTAAAATATAAATCTTCTTTATTGAATACAATACAAAATGCGGCTTGTGATTATAAAACGACATTTGAAAATTATCCAGCATGTGTTTCTTTTGAACGAAAAATCAAAATTTATTTCAAGGAGAAATAACGATTATTTCTAACCTTTGGGATGAGGAATGAAAGGATGAATTGTGAAGGGTAATGATAAACGGAAAAATAAACGTGTCCAGGGATGGGAACCGAACCCACACTCCCTGGACACTTTTATTTTTCCGTTTATCATTACTCTTCATAATTCATCCTTTCATACCTCATCCCAAAGGTTAGAAATAATCGTTATTTCTCCTTGTGATAAATTTTGATTTTTCGTTGAAAAGAAACACATGCGGAATAGTTTTAAAATTTGTTTTATAAATTTTCTTTATTGAAGGTACAATAAACATAAATTACTAAATATATCTAAGTAAACATTACTGATAACATCGCTCTAACCACATCTCTATTAACTCCCACCTATATATCTACATTCCTGACACCATAGATTTCAAGTCACAGATTAATACAATCATAGAATAAAAAAAAATATTTGACATTTAACACTTTACAATCACTATATCATTTACTATATACATTCAAACCTGTCTATAGCGCCCTCATAAGGTGCTATAGAGAGGCGGTGCTATACACAGGTCACTTTTAATATAAATCGCATCGTACTACGTATTTAAAATTGGACGCTATAGAGAGGGAGGCGCTATTTAGAGGGGACGCTATAGACAGGTTTAACTGTATATATATGATGTATACAGAGATAGAAATTTAGCCACATGGATATGATCTATAAAAAGATGGTTGCCTCACCACTGATGAGCCAGGCCCTTCCATTAATTTTTCCATTGCAGTAAGGACAGTAGAAATTGGTTAATTTTTTTTTTCAAATCATATGCGTCTATAATAGTGTCAAATTTTCATAACATATGGCGCGCTAATGCATAATAATATAATTGTTCTAATAAAAGACTCAATTTGATATTTGCGGAAGAGCGATTGCTCGAAGCATATAAGTCTCGTTTTTACACCTGTGGATGGGCGGTTATGCCCGAAAGCTTGTGATCTGATATTATATATTAAAAGATACTCTTCCCTCATCGAGTAGTCCGTTATTAAATATTTATAATTGTATGTAATTCTGCTGTTCTCAAAGCTTATTTCCATAGTTCATCTAAAATACCCTTTCCAAGAGTCTAGCAACATTATCACTATAAAAGGTAGATAGAAAAATACAATATAACAACGGTATGGTAGATCAAACTGGCAGAACTGCTGGGAGAGTTCACCACTGATGAGCCTAGCCCTCCAATTAATTTTTCCATTGCAGTAAAGGCAGTAGAATTTTTTAAATTTTTTTAAAGAATCATACGCGTCTATAATAGTTTCGAATTTTGAAAACATGGTTTCTTCGTGTGTATTCAATAAAAGTCACTGTAATATCTTTCAGAGTTATTGTCTCAATCCCGATATAGATGTCAAAAGTACAACTTCCTTAAGTTTTGTCCATGAGTGTCTATATCTTCTTCAAGGAATCACTCAGTACCCTGGATACTTCTGTGGTGTCTCCAGGAGGTGGGCGCTCTGTGGAGGTTGGCTTTGACATGATCAATTTGGATTTTAAATAGGTAGTCGCTTAGGGGAGGTTTCTACTCTTTAAATAGGTCATTTAAGAGAGATTTCACTTGTATTCAAAGTAAACATAAATATTTCAGATACCATCAGAGATCTATATGAATACATTTAAAATCTACGAATTTATTTAAATTAAATTTGATCATATCTGCAATGTTTTTATATATATAACGTTTGCGTTTCTTTTTGACCGCGGACCCAATTCTTTCCTAACCTGTCTCTTCCCTGAAGGAGATCCTGGTCATAGTGCTTTGTATATATTCCTCTTTATGCGGTCATTTGGGCTCATAAACCATCTATTTTGGTTAACAGCTCCGTAAATAAAGATATTTCCGTTTCTTTTTGAAAATATCGTTCGTATCCTACTTCTGACAGTTTTTTTTTTCTTCTTCTTTTCCGTTTGGGATTGAAAATCATACATTTTGGTTAGTAGCCCGTATATATATATATATATATATGGTAATTTAAGCCAACAAACACCATATTGTATATAACTTATAATAAGATTTAATGTTGTATAATAGAAACACATCTGTAAACGATTATACGTATTATTGACATGTGTCTTTACATCATCGTATGTAATGTAATTTGTACAAACTGAGGATAAATAAATAAAAATCTGTAATAGATTAAAAGTTGAGCTAAGCAAGAGATAGAAGTCATAACGTCAAAATCGAGATAAGATTTAGAATTCCCACAACAAGGTCTAAAAATGGACCAGACCACCCACACTTCACATATGGTGGAATGCAAAGCCCCCTTTCACACCTGGTGACATGCAAGGCCCCCTTTCTCAGAAACGGCCCCCTGTCACATAAGCCCCCCCCCCGTCTTTAACCTATAAATACAGTCACTTTACAGTCACTTGACAGTTAGTTCACCCTCAGTGCAAGCCCGCGTCGGTCGTACCTCATGTCGATCTCATCCATCATGTAGACGAGTAAGAAACTTCTATGTCTCCATCTTTCGCTCCTAGCTCAACTTTTATCTGTTTACGGAACTTTCTTAGTGCAACTGTGTCTTCGTTTTTTGTGTGGACATTCCCAAGCTTTCCACTCTGCCTCGACCACGACTGCCTGTACTCTGTGAGAACTTTTAAAGGACTTACAAGGTGCAGAGAGGTACTGGAAAACTCCCCATCCTGACTGTTCCTCTTGGTCAACTCAGTATAGCGAGAGTCAATACTTTATCATCTTATTACAGCTAATCGACAAGATTCTCTCTCTCTACAAGGCTTACCAGAACTTCATTTATCACACATATATATATATATATATATGGTAATTTAAGCCAACAAACACCATATTGTATATAACTTATAATAAGATTTAATGTTGTATAATTAATTAATATTTATATAATTAATGCCAAGAGATATAATTTATTTTCGTCAAAATAAGTATGTAAATATGTTAAGCTTGTGTTAAAATGTATATATGCAAATTTATCCATCTATAAAAACGGTACAAAAAAAAATAAAGGTGGCAGACATCGCGGGTGCGCTGTTCGCTTGGCTGGAGCTGATTCTTGGGGATTGTAGACACAACACTTGCGCCCTTTCATTTGACCACGGTAGCTACGACATATATAATACAATATAATATAATGCGGATTGTGATTGTAAAACGACATCAAAAATTATCCCGCATGAGTTTCTTTTCAAAGAAAAATCCAAATTTATTTTGAGGAGAAATAACGATTATTTCTAACCTTAGGGATGAGGTATGAAAGGGTGAATTGTGAAGAGTAATGATGAAAGGAAAAATAATATATATATACGGTATACAAAAATGTAATGCCTCGATAAAGGTTGGCGTTCAGCCAGCCGAAATATTGGCAAAATAAATCTACTACTAAATCCAATATATGCCTTTTTATTATCTAATATATATATATATATATATATATGGTAATTTAAACCAACAACCCTATATTGTATAATTACTTATAACAAGATTGTCATGTTGTATATAGAAACACATCTATAAATAATTATATGCATGATTAATCTGTGTCATTGCATCACCATATGTAATGTACTTTGTACAAACTAAGGATGAATAAATAAAACTATGTAATAGATGAGGAGCTAAGTTAAAGCAAGATTGAGCATCAAAAACGTCTAAATTCGAGACAACCCTGAAAAGGAATTCGGCAGCCCGTTGCCATCTGGTCCAAAGGGTGCAGAATGCCCCAGACGTTCAAAGTTCAAATTCGCAGATGTCTTCCCCCCTCCTCGGGAATGGTATATAAACACCTCGGTTTTAGCCGATAAAAAGTTAGTCAGCAGTCACCCCTTCCACCGTCAGCGTGAGCCCTTGTCAGTCTTAGCCAGGACTACCTCAGCGTCATGTAAACAGTAAGAACCCTTCTAACTCCATCTTGCTTAGCTCAACTCCTATCTGTTCATGGAACTTTCCTACTTCAGCTGTGTCTCTTCATTTTGTGTGTGAACATTCTCAAGCTTTCCACTCTGCCTCGACCACGACTGCCTGTACTCTGTGAAAACTGTTAAAGGTCTTCCAAAGTGCAGAGAGGTACTGGAAAACTCTCCACGCCCTGACTGTTACCGCCTCTCGGTTACTACAGGTTTGACCCTCGGTTACCACAGCTTATAGCGAGAGTCGACAGGATTCTACAAGAGGCTACCAGACCTCAACATATTACAGAGAGTCGACAGGATAACCCAAACGAAGGACACCACAGTGAAGAAGGTAAGAAGACTGTCCAGATAGAAAAGAGAGAAGAGCAAAGATGGAGGAACAAGCCCGCCGCCATTCCAACTAAACGACCTATCAATCTCTTCCCCAACAAGAGACTATATGTCAGGAGCAAGCAATCTCCCCCTCCAACGACACAGCCGAAAATCCCGCAAAATAAGCCGGTGAGACTTTCCCCCTTCGGCCTTACAACGCAACCATCTTCCAGGCAACATGCCGCCGTCACCAAACAGAAGTTACAAACTTCTACAAGCTCTACTCGGAGCGTCTTCCACGTCATCAGTAGGACGACAACTAAAGACCAAGTCTCCTGACTGAACAATCCTCAAAACTGTGAGTTTTTAAAAACTTTCTCCTCATGCTCACAACTTGATTTTCCATAAGTTTAATGTTTATTTTCACTGAAATCATTTTAAAATCAATTTTTACCATTTTTATATCATTTAAATTCAAATTTTAAATCTTTTACACCCTCATTTATCAATTTTTACCTCATTTTAAGCAACCTATAAATTTTAAATCATTACTTTAAATTTTACATTTTTAAAAAATCATTTTTTTTTTTAAATTACTCGAATCATAATTCTAAACTTATTTGTGTGTTTTTCTTAATATCATATTTTTATACCAAAACACCAATTTTTTAATCAAATGCTCAAAACTTTGCAAAAATCATTTTTATGTTCAATATTTTATATAAACGCCCCATTCAATTTATAAGTCACTATAACGCCATTACCCCTTTTACAAGGATAATATTTGCACTACCATAATCAACGATTTAAAAAATATATTCAAATTTTAATAAACATAGGTGAAACGCATTTTTTTTTTTAAATTGCAAAAAATCGAAAGATACAATATCTTCAAAATCACAACTAAAAAAGTAACTATCTTTCCCCAAAAAAGTTAAAAATAAAAATCCCATCAACTACCACGTCAGTAGCTAAATTAAGTCACAGTCTTCCAAAACTATTACAATCATTAAATCCCAACATAGTTTCACTCCCTCGTCCTTTCCTTTTACATGCATAATTATTAATTATCCACACATCTCTCTCAACAAACTACAACACACTTCCCATCACTTTCTACAATTGGCCACCATCTATTAGCGCGCGACTTAGCAACAAATCGAATTCGAGCAACACAAGCTCCGTCGCCACTAAACGTGCCACATTCACTAACAACCAAGATATCTCGATGTGTTTTGTACAACCACCACTCAGGACTAGCAAATTTGTTATTCATGGTGAAACAGGTTAGATTTTGTACCAACAACGACTTCACGTGACACCTTTCCATTCAATTCACTTCACTAGTGTCACAAAGCGAAACACAACAATTTTTCTCACTTAACAGGCCAAAGACGCCTTCATGCCTGTGACACATTTCATCCCAAAGCGTGGCTACGTCGAAAGTCGCACTTTTACCCACATCTAAACCTGACATCATTGAATAACATTTTTTTTTCCGCAACAATGTCGATACACAGCACTTACGAAAACCGAGAAAACTACCTCTTTCAAATACACCATAAAACTACCAACAAGCTTTCACCACTCTCAAAGGGAGTTTAACCAGTAAACCAGTACCCTAACGTACATTCAAACTCTCAAAACTGTACTACAACAAGGATTTCCAAAATGTCTGTTATCTGACAGAGCGCCCGCTTTTACCTCAGAAAAAATATGCAAATTTCTAATAACACACCCCATTCTGTCACAAATTTTCCACCCACCTATTTAATGTTCAATGTTATCCACACAGATCTAATAATTCATCTTAATCCATACCCCGAAATAACTAGAACTAGAGAGATAGCACGCTCTCTTACCCAAAATAAGCATAAAAATGGACACTAGTTAACATACTCTCGAGACACCATGCCGCGTCACCTAAATCTATCGCCACTCTTCCCCCAGAGGCCCCCGGTCCTACATTCCCCATGTCCCGCATTCTTTTTTTCCACACTTCTTACTACATTAACAGTCAATATCTTAACCTAACTTTTAAAAACATTTGGACATTTGAATTTGAACAAGACCTACCTTAAATTGAACATTTTCGATATTTTGATCCAGTGTAAATCTCTAATTTTTCTACATATCAAACATTTTACATGTTAAATTGAGATCACAATCTTTACTTATATTCTGTTTTTTTGTATAAAATATTTTATTTTTTATTTTTTATTTTTTGCCTTTCAATTATATAATCACTAGTTTTTAATCCAACATTGTATATAAAAAAATCAATTTTATTTTCATAATATTATTTTAGTATTACAAAAGATATATTTGTTGTCAAAAATCACTTTAATTCTTCATTATTATCACTTTTATATATTGATTGTTTGATTTTATCCACTTAAACTTTATTCAACCACAATGATATTTCTATATTTTATTCATTTTATATTTGTTTTATACCTTTTTATAAAAATGACTATGTTATCATTAACTTTCGGGCATACAACAATCTATTTCTCTAACCACTTCAGTGTACTTTACACTACTATCTTCTTAGTCATTGCTTCACATCAACGTAGAAAAACGATAGTACTGCTTGACAATTTTTTGATTTCATAATTTCAACAAACTATTTGATCAAAGTTCCCCAGAATTAAAAATCCCAACTTCTGGCCTTGAACACGTTTCAAAAGTTTACTACAATCATCCCTAGAGCATAATCACCCACGCAAACACAAAGCGTCCACAACTCTCACAACTCAAATTTTTTAGCTCTAGCGGACCACAATCAACCTTTGATTTTAAGTCAAGTCAGATCACCTACTGTCGCTACAACAATTCTACTTAACGCATGACTCCATTTCACCCCTTTCAATCATATTAATGAACAACTTGTTCTTCAACAGCTTTTCAACGCAATAACCCTACAATTGTGACAAAGCACTGTAACCCTTATACAGGATCACAGGTGAAACATTGCCTCGGAAGACACACAAGTCTATATCCTCGCTTTGCACCTGGACCTAAGTATTTGATTACCTGTGTAATACTTACAATTGCATATTCTTTAACCACTAACCCTTTCCAACGCCCGCCAACAATCTCTTAAAACATCATCATTATTTTTTATCAAACAAAGGTTTTATCTTAATTTCTCTTTTCTATGAATATCATAACTTTTAAATTAAACATAAGTTGTATTTTTTACAATTTTCAGATATAACAAACGAACATCTTGTTATAGCCCTTTTTAACCCTCACAGTTTAAATTAATTAAAAGAAATTTTAATTACTTACCTGTGTTAGAGAGGCTTTACCCGTTTAAACCCGGATAAACCCTTTCACTCCCGGGGCTCATCTATGGTAATTTAAACCAACAACCCTATATTGTATAATTACTTATAACAAGATTGTCATGTTGTATATAGAAACACATCTATAAATAATTATATGCATGATTAATCTGTGTCATTGCATCACCATATGTAATGTACTTTGTACAAACTAAGGATGAATAAATAAAACTATGTAATAGATGAGGAGCTAAGTTAAAGCAAGATTGAGCATCAAAAACGTCTAAATTCGAGACAACCCTGAAAAGGAATTCGGCAGCCCGTTGCCATCTGGTCCAAAGGGTGCAGAATGCCCCAGACGTTCAAAGTTCAAATTCGCAGATGTCTTCCCCCCCTCCTCGGGAATGGTATATAAACACCTCGGTTTTAGCCGATAAAAAGTTAGTCAGCAGTCACCCCTTCCACCGTCAGCGTGAGCCCTTGTCAGTCTTAGCCAGGACTACCTCAGCGTCATGTAAACAGTAAGAACCCTTCTAACTCCATCTTGCTTAGCTCAACTCCTATCTGTTCATGGAACTTTCCTACTTCAGCTGTGTCTCTTCATTTTGTGTGTGTGAACATTCTCAAGCTTTCCACTCTGCCTCGACCACGACTGCCTGTACTCTGTGAAAACTGTTAAAGGTCTTCCAAAGTGCAGAGAGGTACTGGAAAACTCTCCACGCCCTGACTGTCCCTCTCGGTTACTACAGGTTTGACCCTCGGTTACCACATATATATATTACCATATTCTCTCTTTTGAAAATAAAACCCAATTCTAGGAAATAATTTCTTTCTTTCTATATTACTTTATATATTTGATGAAAGTTATATTGAGAATTTTATGTTTTAAAAATGCATTTAAATTGAGTTTTAAAGATTTTATATAACCTTTGACGCTTTCATGCCATTAAAAATTTGTATTTTAGAATGCGAGAAGTCACTTTAATATGCTCGTTAGAGCGAACACAGAATCCATTTAAGTTAATTGCTTGTTGTAATATGCAGGAATTATAATGGAGTGGAGAATATATGCTTGAAATATTTTAATAGGTAAAGATGTAGTTAATTTATATTACAATATAATGCGGATATGCTTATAAAACGAGGTTTAATAAGTTTTACCGCAAATGTTTCTTTTAACAAAACGAAAATTCGTAATTTTGATTATTTAAGGATAAATAACGGCTATTCCTATCCTTAGAGATGAAGTTAGTTAGTTTAAGAATAGTTCTATTCCATTTGGTTCTGTAATATCTATAAGTGAAGCCTTCTTTCAAATATATTGTTGCGTTGTTGGTTGACAAAGAATAACTTCCGTGGGTATCAAGGATCTTTAGGACTTTATCTAAGCCTAATCAATAAATTGATTACAGAAGAATTCAATATTAAACAAAAACAACAAAGAAAACAGCAGTTACAAACTCACCAACTGCAGCATAGTAAAGGAAAGCAGGAGCAGAACAGGAGACAGAAGTTGGTAGAACCTTCTAATCTTCCAGGAAGTACATCGGCGTCGGCGGTAAGCAGCAGTCCTACCTCTTGAGACAGCAGTTAGCGCTTGCTTGGAGTACACCATGTAGCTTCGTTTTTCTTCTCTTTCTGGCATGAATTCCTCATCTCTATATATCCCGGAGTAGATCTATCCAGAATTCTCAAGGTCAATCAGCCAATCAGAAAGCAGCCAGCACCAAGCCTTGCGCAATCGCTTTAAATTAACCAATTAGTTGTTCTCCCGATTTTTCTACATTGTTCTATAACCTTCTAAATCATTCTATTCTGGAATGTGATATGTTTTCATGGCTCTCATCAGTACAGAGGTGGCTTCGATTTTATGACATCCTAAGAGATGAGTTATTAAATCGGTCGAATTCACCAACAGGTGTTTTAAGCTGGTAAAATGGCAAGAGCCGATATTAAGGCTAGATTACAACATGATGTATGATTAAAGGGAAAGGTGCTTCTCTAGGTACCTGAATATAATCCTCCCGTAAGTTTATGTTGTATAAATACAGTTAAACGTGTCTATAGCGCCCCCTCTTGGGACTCACCAAAATAAGGTGCTTTAGAGAGGGGGTGCTATAGACAGGTCACTTTTAATGTAAATCGTATCGTACTACGTATTTAAAATCGGGCGTTATAGAAAGGGAGGCGCTATTTAGAGAGGGCGCTATAGACAGGTTTAACTGTACAACTATTTAATTTAAAATTATTCTCAAAATTTACATTTAGAAAGTGAAAATAACAAATAAAAAATATTTTAAATACTAAAACGAAAAAAAAAGAAAGAATTTCTTAGAATCGAACCAGCGATCTCTCTATATATGTTATTGAGAATTTCGAGCTATAGAGACACTACACGCTGATTGGCTGATTGTGGTCACATGACAATAAACCGCCAATCAGTTCGTTGTCACGTGGCCTTAATAAACCAATCAGAGCACGAATAAAATGTACTCCATATATATATCTACATAAGACGTTTGTTATTTTAGAAGTTAATTATAAATTCAATTGTGTCAACTCTATTAATACAATTTGTAAAATTCATTTTGGTAATATTGCCCAGTGAATAATTAATTAAATAATAAATTATCACTAATTAAATTAATTAATCTACCCGTGAATTGAATTAGTCCCACTGCTGTTTCATGTATCTTGTTGATTATTATTATTATGTACAAATTTTAATGATTTTTATCTGATCTTTGAATAACACTCCAGAAGACGGCTACATTTCTTGGACTACCCTCATTCAATGACACTGCCCTATTGAATCTACCAAGAAACAAACCGGCCTGGAAACACTTGGTAAACTGGTTCACTAAGGCTACCAAGACCTAAACTACAGGACAGCCTGGGTTGTTTGGCGATCTATGGATACACTCCAGGAGTAAACTGGGTTACCTAGTTGTTAACACTATATAATAAAAAGGCATATATTGGATTGAATAAAATATTTATATGCTTTTTTAATGTCTGAAGTTTTAAATATGGATTTCTCTATTTTCAGAATATATATATAAATATATATAGGTCATAATATTTGATGGATGAAGCGTGGACCGGCCGCTGGGCGGCGCTGCATGGAGATGACTAACCAATGGGAACGCCCCTCCCCTTCTGCCGCCGTCATCTTGTTTACAATCTTAAGCCTGCTTTTGTTTTTACTGCTGTGTGCGGTTGCTATGTTTGTGTCACCATATATATCCTTATATTAAATAATAATCCTATATTTATAAATCATTTCACTTGGCTGTTCTTTTGCATCACCGACCCACAACAATATTGCTTTGTGATAATATCCTAGATATATAATTTCTCTTCGCCAAAATAGGTATGTAAATATGTTAAGCTTGTGTTAAAATATGTAAATTCATCCATCTATAAAAACTGTACAAAAAATAAACGTGGCAGACATCGCGGGCGAATGCTACGGCACGTCGCGGATGCGCTGCTCACTTGGCTGGAACTAATTCGTGGGGATTGCTTGCATAACGGTTTCACCCTTCCATTCAATCACGACATATATATATACAGTTAAACGCGTCTATAGCGCCCCCTCTTGGGACTCACCAAAATAGGATGCTATAGAGAGGGGGTGCTATAGACAGGTCACTTTTAATGTAAATCGCATCGTACTACGTATTTAAAATCGGGCGCTATAAAGAGGAAGGCTCTAATTAAAGGGGACGCTATAGACAGGTTTAAATGTATGTAGTAAAACCTCCTATGAACGACCTATCTTGTGAGGGATTACCTCCCTGAACAACAAGCTTTGTAGAATCTAAAATAACTTGAACTAATCCAATCTATATGTTGAACAACTTTATATAAATAAATTCAAAAGTATTTCTAAATTCAAAAATAGAATCCAGGTTATAAAAAAAAGTTCTAAATCATTTTTTTACAAAATCCTAAACATATTTCAATCAATACATGTCTGACATTTGAAGAGAAAAATTAATAGATTTTATTGATTTTCGTTTGAAAAGATTTCAAGCCAATTGCTGGAATTGGAAATAGAATTTAAAAAAAAAAGTTCTTTTGCGCTATTTCTCTTTATTATTTCGGGATAAAAGTTGTAACTTTTTTCATTGGGGGAGCAAGCTGCTGTGAAATAAAGAAATTAGTGTGAAATTATAAATGTGAATGATTCATCACTTTTCAAAGCAATTAATAGCAGCCGATGTGATTTATTTCTCTAATTGTTCGTCTGAAACAAATCACTAGCCATTTGAAACCTGTGATTAGGTGAAAAAGATACTTAGCAGAAAGTGTAAAAAGAAAAAGAGATGAGAAATTATTTTAGGTATATAAGAATAAATCTCAATTTATATGTTTGAAAAAAAAATATTCAAAGAAATTTTCATTTCTTCCGCGTGTACTATTCGCTTTATGCGAACCCAACACATCGACAAAAAAAGGTATCCAATTCTGTAAAAGAAAAATATAAAGAATTAATACCACAAGAGTAATAACATAATCATAATAAATATATTTTGATAAAATAATAGTCTTTCGGCGAAAATTAACCTAGTTCGTCTGGGTTCTTCTCAGTTAATTTACGCCAAACGACTATTATTTTATCAAATGCTATTTATTATTATTATTGTATTACTCTTTTCTTTTTTTGCTTATCCCTAGAAAACAAAACGTGGTGCAGGCCATGTTAATCATGGTGGGTAGAAGTGGGTGACTGCTTTTACTGTAAGTGCACCACATATCTACACATGTGAAAAGCAGTTCGACTTTGCACTTACAAAGAATTATGGTATTACTCTTCTCCAAATAGTAGTTATCATGAGATGATAAAAAATATCGACATATAGAAAATTGGTGGAAGGATGATCTAAACCGTTGGTTTTCGATCGCTACGGGTTCGATTCCCGCATTGGGCACTTTTTTCTGATTAAAAAAAAATGCTCCAATGGTCCCCGATTCTTGCAAAAGTCCAACCTTACCAGCGAGTGCAAGTAACCAAACGGGGCTCTGGCACATTTATAAGTGCAAAGTATAACTGTTTTTCACATGTGTAGACATGTGGTGTACTTACAGTAAAAGCAGTCGCCAACTTCTACCCACCATGATTATCATGGCCTGTACCATGTGTACTAAGGAAAGGCAAAAAAAAAAAAAAAAAAGATCTACCATAACGTTCTATTATTGTATTTTGTTGTTTTGTTTTTATACTGATTTTATTAAGATCTCAACTCTTGGAAAAGCTATTTTAAATAAGCTATGTATATAAGCTTTGAGGACAGAAAAATATATAAATAATTATAAATGTTTATAAACATCTTTCGAGCATTGCTTTTCCACAAACAACAATTCTCTTTCCCACCGCGGGAGAGAGATATATTGTTCTGAATATAGGGCAATACTTCATCATTTAAAATTTCTTTTAGTTTAGGTATTAATTGTCAAAATTATATTGAAATTTGTTTAAATTATATTGACCTCTTTTTATTCTATCATTTAGACAGGTGACTCGCTACAGGCATAATTCCACCCTCTTTAATTTTAAAATATCCTGTTCTCACAAATTTTTCTAGAAAAATTCTATTTGAAACGAGAAAGAAACTTTTAAATTCTAGAATAAAAAAAAATCATTATAATTTTTAAAATTTATAATTTACCTATCCCCCGATTTACACGGTACTTGTTTTACACGTTTTCGCTTTTACACGGTTTTCCAAATAATTTTTTTTTTGTTTTTATCGCACTATACTAAATGCTACTGTGATTGAACACATGCGCTGTGTACACATCTCACGAGGAATCCCGAGCTTATGTGCTGACTACATATTTTAACCTGTCAATGCATTTTATTTTTATTTCTGTGTACACCTATCCCCCGATTTACACGTTTTTCTCAGGAACGTATCTACCGTGTAAATCGGGGGATAGGTGTATTATATTGATAAACGTTCTTCCCTGATTTATAATATTATAAAATAAATAAAGCTTCCATGGTTAAGTTTCTTGTTCAACTTTTTATTTTCAAGCTTTCGGACTTGTCAGCCCTTCAACAGGATTATCACTGTGATACTTCTGTTAAAGGATTGACAAGTCCGAAAGCTTAAAAATAAAAGTTACACAAGAAACTTAACCCTGGAAGCTTTATTTATTTTATAATAATATTGAACAATTAATACCTAAACTAAAAGAAATTTTAAATGATAAAGAGATATAGCATTTAAAACCCAACTTCCTTAAACTCAGAACACCAACAACCTGAAAATTAAAATATATCAAAAAAGTTTTAAATATAAAATTAAATTAGTTATTAAACTTAATAATTAACTATTTAGATCTCCTATCTCTCATTAAAAAACATTGATTTAAATAAATCTTTTGTTAAATAATAAATAAATACACAAGATGTGTGTTTCAATACAATTATGCAAATTAACTCGCAGACGAAGAATGTTCTATTAGAACAAAGAATGTGTAAATAAATATTTATTTACATACTGTTTATTGAACATTTTCTCAGCTTGAAATTAATTATGTTAAACACTTATTTCCCTCTAATTAAATTGCATAGTTGTATTCGCCCTGAAAGAAGTTGAATAAAGAAAACTCAAATTAATTGTATTTGCATATCTCTATTTAAAATAAAAATGAGAGAATTTAGCACTCCATTTAATAAGATTGGAATTATCTATATTAGATGGAAGTTTTTCCGGGAGTAAATTAATTTAAAAACAAACAGAGCACATTTTAAATTAAAAATAAATACCTTTTTATAAATTGTCATCAGATTATAAATTCCTATATTGTTTAAGTTGAGCGAACAGGTATAAAGTATATGCACTCATGGACAAAACTTTAGGAAGTTGTACCTTTTAGCATGTATATCGGGATTGAGACAATAACTCTGAAAGATATTACAGTGACCTTTATTGAAGACACACGAGATAACCAAGTGTAAACAAAATTGCCTATATTAAAAATAAATAAAAATAGACGAATGGCGACATAAAAGACTTTCCATTTTATTCGTTTTTTTATCAGTGTAGTTAGGTTCTGTCAATTGCCTACATGAAAATACGTTCAATACAGTATTAGAGCTCTAAGAAACGATCTGGTAGTTTAAATTGGAGAAACCGCTGGGAGGGTTCACCACTGATGAGCCAAGCCCTCCGAATATTTTTTCATTACAGTAAGGATGGTAGAATTTTGTGTTTTATGTATAAAAGAAACATTCGTTGCTTTAATGATCTCATTTCATAGACATTTTAAGTTTCCATATCAAATAATTAAGCGTGGCTATTCGAGTTTTATATTTCTTATCAATTCTATATCCTTTCATGTGTAATCCGGCATTGGGCACTTTTCCCTCATGGAGAAATGCTCGAATGGTCCCCGATTCTTGCAAAAGTCCAACCCTATCAGCTAGTGTTGGTAATCAAAAGGTTTTCTGGGGCAAACTTGTAAGTGCAAAAGTCGAACTGCTTTTTACAATTGTAGACATGTGGTGCACTTACAGTAAAAGCAGTCACCAACTTCTACCTACCATGATTATCATGGCCTGTACCACGTGTACTGATAATAATTTTGTGAAAGGTTGTAAAAGAATATAATTAAATCTGCATGGAATCTGAAATAACTTTAAAAATTAAAAGAACATTTAGTGGATATACATTCATAAAATAACTAGCAGTAGACATTTTTGAAACGTTTAAAAGAAGAAAATATATTATTTTTTAATATACAAAGTTATTTAGTAAAAGAAAATCATATATAGATCTTCATTTATAAATAAAAAATATATTATATTAAAAAAAAAGTCCCTCGAGCCGGATTTGAACCAGCGACCTAAGGATCACCGTTGAAACATCTACAGTCCTCCGCTCTGCCAACTGAGCTATCGAGGGATGAAAACTAAATTCTAATAGCGTATTATAATATTGAAGGGATACCTATTATTTTTTATACATAGAATAAAGATATATGTTTATTACCATTTGTCTAATATGTATACAGTCTACTCTCGTTATAACGCCACTCGATATAACGCCACCCTCGCCTCACGCCGCTTTTTCGTTTTGTCCCAATCGACATCAATGTATTTTTCTCGATATAACGCCACTCCCTCGCTGTTCGCCTTCCGCCGCTGATTTTTCGTGTCCCAAGTATCAAAAATCACTCGTTATAGCGCCGCTCACAACGTCCCCCCCCCCCCCCCGCTCCCCTTTTCCTGTCTGCATTTTTCCGCCAGCGGCACCGGACTTTGCCTGCTGTTGACACAACAGATTGTGTGAACAGCCAGCAGACCCTTTTCCTGCTTGTGCCTGGGACATACACAGTCGCTTCATCCTTTGCTAACGTCAACACAACAACTTTATTGTCGTATCATGAGTTCCCAAAAGCGTAAACGTGAGTCGATCACCATTGAAAAGAAGAAGGAGATATGCCAGTTAGCAAGAAATAACCCTATGATGTCGAAGAATGAGATTGGAGAGCGTTTCTCACTTCCACGAACAACTGTCCGTGATATTCTCGCTCAGGCTGAGAAGTGGGGAAATTATACTGTTGGTTCTTCAAAGAGACAAAGAGTCAGAAAATTTAGTGACTTGGAAGACGTTCTCTTCAACTGGTTTACCCAAAAGCGTGCCAATAATATTATTATTACTGATGACCTCTTAAGAGAAAAGGTAAAAAACTTGAGGGGCAGTTGGCCATACCAGAAAATTTCACGTACAGCAGTAGGTGGCTGCAGCGATTCAAAGGGAGATTCCATATTTCGCAACGACGGCTCTGTGGGGAAGGCGCGTCGATTTCTCCAGCTATCATTGATGAACACCTTACAAATTTGAACAGTATTCTGGCGAACTCCGGATATGACTCAGCCAACATATACAATGCAGACGAAACAGGATTATTTTTTCAGCTCATTCCTGACCGAACACTTGCTCACAAAGATGAAAACTGCCGTGGTGTCAAAAGGATGAAGCAACGAATCACTGTTCTACCGTGCTGCAACTCTACTGGAACAGACAAGCGGAGATTGCTGATTATTGGAAAATCGGCAAAGCCTCGATGCTTCAGAAACTTTAGTCCACACTTCTACTGCACTTACACATCTAACAGCAAAGCATGGATGACCTCTAGCATCTTTCAAGAATGTCTACTGCAGTTCAACAAGCAGCTTGTCTCTGAAGGACGTCGTATCACCCTGTTGTTAGATAACGTCTCACTGCGTCCCTAATGATGGTCTCAGCAACATAAAGATACACTTTCTTCCAACAAATATGACTTCCAGTCACTGGATAGTGGCATCATCAAAAGTTTCAAGGCTCAATATCGCAAGCTTCAAATCCAGAAAATGGTGAAATTGGCGGATGCCCATCTACCCACAGAATTACGTCTGGATGACGCTGTGCGCTATTGTAAAAAGGCTTGGGATTCTGTTGGGCAACTGCTGGAATCACACAGGCATTCGCTTCACTTCTACTGCTGCAGTTGAGCCTCTTAATTATGGAAATCTGCTCGATCGCGACATCTTCGCTATTACACCAGAGAGTTTGATGACTGAAGGAGTTTCAACTGGTTGATGATTCCCAGGAGGCGGAAATGAAGCTAACAGATGACAATTTGCTAGTGTCCACTGTTACAGCGAAAGAAGAACTTGGCGAGGATGATGATACAACAGTGACCCAGCGCCTACCATCGTTAAGGGAAGCCAGAACAGCTGCTGAGACAGTTTTGTTGTTTCTTGAGCACTCCAAGAGAGCAACATCTGACGACGTCAATCTATCTGCGGATTTGTTACGCCGTGTCTATGCCATAAGTGAGGGAGAGAAAAGACAAGTTGTGATCACAGACTTCTTCAAGAAAATGTAATTACTTTTTATGAATAAATTATAAATTAATTCTTTCTATTTGTCATATTAATTAATTAATGCCGGTTTTGCATTTTATGTATTGACTTAGAGTATAAATTGTTATTAGTAAGTGTTATAAATAATTTTTTGTACCTTTAAATTTTACATTTTAAACGTGTTCGATACAACGCCACCCTCGCCTTACGCCGCTTTTTTGCAAAATCCGGATGGTGGCGTTATAACGAGAGTAGACTGTATAATTTTTACTGAGCGTCATTTAAAAAAAGGAGGAAAAAGGTGCCACTCACCAAAAGTGACCTAGATATTTTAACATTTCTTTTGGTACCGCCCTTGTTTTCACCCTGCAACTCCGTCATCACGGCCGAACTACTTTCTTCTGATTGGCTGGTGACGTTACGTTCTCGTGTACCACAAACTCCTCAACCCTCGATAGCTCAGTTGGCAGAGCGGAGGTCTGTAGATGTTTCAACGGTGATCCTTAGGTCGCTGGTTCAAATCCGGCTCGAGGGACTACTTTAAAAATAATATAAATATATTTTTGTTTATAAATGAACACTTATATTATTCCAATAGATGGCGCAAGCCATCAGCAACTTTTAGTTGCACGATAAGGAGATGCCATTTTCATAATTTATGCACCATATCCCAGTACAATATCACATTTGTACTATTTATCAAATCAGACGCGATATTCCCACAAGGAATACTTACGTCAAGAAACAACACTAACATACTATATTACCTAAACAATTGAATAATTACATGGTTTAAGTAGAATTGTATAATAATGTAAAATTTTTTTACTAAATCAATTTGTGTACCACACAAACTCAAGTAAAAATAAGGTATTTTTGTAAAAGACTTCATATATTTTAATGAGAAAAAAGGTATATCCAACCAAATTGATCGAGTTGTTATATAATCAAAATATTCTCATTGAACATTCGAAGGTGAAAGTTGTGGTATCCTAGACAGAATGTGTCTGATGTGATCTGTGTCAGAACGTTATGCAACTCACGGACTGAGGTCCAAGTAGTCCGTATGGCTGGAATTCATTCTAGACACTGGAAATTAACATAATTTTATTGACTATTGTCGATACATGTAAAAATGCACAGTCTACACTATTAAAACAAGGTAATAGAACCAAATCCAAATAAATAATTAGTGTGTGACATATCGGTAACAGCGTTGTTGCCTTGTGTGTACCTATTACCTTGTGTTTATAATCTATAATCCAAATTGTGCCTTGTAGGGGTACACTATTTTAAAATTATTAGATATAAAACACTATGAAAAAACAATTGAAAAAAATAAAAGATAAGTGGGTCAGGTGTTGATATTATAAATAAAGAAGGCATTTCCTGACCACGAGCACATGTGCTTTTTAGATGGCAGAGCGCCATCTAGTGGAGCAAAAATAAACTAAACGTTTATTTAGCTTGCTCCGTGATATTTGGCCAACCCAATTTCTTGATAAATCAAAACTAGATGGCGCTCTGCCATCTAAAAAGCACATGTGCTCGTGGTCAGGAGATGCCTTCTTTATTTTTTATATAACACTATGTACAATTAATATGGCGTCTTTACCACCGCTTCAGAGTTTGGTGGAGAATCGCCAGTGGGTCTCTAGCGACACCACGTATTTCGTGATCTACGAATAAAACGTAGACATCATAGAGAAGGAAAGAGGGGTACACCTGCTGTTGGTCTGAAGACCTGGAAGTACCACTCAGTGTGACTTTGTTTCTTTTAGTCTCCTGACATGGAGTGTAGACGCCCTTTGTAGCCGCTCCTATGGAGAACAGACGCTACCAATGTAGCACAGCTTTCACGCCTAGGGTGGCCCTACCAGGAGTTAAACTCCCGATGTCCTGTGCTACATGTTTACACTTCCCGCTACTTTGAGGCTGTAAGATAGGAATAGAATAGAAAAGCTGAGACAATGGAACCTAATGGAGATCTAGAAAGAGGGAATCATATATCGCCGCAACTCTTTTTATTAACGCGATTAAGGAAGCTTTCGGGCAAGCCCTTCTTCAGCTAACTATAGTGTACAAACAAGATCGCGTACTTCGCCGCTGAGGAGATGGTGATGGCGTGGTCCTCGAGGCCAACTGGAAAGATTTAGGACTGCAGGTCCGGCCGTTGATAGAGAACAGATCTCGGATGAAAGAACGCTGTAGTCCGCAGTCTCTCTCTGTTGGGGTTCTTAGGAACAAATAAAAATTAAAGCATTTAGCAAGGTGTTAAAAATTAATTCAAGATTAATTTATTAATACTTTATAAATGTTTAATTATAGACAAAAAATAATAATAATTTTTATTTAAACAAAAAAAAAAGTCCCTCGAGCCGGATTTGAACCAGCGACCTAAGGATCACCGTTGAAACATCTACAGTCCTCCGCTCTGCCAACTGAGCCATCGAGGAATGATAAACTTTCTCCTATAGCACCTTATAATATTATAAGAATACTTTATTATTTATATTTAACTAGACGGGTGACCCTGGCTTCGCCCCGGGATTGACCCGTGTACATATCTACCCGAGTAATATATATTCAGATAAGATTTTTTAAATAATTGTTTGTTATTAGCATTCTCTATTTGTTTGCATCAGCATAATTTAATCTAATCTTTGATAGAGGGCGCTGTTCGTGAGCTAAGTAGAATAATTTGAATATATAGTTTTAATAATTGATTTATATATTTTTTAAAATAGCCTATCGTCTTCCCCGTATTTTTACCTATGTGTGTAAATTTTGGTTTGAATTAGTGAACTACTGCGAATTTGTATACCGGACATACAAACAAACATACAAACATTGATTTATATATATATAGATATAAGAAATAAAGAAATATGTTTATTACCATTTGTCTAATAGTTATATATTTTTATTGAACGCTTGTTCAAAATTAGAGAAAAAATAGGGGCCACTCAACAAAAGTGACCTAGATATTTTAAACATTTCTTTTGGTACCGCCCTTTAGGCTTGACTTAAAGTACAGATCCTCTTCGTACTGATGACTAGATAAATGATATAAAGATAATAAATTATGATAAGACAGTGTGAGGTGCAATAAATAAAATTGAAATAATTGGATCACATACCAAATCTCACATGATCATCATATCTCAAATTTGTCATAGAAAACTGTCAAAGATCTTATTGCCTATATGTGGCCATTATACAACGTGTGATCAATAATTTCCAGGAATGAGACTGGATCACGTAAAATATTCAAAATAATGAAATAATTTTATAAGGACCTTATAGATAAAACATTTATTAACACGTAGAAATAAAAATTAATCACATAGACGCACGCGCTCACGTTTTATCGAATTTATAAGCTCGAGTATATCAGAACATTTTCAAATTTCAGTATGGACTGTATTGAAAAACAGCGAGTCTGCATAGGGTTTTTGCTTTAAATTAGGAAAAACAGCTTCCGAACCATTTCAAATCTTGAAGCAGGCTTTTAAAGAAGATGCCCTATCACAATCGAAGACATTTGAATGGTTTGCACGATTAAAAGCTGGTCGAATAAGCAAGAGAAATCAAGAATGTTCAAATCGAAGCTTAAGTGTCTTCTTATCACTTTATTTGATGTAAAGGGGTTGGTACACTATGAATTCGTGCCCGAGGGTCAGACCATTAATCAACATTACTATCTTGATGTATTGCGACGTTTAAGGGAGGCTGTGCGTCAGAAACGACCCGAAAAATGGCATAAGAAAAATTGTCTCTTGCATCATGACAACGCACGGCCACATACGGACGTCACTGTACAACTCTATTTGGCTAAACACGGAATTGCTTTACTACCCCAGCCACCCTATTCTCCTGACATTGCTCCCAACGACTTTTTCGTTTACCCTAAAATTAAAAAGTCTTAAAAGGACGTCAATTTGATTCAATATCCGAAATAAAGGAGAATTCGAAGAATATTTTGAAAAGCCTGAAAGATGAGGATTTTCAGAGGTGTTTTGATATCTGGAAAAAAAGATGGAACAAGTGTATAGATAGTGACTATCATTATTTTGAGAAATTTTAAATAAAACTTTATTATACTTTTGTATTTATTTAAATATTTAGCATTCCTGGAAATTATTTATCAGACTATGTATACGTAAGAAGTAATATATTTAAAGTTTGTTTGATATGTAAAAGAAATCATCATGCTTTATTATTTTCATTTCTTGTGTGTGGATGGTGCGCACATACATACATCTCTTTATTTATTATTTAAACAATTTGGCCAGTTAAAATTTTATTTTCGAAACGTTTCAACAAAAATATTTTGTTTTCATCAGGAGAAATAAAGCATTTGGCAAAGCGTTAAAAAAAATTCTCTTATTTAATCATTATATTTGCATATCTCGCTCCATACTAAAAAATAAAATATTTAGAATTTGCTTCCTAATTTTTTACAATTATTTATTTCTAAATATTAGCATTTTTGACGAAGACTGGCTTGAAGTGGAAATGAGATTTATTCAGGTAGAAAAGTGTAAATGGAATTCAGTCAATTCCGGAGCCAATCGTCTGCAAACTTCCATGTTCCATCGTCTGACAACAATCTAATCATGTCTTCCTCCGTGAACGAATCTTTTGGCCCTAAATAATTTAGGATCTTCTTTAAGACCGTAAATTCAGAGATACTTTATAATACTCTCATTACATTATCCTATAAGAAAATACTTTTTATCATTTTAATTATTTTCGTACACATAACACACACAAAAATGAAATTTAAAAAAAGTCGGTGGACAAGTGGGTAACACCCTCGATTCCCAACAGTCATGAACCGGGATTGAATCCCGTGTTAACATTTTGTTTAATATGTGAATAACCTTCACATATTATTTACTGTTTCAATTATCATAAACTAGGTTGCTCTTGTTGAGCGGTACCTAATAAAGTGATTTTGAACCGAATGAAATAAAGGTCGGTGGACGAGAGGGTAAAACCCTCGATTCCCGACAGCCATGGACCGGGATTGAATCCCGTGTTGGATACTTTGTTTTAATATATGAATAACCTTCATATATTATTCATTGTTGTAAATTTCATAAACTAGGTTTCTCTTTTTGAGCGGTACCTAATAAAGTGATTTTGGAACACGGAAGTAATTTTAAAAAGTTTCCAAAGAAGAAGTCGGTGTCCGGATGTATAAACCGTCGATTCCCGACAGCCATTAAACAGGATCGAATCCCGCATGGTACACTTTGTTTTAATATGTAAAGAACCTGTACATATTATCCATTGTAAATAACAAAAGCTAAGTTGTTCTTTTTGAACTGTGAATAATAAAATGATTTTGGAACAGGAATAAGAAAAAAAGGTTTAGAAGGTTCCCAAATCAAATAATAACAAAAATAAATTTGAAAATATATTTGTGAAGATTAATTTTCATGAATAAAGAATATATAGAGAAATAAACAGAGAGGTAACCATTATTTTTATAGATTAATTTCCACCCGGCAAAATTTCCATCTATATTTTGCTCATAGGTATGCCCTAGCCACTTTACCAGCTAAACACCTCTTTGGCAGATTGTAAAGATTTCATATGATCCCGTGTGAATCTCATGGAATAAACAAAGAGGACGGTGGACGAGTGGGTAACACCCTCGATTCCCGACAGTCATGAACTGGGATTAAATCCCACGTTAACATTTTGTTTAATATGTGAATAACCTTCAAATATTATTCATTGTTTCAATTATCATAAACTAGGTTGCTCTTGTTGAGCGGTACCTAATAATGTGATTTGAACCATGGAATTAAGGATAAGAAGTCGGTGGACGAGTAGGTAACACCCTCGATTCCCGACAGTCATGAACCGGGATTGAATCCCACGTTAACATTTTGTTTAATATGTGAATAACCTTCACATATTATTCATTGTTGTAAATATCATAAACTAGGTTGCTCTTTTTGAGCGGTACCTAATAAAGTGATTTTGAAAAACATGAAATAAAGTCCGCTCTAGACTGACGAAAGCCATTAGCCAGAAACCATGGTCTCTAGGTGGACACCTCTCAGTTTACCTGGTGTTGTGGCTTTGTCACCGACCTGAGGCCGCTATATTATGGAGACGGTCAATATATGGCGTTTAGTTTTAGCCATTATTTTGAAGGGAGAGGTGACCTTTTTTTCTAAAGACTACATGTTATAAAATAAATAAAGCTTCTAAAGCTAATATAAATAAGAATATTGTGTCTCTGAAGGCACAAGAAACTTAACCCTGGAACCTATATTTATTTTATAATATTATAAATAAGGGAAGAACGTTTATTTCTATAATCAAGAGTTATATAATGAAATAATACATGTAAATTCCCTTTAGGTTGTTTCAGTCAATTCAATCCGTTGAGTATATCACTAGGATAATAACACTCCATATTACCACGTGGAAAATTAGAGAAGACAAAAACTTCAGGAGGAAACAAAATTCATTTCAGGCAAGGACAAACTATGAATGGTAAACAAAAGATAAGCCACGAGGTAAATTTACATAGTAGCAAGATATAAACATAAAAAATGACCACTCTGTTAATAAAAATAATAAAATTAATAAATACTCTGTTACAATATTAAGAACCAAAGCAAATACTCAACTCTTCCTTGAAGATTATGATCGCCAAGATTATGTATGAAGAGACGAAAGATAAAAATATATTCGAAATTGTCTATTGACTTTTTAACCATTTTGATGATGAATTTATCATATCCCTGCTTGTGTACACAGGAAAGCAACTGAGTTAAAGCAAGATGATCCGTGTGGATCACAAAAGGCTTTCCTTCTAAATAGAATCTAAAGTTTTGAAAATAGAGAAATCCATAAATAAATCTTTAAATAAAAAGGCATATATTGGATCAAAATTTTATTTATTTTATCAATATTTCAGTTGTTTGAACGCCAACCTTTATCAAGTTATTATCACTTTAAATTATAACACTTTAAAATGTTATAATACCTTGATGAAGGTTGGCGTTCAGCCAACTGAAATATTGGTAAAATAAATAAAATTTTGATCCAATATATGACTTTTATTTAAAGAATATAAAGTGTTTGACAGCTTTTAACACCGCTTTCTCCGTGATGACATAATTCTGTTTAGCCTTAGTAAAAGTATAGGAATTCTGAGTTGAAACTCTGCCTTTGCCGGTCCCAAGCCTGAATGAAAAAGGAGGAGGGAGAGCAGTAACAAACTCGCTATAAAACCTGGGCTCAGCTGGCCCGGCTGATAGTACCCTGTAAGGGCTCCTAATCCAGGTATACAGGATGAGCTGCGTTTGTACTCCATGTTAGGAGCGGCTGCATTTGGCGTCTATTCCTCATTCCAGAGGCGGCCATTTATTTTGGAGTTAAGTCGGCCTGCTACTGAGTAATGCTCCCAGTCTTAATGACAAAGGCAGACGCATTCTACTTCACCCAGTCATGATGGTTGTCAAACAGACACCATCAAGGGTCACAACTTTATACCCTAAAACGATTGAGTGGAGATAAGAAAGAAGAAGACTCTGAGTTGATGGGGTCTCACATCCCTTTGATAAAGGACAGCCCCGGTAAATATGTACTTGCGAATGTCTTTGGTTTATCCATGTCTTTTTATCAATTAAAAAATCGATTTTTGGTCAAAAAATGATCAAAACGGGAGTACTAGTCTGTGATAAGAAGAGATTCAACTGAAAATTCTAAATTCATTCAAATAAAGTTGCAAAAGAATATAATTAAAATTGTGCATGGAATATGAAAATAAGGTAAAATTTAAAAGAATATTTAATGTGTAAATATGTATTCAAAGATAGCTCACAGTAAAGACATTTATGAGAAGCTTAAATTGGTAAAAATGTGTAATTTTCACAAAACAAATTGGTTTAGTAAAAATATATTTAAATTGTATAAATGTATGTTTATATTTTAATATATATATTTAAAAATCATACATGCCTATTGATAACCCTCGATAGCTCAGTTGGCAGAGCGGAGGACTGTAGATGTTTCAAAGGTGATCCTTAGGTCGCTGGTTCAAATCCGGCTCCATGCCTATTGATTTATCTCAGTCCGTACTTTTCTCAGTTTTTAAAATCAGAACTAATTAAATATGGTTGTTGGTTCAAATCACATTAATAGGTACCGCTCAGCAAGAGCAACCTAGTCCATGATAATTGAAACAATGAATAACATGTGAAGGTTATTCACATATTAAACAATTTTTAACGCGGGATTCAATTCCGGTTCATGACTGTCGGGAATCGAGCGTGTTACCCTCTCATCCACCGACTTATATCGGGAATTGAGCGTGTTACCCTATCATCCACCGACTTATATCGGGAATCGAGCGTGTTACCCTCTCATCCACCGACTTATTGTCGGGAATCGAGCGTGTTACCTTCTCATCCACCGACTTATTGTCGGGAATCGAGCGTGTTACCCTCTCATCCACCGACTTATTGTCGGGAATCGAGCGTGTTACCCTCTCATCCACCGACTTATTGTCGGGAATCGAGCGTGTTACCCTCTCATCCACCGACTTATTGTCGGGAATCGAGCGTGTTACCCTCTCATCCACCGACTTATATCGGGAATCGAGCATGTTACCCTCTCATTCACCGACTTTTTATTATGGTTGTTGATTGATGGAAATTAAAACTTTATTAAGAAAAAGAGACATCTCCTGTTCGTGTAACTAAAAGTTGCTGATGGCTTGTGCCATCTATCGGAATAAATATAAACTATCGTGGATTATTCCATTAATCCAGAATTGTGGCCACTGAACAAATTGATTTAGAAAGAATAATTACATTCTATAAATGTATCAGACAATAATTTATATGCAAAAAAAAATTAAACTAAAAAAAAAAAGTCCCTCGAGCCGGATTTGAACCAGCGACCTAAGGATCACCGTTGAAACATCTACAGTCCTCCGCTCTGCCAACTGAGCTATCGAGGGGTGAAGAATATTTCTGATAGCACTTTATAATATTAAGGAAATACCTGCCTTTTTTATATGGAATAAAAATATACGTTTATTGTCATTTTTATCTAATATTATAAGTTTATTACTAAGCACTTGTACAAAATTGGAGGAAAAAGGTCACGCTACCAAAAGTGACCTAGATATTTTACCATTTCTTTTGGTGCCGCCCTTGGGCTTGGTTTCGCCCTCCAGCTCCGTCATCATGGCCGAACTACTTTCTTTTGATTGTCTGGTGACGCTACGCTCGAATACTAAACTCAAGGGGAAAAATAATTTGCATATATTCTAAAAAAAAGGCATATCCTGACCTCTCAAATGACTATTTTTAGATTGCAGAGCGCCATCTGGTGAAATAAATGTAAACTAAACGTTGATTTATGTTTATTAGATTATATTGGCCAACCTATTTTCTTTATAAATGAAGAAAAGCCAATCACATGCGCGTTTCGGGCTGTTGGCCCTCCTCAGTGTAGTGCAGGCGATACCTCAACGACCAAAAATGTTGGTCCAATTATATTCAAATGAAAAATCAATAAAAGGGAAGTTAGGTCCAAATTTGCGAAAATAGATTGGGCAATGTTATGGTAGAAATTTAAATCAACGTTTAGTTGATTTTTGTTCCAATATATGGCGCTCTACCATCTAAAAATGCTCATTTTGAACGGTCAGGATATGTCTTTTTTGTTTATAATATACTAGACGGGTGACTCGGGCTTCGGCCCGGGATTGACCCGTGTGCATATCTACCCGAGTGATATATATTTAGATAAGATTTTTTTATAATTGTTTGTTATTATCATTATCTATTTGTTTGCATCAGCATAATTTTATCTAATCTTTAATAGAGGGCGCTGTTCGTGAGCTAAGTAGAATAATTTGAATATATAGTTTTAATAATTGATTTATATATATTTTTTTAAAATAGCCTATCGTCTTCCCCGTATTTTTTACCTATGAATGGAAATTTTGGTTTGAATTAGTGAACTATTGCGAATTTGTATACCGGACATACAAACAAACAAACATACAAACATTCATTTTTATATATATAGATATAACTCTTGTGTATTAGAGTTCTGTTGGTATACAAGTAATTCCTGACAATTTTATTGACATCTTCTCAATACATGCAGAAGTGCATAGTATGCACTATTTTAAAAAATATGATAATTATATATATTCTGAATATATAGAGCAATCCATAATATATATATATATTTGAAAAATAAGGCTTATTTTGGATTTTGGATTCAGCTGGCCCGGCTGATAGTACCCTGTAAGGGATCCTAATCCAGGTATACAGGATGAGCTGCGTTTGTACTCCATGTTACGAGCTGCTGCATTTGGTGTCTATTCCTCATGTCAGAGGTGGCCATTTATTTTGGAGCTAAGTCGGCCTGCCACTGTGTAGTGCTCCCAGTCTTAATGACAAAGGCATTCTACTTCACCCAGTGTGGAGATAAGAAGAGAAGAAAACTCTAAGTTGATGGAGTCTCACATCCCTTTGATAAAGGACAGCCCCGGTAAATGTGTACTTGGGAATGTTATTGGTTTATCCATGTCTTTTTATCAATTATAAAATCGATTTTTGGTCAAAAATGATCAAAACGGGAGTAGCAGTCTGTGATAAGAAGAGATTCAACTGAAAATCCTATATTCATTCAAATAAAGTTGCAAAAGAATATAATTAAAATTGTGCGTGGAATATGAAAATAAGGTAAAATTTAAAAGAACATTTAATGTGTAAATATACATTCAAAAATAGCTCACAGTAAAGACATCTATGAAAAGCTTAAATGAATAAAAATGTGTAATTTTGACTAAAGAAATTTATTCAATTTAAAAAATCATATAAATTTATGTGAGCGATAGTTACCCAGAAATTATCTGAAAAAGGAAAAATAAAAATCAGGTAAAAAGTTTCAATTTTGAATTTGCAAGTTTTCGAGCAAAAATATTGTTCTTCAACTGGCTGATACTCTATGTACAATCTATCTTGATGAGGCACAATTTGGATTGTAGATTATAAACACAAGGTAATAAGACCAAATCCAAATAAATATTTATTTATTTATTTGGATTTGGTCTTATTACCTTGTGTTTACAATCTATCTTAATAATATTTATACAAAACTAGCCGAATGACCCGGGCAACGCCCGTGTTTTACCCGATTGAATGTTTTGATTCAAATACTATTTTTTACAATTATAAATTGGCGCCTTATATAAATGCATATGTTAGTTAATAACTATAGCCTATGTGCTTTATCTGTCTATGTACTGTTGGCTTCCGTAGGCGTCTCTTACTGGGAAAAAGAAAGAGAGGATTCCATTTGGTTATTAACTAATATATGCATTTATTTAAGGAGCGACCCGCTCCAACACAATAGTTACAAAAATGGGGGGGGGGGGGCAAAGGTGGCGTGATCGTAGCCGACCAATAGGAGGGCGCCATTCCAAAAAAAAAAAAAGCAAACCGTGACAGAGGCGACGAAGAATGACGCTCGTAACTGTATATAGAATAATTGAAAAACCTTTTTTATAGAGTATTAGCCCGCGTTGAAGAGCATTATATTTACTCGAAAGCTTGCAAATTTTAAATTAAAAGAATTTTTTTACCTGATATTTATTTTTACTTTTTTTCAAATATAAATGTATATTTATATATTTTAATATATTAAGAAAAAGGCATCTCCTTATCGTGCAACTGACAGTTGCTGATGGCTTGCGCCATCTATCGGAATAAATATCAACTATTCTCATTGATTTTTAATTATTCCAGAATTGGCCAAATACCCATTCTTGATTAATCAAGAAAAGCTAACCACGGACGCGTTTCGGGCTGTTGGCCCTCATCAGCGTGGTTCAAGCTGTACCTCAACGACCAAAAAAATTGGTCATTAAGGCATCCTGAAAAAAACATGAAACGGGTAGTTAAGGCCAAAATTGCGTGAGAACGCTACACAATGTGAAAAATTAGTACAAATGTGATATTGTACTGGGATAAGGTGCATAAATTAAGAAAAAGGCATCTCCTTATCGTGGAACTGAAAGTTGCTGATGGCTTGTGCAATC
>CP092876.1:13509065-13548091 GCA_030710605.1 Cordylochernes scorpioides | reverse complement strand
CCACAATTGAAGATGGATTCCAGAAAAAATTAAAAACTGGAGCAGTTTTTGTGGACCTAACCGCCGCATACGATACAGTTTGGAGAGAGGGATTATTATACAAACTATCCAAAATAATCAACTGTAAAAATATCATCAAACTAATAAATAATTTTCTCACCAACAGGAAAATAACAGTACACCTCAACAACAAAAAAAGCAGACCTCGCACCCTAAATAACGGACTGCCACAGGGGTCAGTTCTTGCTCCCTTACTATTTAATGTCTACACTGCTGATATCCCAGCTACTAATTCTCAAAAATTTCTGTATGCTGATGATATAGCTCTTCTTCACCAAGAACAATCTTTCTCAACTCTGGAACAGATACTCAATGAAGACCTAAAGAAATTGGAGAATTTCTTCTCAAAATGGCACCTGATTCCCAACCCTTCCAAGACAGTCTCATCAGTATTCCATCTGAATAACCATAAAGCCAATAGACCCTTGAAACTCACATTCTGCAACAAACCACTCAGCCATGATCCATGCCCCAAATATCTGGGAGTAACCCTTGATAGATCTCTCACTTTTCGCCAACACCTTGAAAAAACGAGAGATAAATTAAAAACAAGGAATAATATCATGACTAGGTTGGCAGGCACCACGTGGGGCTGTGGTGCTGACACTCTACGCACGACTGCCCTCGCCTTAGTATACTCTGTTGCGGAGTACTGCGCCCCTGTGTGGGAAAGAAGCTCCCATACAGACAGCATAGATGCTCAACTTAACCAAACTATGAGATTAATAACGGGAAACATGAGACCTACCCCTATAGACTGGCTCCCATATCTCTCTAACATAGCACCTCCTGACCTCAGAAGAAAGAAATCTACCTCCAACCTTCTCAGTAAAATTAAAGCTAACACTAAGCTTCCAATCAACACTGTTCTCGAAATTCCTCCCCCAACTCGACTAATATCAAGGAATCCTGTATGGGTGGCCGATGAAAATGTAGATCTTAAAGAAGAGTGGAGAAACCGATGGAGCAATCTTGCCATCGCCAACAAAGACCTGGTGGAGGACCCTAACACCAAACCTCCCGGCTACAACCTACCTAGGAGGACCTGGTCAACCCTCAATAGAATCAGGACCTCTACTGGTAGATGCAACTACCTACTAAATAAGTGGAACATGAGTCCAGACCAGAACTGCGACTGTGGACAAATACAAACAATGCACCATATCCTAAGGGACTGTCCTCGAAGATTCTTCCAGGGAACACTTGGGGATATCCACCGGTGCACAGAGGAGGCCCTGGAGTGGATTCGTCACCTCGACATTCCACTCTAGAGAAACTTGCCAACATTGTTGTATTGTGCTGTAAAAAACAATATCATACGCAATAATAATAATAAAGGCTCTTTGATGCTCTCTGTTCCATTTCCAAGGATTATTACTGTCTAAAAGTCTATGAAGAGGTTCAACTACTGTGGCTTTATTTCTTAAAAACCTCTCATAATAATTTAAAAGTCCTAAAAAAGACATCAATTCTTTTTTATTAGATGGTGGTCTGGCATCTTTAATTGCTCTCAACTTTTCTTCGGATGGATGAATTCCTTTATTGTCAATTTTCATTCCTAAAAATTCAATTTCTGGAACATAAAATTTACATTTATTTCTTTTAAGACGGAGTCCTGCTTCCTTGAAACGCAAAAGAACTTTTTCTGTTTTTTTCTTAAGGTCACCACAATTTATTCCTGATATAAGGACATCGTCCAAATAAACTGCTACTCCATCAATCCCCATTAGAAGAGTGTCCATAAATCTTTGGAAGGTTCCGACTGCGGAATTCAATCCAAAGGGAAGACGTTTAACTCTATACAATCCTCTGGGCGTATTAATGGTAAGAATTTCAGAAGATTCATCATCCACCTTTAATTGTTGATAGGCTTGGGCCATATCTAATTTAGTAAATACCTTACCACCTCTTAGCCTGTCCAAAAGTTGTGGAATTGTGGGCAGTGGATATTTATCTGGGTTGGTATATAAGTTAACTGTTGTCTTGTAATCATGACAAATCCTTATTGTTCCATCATTTTTTAGAACCGTAACAATTGGTGATGCCCATTTAGAAAATTTATTGGTTCAATAATTCCTTGCTCTTCCAGGGATTTCAGCTTTTTATCCACTAACTCTCTTAGAGCAAAAGGCACTGCCCTGGCCTTTACAAATTTTGGCACAGCATTTTCAGGAAGATCAATGTGAATTAAAGGGCCATTGTAAGCATCTATTTCTTCCTTGAACAATTCCTCGAATTCAGGAGATATCGGATTACTTCCATTTATATTCAAGAAATTTATTTTTAAATGGAACGCTCCGAACCATTGTCTTCCTAGAATATTAGGACCCAGTCCATCAGCCACCAAAATTGTCATGCTTTTTGTGCAATTTGCGACTTTAGCCATCACATTGAGTTTTCCTAGAATTTTTACTTTATCTGATGCCCATGTTCTTAAAGAAACATCAGATTTACTAAGTTGCGTCATTTTCCAGTACTTTAAATAGGTTTCTTTATTCAGTATTGAATACATACTACCTGAATCTATTAGCATTGCTATTTCATTTCCATCTAAATTTGCTGTAATGTAGAATGGACAAATTTCATCATCTGTTTTGAGGCTATTCAAAGATGGATCACTAAAACTATTATTTTTATTATGTAAATATGTAAGGTTATTTGCTTTTGTTAAACAAGCCTTTTGTAAATGACCTATTTTGCCACACTTAAAACATTTAGCATTTTGGAATTTACATACTTTTGGCAAGTGGTTGCCCTTGCAACGAATGCAAACCAGTTTGTTTACACTTTTTTTAAAACTATTAGAATTGACTTTATTTGGCTTAAACTTAGGCGATTCAAATTTAATTTACTAATTACATTTAAGAAAAAGGCATCTCCTTATCGTGCAACTGAAAGTTGCTGATGGCTGGCGCCATCTATCGGAATAAATATCAACTATTATCGTTGATTTTTAATTATTCCAGAATTGGCCAAATACCCATTCTTGATTAATCAAGAAAAGCTAACCACGGACGCGTTTCGGGCTGTTGGCCCTCATCAGCGTGGTGCAAGCTTTTTGCTAATTACATTTAATTCTGGCATTTTTTCCTGTAGAATACTTGCATCTGCTCTAGCCGATTCATCACACAGTGCCAAATTCACAGCCTTTTCAAAGGTTAAATCCTTTTCAGACAATAGTCTTTTAACCAGAAATTCATTTCTCAGGCCACATACCAGTCTATCTCTTAAGCGATCATCTAAATCAATAAATTCACAGTTTTCGCTTAATTTTCTTAGTTCAGCCACATAGGCGGATACAGATTCTGTGCCTTGATTTCTTTTATTTATTTATTTATGCTTATGAGGTGATACAGCAGCGTATTTACAATTAGAGAGGAGACAAAATGAATTAAATATAGAAAAAAAGAAGTGAGGACATATCGGTCATTAAAGTCTGAGAGGCAAGGCCTTCAACCAGTTCAGGGCTTCCGGGGTGACAGAATGGAGATTGGAGATTCCTCCATTGAATTTGTACAGCGGGCAGTCATCTAGTATATGGGACATTGATTGTGGGACGTTGCAGGCACAATTTGGATCTTTGGTGTAGCCCCATAACTTCATCAGCTCTGCACACCTTCCCTGACCTGTTCTAAAGCGGTTTAGAAGCACCCATTCTCGTCGAGGGAGGGAAAAACCTGGGATCTTGACATTTGGGCTTGTGATGAGGTTCTTGTTTGGGATATCGGTGCTGATCCAGGAATTTGTCCATGCTTCTGAGATATTAAAATTTTGGGAGAGAAGTTGGTTTCCTCTGGACCATATCGGCTTCCTTGATTTTAGTCTATGATTTGGGGGAGACTGTAGGATAGGGTTAATTTCGAGGTCGGGTGAATCCAAGAGTTTTTGGTACATTTTCTTGGTGGCTTCCTTTCTGCGTAGCTCATTTCTTTTATTGAAATGGTATCTTTGTACAATTACGTTTGGTTTAGGGCAGAAATGGCCAGTCAATAGCTTGATCAATTCGCTATAATCAATATCATTTAAAGGCTTAGGTGCGGCCAATGATCTTGCCAAAGAAAAAGTTTCAGGACCTATTAAAGTCAATAATATTGCCTTCTTTTGTTCAATTTTTTCAATGCCATTTGCCACGAAATAAAAATTAATTCTTTCGAGATATGCAATCCACCCTTCAGGCTTAGATAAATCGAAATTTTCCAGCTTGCCAAAACTCGCCATTTTAAAAATATTTCTACTTAAAAACTTTAAATATTTTATATTTAAAATTACTTACATATTCAATTAAGAATCGACATCCTCGTCGCCAAAAATTGTTATGTCTTTATATTTAAATTACTGACATTTGTTTACACACAAATACAAAAACAATTTATTCTCGAAAACATCTTTTGATTACCACATGGATGATGATGATAAAAACAGAATATAAAAAAATCAATGATAATTAATACACAACATAAACTTAATAATTAACTATTTAGATCTCCTATCTCTCATTAAAAAAACATCGATTTAAATAAATCTTTTGTTAAATAATAAATAAATACACAAGATGTGTGTTTCAATACAATTATGCAAATTAACTCGCAGACGAAGAATGTTCTATTAAAACAAAGAATGTGTAAATAAATATCTATTTACATACTGTTTATTGAACATTTTCTCAGCTTGAGATTAATTATGTTAAACACTTATTTCGCTCTAATTAAATTGCATAGTTGTATTCGCCCCGAAAGAAGTTGAATAAATAAAACTCAAATTAATTGTATTTGCATATCTCTATGTAAAATAAAAATGAGAGAATTTAGCACTCCATTTAATAAGATTGGAATTATCTATATTAGATGGAAGTTTTTCCGGGAGTAAATTAATTTAAAAACAAACAGAGCATTTTTTAAATTAAAAATAAATGCCTTTTATAAATTGTCATCAGATTATAAATTTCCTATATTGTTTAAGTTGAGCGAACAGGTATAAAGTATATACACTCAAGAACAAAACTTAAGGAAGTTGTACCTTTTACCATGTATATCGGGATTGAGACAATAACTCTGAAAGATATTACAGTGACCTTTATTGAAGACACACGAGATAACCAAGTGTAAACAAAATTGCCTATCAAAATTCGAAACTATTTTAAAGGCGTAAGATTCTTCTTGATATTAAACAATTTCTACTACCCTTTAATTAATTTTTTTTTTCCATTGCAGTAAGGGCAGTAGAAATTGTTTAATATCAAGAAGAATCTTACGCCTTTAAAATAGTTTCGAATTTTGATAACAGATGGCGCGCTAGTGCATCATATTATAAAAATTGCCTATATAAAAAAAAAAAATCAGACGACTGGCGACATCAAAGACTTTCCATTTTTATTAGTTTTTATCAGTGTAGTTAGGTTCTGTCAATTGCCTACATGAGAATACGTTCAATACAGTATTAGAGCTCTAAGAAACGATCTGGTAGTTTGAATTGGCGAAACCGCTGGGAGGGTTCACCACTGATGAGCCAAGCCCTCCGAATATTTTTTCGTTACAGTAAGGATAGTAGAATTTCGTTTTTTATGTATAAAAGAAACATTCGTTGCTTTAATGATATCATTTCATAGACATTTTAAGTTTCCATATCAAATAATTAAGCGTGGCTATTCGAGTCTTATATTTCTTACCAATTCTATATCCTTTCATGTGTAATCCGGCATTTAAATTTTTTTATCATTTAAAAAAATGCTCCAATGAACCCGATTCTTGCAAAAGTCCAACCCTATCAGCTAGTGCTGGTAATAAAAAGGTTATCTGACAAACTTGTAAGTGTGCAAAAGTCGAACTGCTTTTTACAATTGTAGACATGTGTTGCACTTACAGTAAAAGCAGTCGCCAACTTCTATTCACCATGATTATCATGGCCTGTACCACGTGTACTGATGTTAAATTTCAAAAAGGTTGTTAAAATATTATAACTAAAATTGGGTGTGGAATATGAAAACAACTTAAAAGAATATTTAATGGATATACATTCATAAATAACTAGCAGTAGACATTTTTGAAACGTTTAAAAGAAGAAAATATATTATTTTTTAATATACAAAGTGATTTAGTAAAAAAAAAATTAAATCATATATAGATCTTCATTTATAAATAAAAAATATATTATGTTAAAAAAAAGTCCCTCGAGCCGGATTTGAACCAGCGACCTAAGGATCACCGTTGAAACAACTACAGTCCTCCGCTCTGCCAACTGAGCTATCGAGGGATGAAAGCCCTGTTCTAATAGAGTCTTATAATATTAAGGTAATACCTATTATATTTTTATACATAGAATGACGAAATATATGTAGTAATCCCGAGGTGGAATGTACTGGGCAGTCGTGGTAGTGGGTGAGTGATGGGATTCCCGCACTGGGACAGCAAGAGACAGAGGCAGGTCTAGATGGTACTCCAAGAAGGTAGAGGTAGACCACGGACGAAGGCAGACAGACCACGGGCGTCACGGATGCCCTACATCGCGGATAGAAGGGGGGGTGAGAGATCTGACCGACCGTATGACAGCGTCGCTCTGAAACCAACTGAAACAACTACTTTTGTCCCATCTTGGGGGACCTTATATATTGGCCTCTGACGAGTTCTGATTGGATCCCGTAATCACGCCACCTGTCAAGCGCTGGGTTATTAATTATGTCTGGCCACGTGTTCGGCCACCTGCTGACGGGGGAATGAACTCATTAGCATAAACACCTGTTCGTCTGGTCTTTGTCGTCGTCTGGACTATGGTGTCGTCTTGGTCTACCTTTACCTCTTTGCTTTATTTGTCACTTCTATTATTACAAGTATGATACATATTTTTACATAGATATGGTGTTATAACAAATATTAGAATAAGGCTGTGAACTATATTACTCAAAATATACTACAGAATGTGTCCCCGGTGATGAAGGTTTGGTTGGGGGAATGATATGTAATGAATGATAACCTAACAAACCTATTATAAAAAATAAAAGAAATAATTTGTATACAAATTAGTTAAAATTATTATGAAGTTACAAGTTAAAAGAGAAAGATGTTGTAAGGGCGGTGTATCAATAAAAACGTACAAAATGAATTATAAAAGATTAAGAGAAGGTATATAATACAAAATGGTAACTATGGTAAAATGAATCGTACAAGGAAAATAATATCTTATTGTATTAAAGATGAGAGAAAAAATTAAGTTAGTTTATTAACTGAACGTATAATGTGACGCTAAGGTTGAAAAAGGGAAAGGGGGTATCTGAGCATGTTTCTGCAAAAGTAGTATCCCAAACATCCTGCAATGCAATGCGAACTTGTTTAAGTGAGGCATTGTTTTCATTAACAGAAGGCCCAAGATATTCCGTCTGCATCATTAGTTCAGATAGTGAAAAGAGGTGGGAAGATTGATGGAGGAAAAAGGGAGAGGTAGAGGCAAGAGGGATCCCTGTTGTACATAATGATTATGCCCGGTTGAGTTGTGAAAAAAAAACTGAAAAGTTGAAAAAATGATGAATTGATATGATGCGTCGGGCGATGAGAAAAAAAAATAAAAATATCGCGCTGGATATCCTGAACTCATTATCGGGAATGGTATAGTGAGGAAGGATTGTTCCAGTCGGATTAATCAATGAAAAAAAAAAAATGTTCGGCGAACTGGAATCCCTTGGAAGGTAGGAGGTTTGAAGGATGCGGAAAAGGAGAGGTGGGTGTAAGAGATTTATTGCTGTCATTTTGATTGTGTCCGGCTTGTGTGGTGAAAAGAAAAAGTTGAAAAATGAAATGATGATGAGCCGGACGATGATAGAAAAAAAAATAAAACCTAACTGGGTCTCCTGAGCTCACTGTTGGGAAATGTACAGCGAGGAAGGGTCTTCTAGTTAGTTTAATCAATAATAAAAAAAAAGAAAATGGCTGACGAACAATAAACTCTTGATGGCTGTAAAAAGTTGGGAGGAAAGGTTCAAGGGATAGAGTTAGAGGTTGTAAGGGAAGCGTCAAAAATAACATTTTGAAAATCTATTAGAAAAAATAAAATGATAAATGTTTTATCTGTTTAAGAAATATTATAAATATTGTTAGGTGTAGGTTTTTTAAAATGGTGCCTAAAATAGTTGAAGTTGTAAAATGCTAAGTCTAAACATGATGAGAAAAAGAGAAAATAAAAATATTAAAGGTAATAATATATAAAGGGTTAATTGGTAGTTGATGGCATTAATTTTGATGGTTAATAAACAAAATGATATTATCGATTAATATTGAAATGCTTTATCTACATCTGTAAGTTAAAAAACAAAGTCCAACACCACAAAACTAGTAAAACTATAAGTCTATTTACAATAAATGAGAGAAAAGTTAAAAAATCTATTAAATGGGAAATAATTTGGGGCACAAATTAGTTACTAGAATAAAAATAAAGATAAAAGGGAGTAGTGGTGACACACTGATATAATATTATAAAACTACAAAAAATATATAAGAGGAGTACATAGGAAGGATAAATTTAAAGTAAACACACACAATAGCGAAAATAAATATTTGGGAAAGTTGGTATACTAGTTACAGTTTTTTGTTACTTAAGGTGCCTTGATTATTTACAACATAGTTTCAGGGATGTAATACAGGAAGGAGGAGAAGTAGAGGCAATAAAAGTAAAATTAAAATATAAAATAAAATTGACTTAAGCCAAAGGTTTGCGATAGGTAGTGACGCCGTGAGGAATAAAGGAAGAAAGTCTGAATTGGTTTCTGCAAAGGACATCTCAAGGAGTCCTGCCCTGCAATACGAGCTTAGAAGCGAAATATTGTTTTCAGGGTTCAGCAATCTCAAGATGCTCTGTAAGTAGCATTAGATCAGATGGGCAAAAATTGTGAAGATTGAAGGAGAGGTAGGTAATGGGAGAATATGGGAAAGAATTTTTTTCTGAGAGAGGTTAAAAAGAGATGGTGTCTCAAGAGCTGCACTGCTGTCGGTGATTGAGCTCGACCAGATGAAAAATAAATAACGAAAAATGAGTGGGCGCATCGTGCTGATGATGGCCTGGGTCGAGCGTTAGAGAAAAAAAAATATCTCGCTGGTTACCCAAGCTCTCCGTGTGGAGTTAACATGGGGAGGAAGAGTGTACCAGGTCGATGAATCATTAAAAAATAAAAATTAAAAAATGTTGACGAGCAGGAGTCTCAGGAACCGTTGAAGAGATTAGAGGATGGAGGTAGATTGTGAAAACAGGGCTCGACTGTTGCCATTGATTGATTGAACCCGGGTTTGAGGGAAAAAGAATGAAATAAAGAATGCTTGGACGGTGACCTGGGTGTAAATAAAAAAAGTCGGCAAACAGAAACTTTGCGATGGACGAGGGGTGGTTAGAATGAAGGCATAGAAGGTAAAAGGAAAATGATCAAGAGACGAGAGAAGTATGGAAGGCAGAGTTGTAAGGAATATTTTTGCTAATGATGGGTGCTAATGATGTAACAAGGGAGGGAGTCCAGCGCGTCCTTGAGTTGTCGTTCGGGTGAAGATTGGAATTAATTGTTCTTTTATGTAGGCCAAGATAACGTCTCACATGGTGTCATGTACAGGATCGAATTTAGAGATGGTGACTCTATAATTGATTGATTGTCAAGCAAGAGTGTTGAAGTAGGGCTATCTCTGCTAATGGTGAGTACAAGGTCATTCCAACCCTTTAGATGTAGGTAAGGGAAGACGAAGTAGAAGAAAAAAAAAACAATTAGGGGGGCGATCAGTGCGTCTTTGAGTTGTTTATCGTTGGAATGAAGACTGGAATTAATTGTCCTTTTCTCTTTGTCGTGCCTGTCATTTGTACGTGGTACTGATATTTCTCTACTTTCTATTATACTGGGACCTATATCATTACATAACTCGGGGAATTTTCAATTTTGGGATGTTATAGTATGGGGCGTGTCTTTATATTTATTAGTAACTATCTTGATTAACTTCGTCCACGAGGTTCTGGGATGCTCTAGGTGAAAATAACCTTAGTTTCCCGGTGAGTGTCGCGTTAAGACGCTCAGGCAATTCGTTAGATTGGAGATTATTAGCGGTGATTAGGTTTAGAAATATTATAAAATAATGACTTTACGAAATTTTTCTAAGAGAAAAGGTTATGGCATGGGTACAAAATTCGGTAGAGTTTCGTAATTAACAAGTTAACACAGGCAGGAATGGAATGCAATGGGATATGGAAATTTTATGGTATGTTATTTAGTTTTCGCATATTACATTTATGGTTGTATTTGTAATTGTGGGAAAAATGGGAGGCACATTTTGAGATGAGACAATTTAAAATTGACATTTATAAAAGTACAAATCTAGGACTAGTTTTTAAAACTTTTAAATAATGAGAAATATCAATTGGAATAGTAATAGGTTAAATAGGTTAAGTAAAATAAAGAGCGTAATAAATTTAATTATTAATACTATGGCCACAAATAAGGTATTTAAAAAAAACACACAAATAAGTCTAGAAAATATGATTTGAGTAATTAAAATATAATATGATTTTTTATGTAAAATTGAAAGTTGCATATTTGGATAATGCCATTTTAGGTGAATTTAAGAAAGGCATGTAAGATTAGTAAATTGGCAAAAATGCGTGATTGACTATTTTTAAATATAAAATTGAAAATGAATAATTAAAAATTATAATTTGGTTAAAATATGGTAAAAAATGATAAATGAGAGCGTGAAATTTTTAAAAATTGAATAAAATGCTATAAAAAAGGTTATAATTGATTTTAAAATGCTTAAAGTGAAAATATAAAATTTATGGGGAAAATGGCAGAAACAAAGTATAAAGTACCTTGAAATGGCTGATGCTGGCTGGAGTTGATCTCTGGAGATGGTTGTAGGGAAGAAGGCTACTTGTTGTGTGGGATCCGTCGAAGGAGGAGATGATGGCTTTCTCCGTACGAGGCACGGCTTGTCCCCGCATGGCGTCTGCCAGGCGGCCTACTAGGTCGTCGCAGTGGGGCTGCATGTTGGTGAGGGCATCCGCGACGTACTCGTCTTCGGCCTTCGTCATCCTCTGCATGCGGCTGTCCTCGGTTATCCTGTCGACTTTAACGGGTTCTGTAGTAATCCCGAGGTGGAATGTACTGGGCAGTCGTGGTAGTGGGTGAGTGATGGGATTCCCGCACTGGGACAGCAAGAGACAGAGGCAGGTCTAGATGGTACTCCAAGAAGGTAGAGGTAGACCACGGACGAAGGCAGACAGACCACGGGCGTCACGGATGCCCTACATCGCGGATAGAAGGGGGGGTGAGAGATCTGACCGACCGTATGACAGCGTCGCTCTGAAACCAACTGAAACAACTACTTTTGTCCCATCTTGGGGGACCTTATATATTGGCCTCTGACGAGTTCTGATTGGATCCCGTAATCACGCCACCTGTCAAGCGCTGGGTTATTAATTATGTCTGGCCACGTGTTCGGCCACCTGCTGACGGGGGAATGAACTCATTAGCATAAACACCTGTTCGTCTGGTCTTTGTCGTCGTCTGGACTATGGTGTCGTCTTGGTCTACCTTTACCTCTTTGCTTTATTTGTCACTTCTATTATTACAAGTATGATACATATTTTTACATAGATATGGTGTTATAACAAATATTAGAATAAGGCTGTGAACTATATTACTCAAAATATACTACATATATATTTCCATATATCTAATATGTATATAATTTTTACTGAACGCTGTTTAAAAAAGGAGGGAAAAGGTGGCATTCACCAAAAGTGACCTAGATATTTTAACATTTCTTTTGGTGACGCCCTTGTTTTCACCCTACAGCTCTGCCATCACGGCCGAGCTACTTTCTCTTTATTGTGTGGTGACGTTACGTTCTCGTGTACCACAAACTCGACATCCCTCGATAGCTCAGTTGGCAGAGCGGAGGACTGTAGATGTTTCAACGGTGATCCTTAGGTCGCTGGTTCAAATCCGGCTCGAGGGACTTTTTTAAAAATAATATAAATATATTTTTGTTTATAAATGAATACTTAAATAATAATGTAATTATTATTTTTTACTAAATCAATTTGTGTACCAGAAACTCTAGTAGAAATAAGGTTTTTTTTGAAAGACTTCATATATTTTAATGAGAAAAAAAGGATATCCAACCAAATTGATCAATTTGTTATATAATCAAAGCATCTTAAAATAATTTTATTGAACATTCGGAGGTGAAAGTTGTGGAGGCCGAGACAGAATGTGTCTGATGTGAGCTGTGTCAGAACGTTATGCAACTCACGGACTGGAGTCCGAATGGCTGGAATTCATTCTAGACACTGAAAATTAACATAGTTTTATTGACTGTTGTCAATACATGTAAAAATACACAGTCTACACTATTAAAACAAAGTAATAGAACCAAATCCAAATAAAAAAATTAGTGTGTGACATTTCGGTAACAGCGTTGTTACCTTGTGTGTACCTATTACCTTGTGTTTATAATCTATAATCCAAATTGTGCCTTATAGAGGTACACTATTTTAAAATTATTAGATATATAACACACTATATAAAATGAATATGGCGTCTTTAACACCGCTTCAGAGTTTGGTGGAGAATCGCCAGCGGGTCTCCAGCGACACCACGTATTTCGTGATCTACGAAGAAAACGTAGACACATCATGGAGAATGAAAGAGGGGTACACCTGCTGTTGGTCTGAAGACCTGGAAGTACCACTCAGTGTGACTTTTCTTCTTTTGGTCTCCTGACATGGAGTGCAGACGCCCTTTGTAGCCGCTCCTATGGAGAACAGACGCTACCAGTGTAGCACAGCCTTCACGCCTAGGGTGGCCCTACCAGGAGTTAAACTACCGACGTCCTGTGCTACCTGTTTACACCTCCCGCCACTTTGAGGCTGTAAGATAGGAATAGGATAGAAAAGCTGAGACAATGAAACCTAATGGAGATCGTTTTAAACCACTTGAGGAAAAAGCAACAACCAAGAAAACGTAGATCACCGTTGATGAGATGGTGATGGTGTGGTCCTCGAGACCAACTGGAAAGATCCAGGACTGTAGGTCCGGCCGATGATGGAGAACATCTCTCAGATGACAGGACGCTGCAGTCCGCTAGATACTTTGTCCGCAGTCTGTCCCTTGATGGTCGGGCGACCAATAGTCTGGTGCTCACATCCGTCTTCTCCCATCTTCAGGTCATTCTAGATAAGTCAGTGGTAAACAGATCATGTGGAGGTCCGGGGTAGAATAGAGTGAGATCGTTCCATCTATTAAACTGCCTGGATAGGTCCTTGAAATCAGGGGATCAGATAGATGAGGTGTAGACTCGCTCTTTTTGATAATAGAGAAATCCATAAATAGATCTTTAATTAAAAATGTATGTATATTGAATCAAAATATATTTTGTTATTCTTTAACTTTATTCTATTGATGTTATTGTGAGTTTGTTGTTGATATAAATATGTTGTAATACCTTGGAAAAGGTGTGCGTTCAGCCAACTGAAATATTGGTAAAATAAATGATATTTTGTTCAATATATGCCCAACTCTACCAGCTAGTGCAAGTAATCAAAAGGTTATCAGGAAAACTTGTAAATGCAAAAGTCGAACAGCTTTCTACATCTGTAGACATCTGGTACACTTACAGTAAAAGCAGTCCCTAACTCCTACCATGATTATCATCATGGCCTGTACCACGTGTACTGATGATAAATTTTCGTGAAAGATATTGTCGGTAGTCCAGACTAATAAAGGCAGAGAATGTCAACAATCAGTGTCCAGAGTTTGCAACGAGTTAAAACTGTTTCTACAGGTAAACTCCGTACAATTGGTATAAATGTATAACGAATCAAAAGTTTTTACGGAGGAGTATCTTTTATTATATTTGTGCAAGCTTTCGAACTTTGCAGTTCTTCCACAGGCAAGGATGGTACAGAAATACTACCAATTTTTCAAAATATTTTGAGCCATTATATATACATGAATATTTACATAAATTAGAAATAATTTTAGTTTATTGTATAAGCAAAATTAAGATATTCACTGTATGCAAATAGTATAATATTTTAAAATTTGTAAAGTTTAAAACTAGTATACGTTAAAACATTTCAACATAGAAAAGCCAAGCGGGGGGTCCCTAAAACTGTATCTACGGTCTATATAACACAGCCTGGACAGTCCAGATGCTTATTTGATGACAATGTTGTTTATTTTTTCACTCTCTCTCCTTGTTAATATCTTATGACTATTCTATTCACGGACTATAAAATTATAGTAAATATGTATAGATAACTGTAGAAACATACATTTATGTTTAAAATAAAAAAAGCATATCCTGACCTGGAGCACATGTGCTTTACAGAAGACAGAGAGGGCCATCTGGTGGAATAGAAATCAACAAAACATTGATTTAACCTGTTCCCTGATATATGGCCAACCCAATTTCTTGATAAATCAAGAAAAGCCATCCACGAACGCGTTTCGTGCTGTTGGCGCTCGTCAGCGTGGAGTAGGCTGTACCATATACCTATATGTCAGTACAAGTGTCCCTAGGGGGAACATAGCACTTTAAATTGAAATAAATGAATCCAGATGTTTTCAATCTCACTAAACATCTCCTATATAGATTAAACATTACGACAATAAATGATACAATTTCATATCGCCACGTTTTACCTGTATAATTAGAAAATATTCTAATTGCCTTATTGCGAAGAATATATATATATATAGGGAGGGCTTGGTTCATCAGTTTATTTATTAGAAAGAGGGAATCATATATCGCCGCAACTCTTTTTTATTAACGCGATTAAGGAAGCTTTCGGGCAAGCCCTTCTTCAGCTAACTATAGTGTACAAACAAGGAGAGATTATATATCGTTTTTAATTTTTGTTTGTACACTATAATTAGCTGAAGAAGGGCTTGCCCGAAAGCTTCCTTAATCGCGTTAATAAAAAAGAGTTGCGGCGATATATGATTCCCTCTTTCTAATTTGTCGAAATCCGCAAACCGTTTACCATGAGTTTATTTATTATTTATTATCATTTTCAAAGCACGCGATATCCGTCTTGTATATTTGCATGCATACACAAGTTTGGTAGCTTTTACAGTAATTATTAATATGAATTTAGTTATTATAATAGAAATTATTAACGTATTTGTCAGTTAGTTAACAATTTAATTACCCTATAATGAATATTAGTGAACATCACAGATAAGAACAGAAATTTAGAGCTATTTACAGCATATAACTATTTACCATTTATTACAGCCCAGGCTATCTATTACTAAAAAACATTCTACAAAATCTATTAAAATTTATATACATATATCTATTATTTACTATTTGATTTAGACAATTTATATTTATTTGATTTGGTTCATCAGTGGTGAATCCTTCTAGCAGTTCAACAATTTATTCCAATAGACCGCTGTGATTAGGTTTTTATACTCGAAACTTAGACAATTGAACAATAAAAAATATGTATTGACATCTTGTCAATTAATTCTTAGAATTAAAAGACACTTCGGCCAGTAAATGTCATTTATTCTCTCGATGTTTTGGCAAAAAATCCTTTGTCCTCGTCAGGAACGAATGAAATTAAAGAATTTAGCAAAGCGTTAAAATTAGTTAAAGAATAATTCATTAATACTTTATAAATGTTTAATTATAAACAAAAAATAATAAATTTTATTTAAACAAAAAAAATCCCTCGAGCCGGATTTGAACCAGCGACCTAAGGATCCCCGTTGAAACATCTACAGTCCTCCGCTCTGCCAACTGAGCTATCGAGGGATGGAAAACTATCTCCGATAGCGCCTTATAATATTCGAAGAATACTTGATGTTTATAATAAGAAATAATGAGATATGTTTATTGCTATTTGTATAATATTTATATATTTTTACTGGACGCTTGTTTAAAAATTGACGAAAATAGGGGACACTCACCAAAAGTGACCAAGATATTTTAAACATTTCTTTTGGTGACGCCCTTTAGGCTCAACTTCACGTACAGATCCTCTTCGTACTGATGACTGGATAAATGATATAAAGATAATAAATGATGTTAAAACAGGAGGGTTTAACAAATAAAATTGAAATAATTGGACCACACACCAAATCTCACATGATCATCACATCTCAATTTGTCATAGAAAACTGTCAAAGATCTTATATGTGGTCATTATATATGCAAATAGTAATATATTCAAATTAAGAAAAAGGGCATCTTATTATCGTGCAACTGACGAGGCCCAACAGCCCGAAACGCGTACATGGTTAGCTTTTCTTGAATAATCAAGAATGGTATTTAGCCAATACTGGAATAATTAAAAATCAACAAATAGTTTATAAACAATACTTAAAGTTACACCGCATAAGTTTCTTTTCTATGAAAAATCAATATTTATTTCAAAGAGAAATATTTACTATTTCTAACTTTTTTGAATGAAGTATGAGAGGGTGAAAATATGAAGAGTAATGGCGATCGGAAAAATAAAAGTGTCCAGGGGCGGGAATCGCCATTACTCTTCATATTTTCACCCTCTCATACTTCATTCAAAAAAGTTAGAAATAGTAAATATTTCTCTTTGAAATAAATATTGATTTTTCATAGAAAAGAAACTTATGCGGTGTAACTTTAAGTATTGTTTATAATCACCCGCCGCAGTCCTTTATAATGTATAATAAGTTACTTTAAATAGTTTATATTTATTCCGATAGATGGCGCAAGCCATCAGAAACTTTCATTTTCACGATGGGGAGATGCCTTTTTCTTAATGTATCATCCCCCTTATATCCCAGTAAAATTTTACATTTGTACTATTTTCTCACAGATATATTAAAAGTTTGTTTTATGTGCAAAGGAAACATCCGTGTTTTAATATTTTCATTTCTTATGTGTGGGAATGGTGCGTTAATGTTTTATAATTAATAAATGTCTACCTGCCCTTATATTTATTGTTTGCGAAAGAGCATTGCTCGATGCAAATAATTTATATGTAATTTTACTTTCCTAAAAGCTTATGTTTATAGTTTTCTTGAATACCATGTATAGGTTTCCACCCTCAGACATAAATGACTTGTACACTTCTACCTAGCGACATGTTACATTGAACACAATCTGAGGATATGGAGACAATATGTTCTGTGTGATAACGTTATGTTATATCGAAAGAATCCACTGAAATTTAAATTACAATAAAACTCGGTCTCCGTGGATATGTTTCGTATTTTACTAAATGTTCTCTCAAGCTTTCGAGTATTCTGAACCCTTCTACCGGAGTATACAAACGAAAAGTTTTTGCTTGTATACACACATACAGCTTTATTAAGACCACACTGATCTTATACAGATTCATCACAGAAAGGAAGCATAGATGGAGCTCCTAATTGTTGCTTGTAAACACACATACAGCTTTATTAAGACCACTCTGGTCTTATACAGATTCACCACAGAAAGGTAACATAGATGGAGCTCCTAATTGTTGCTTGTACACACACATACAGCTTTATTAAGACCACTGGTCTTATACAGATTCATCACAGAAAGGAAGCATAGATGGAGCTCCTAATTGTTGCTTGTACACACACATGCAGCTTTATTAAGACCACTGGTCTTATACAGATTCACCACAGAAAGGTAACATAGATGGAGCTCCTAATTGTTGCTTGTACACACACATACAGCTTTATTAAGACCACTGGTCTTATACAGATTCACCACAGAAAGGAAGCATAGATGGAACTCCTAATTGTTGCTTGTACACACACATACAGCTTTATTAAGACCACTGGTCTTATACAGATTCACCACAGAAAGGAAGCATAGATGGAACTCCTAATTGTTGCTTGTACACACACATACAGCTTTATTAAGACCACTGGTCTTATACAGATTCACCACAGAAAGGAAGCATAGATGGAACTCCTAATTGTTGCTTGTATGCTCCGGTAGAAAGGTTCACAGTACCTGAAAGCTTGAGAGAATCTTAATAAAATAAGAAATTTTTCATCGGAGACTGCGTTTTATTGTAATGACGTTATGGTAATCATATACTGTAGTCCAAGTAGTCCGTGTGACTGTAGTCTAGATAGGTCTGTGGTACACAGTCCAAGTGGATCAGCAGACATCAGCGGGTCTCAGGTTTAATTCAATGAATAAACCACAATACCATATCTTCAGCACAAATGGTTCAAATCACATTAATAGGTACCGCTCAGCAAGAGCAACCTAGTTCATGATAATTGAACAATGAATAATATGTGAAGGTTATTCACATATTAAACCTTTTTTAACGCGGGATTCAATCCCGGTTCATGACTGTCGGGAATAGAGGGGTGTTACCCTCTCATCCACCAACTTATTGTCGGGAATCGAGCGTGTTACCCTCTCATCCACCAACTTATTGTCGGGAATCGAGCGTGTTACCCTCTCATCCACCGACTTATATCGGGAATGGAGCGTGTTACCCTCTCATCCACCGACTTATTGTCGAGAATCGAGCGTGTTACCCTCTCATCCACCGACTTATTGTCGGGAATCGAGCGTGTTACCCTCTCATCCACCGACTTTCAGCACAAATTCTTACCCAACCTGCATATCATGATTTAGAAAAGATTTGTAGATGGATGATTGTGATTTAAATTTAATATTTTTATATAAATTTATTTTAATCTCTCTCTCTCATACCCACATCTCTTTGATTATTATTTTAAAAACAGAGTAATAATTATATTATATTGGTATATTTGTAAATATTTCTTGTAAGATATAGCCGATGTTTTATTAAGCCCGTTGAAGAGCGATTATCACTTGAAAGCTAGCGTTTTGTAATAAAAAGAAACTCATTGGGAGAAAATATTTTGTAATTTTTTAAAAGAGTAAAAAATATATTTGCAACATACACATATCTATCACGCTCCATACTAAATATAAAATATTTAGAATTTGCATTTATTAGTATTTTTTTTTTACTATTTACCTCTAAATTTTAGCATTTTTGACGAAAGCTGACTTTAAGTGGAAATAAGATTTATTCAGGTAGAAGTGTGTAAATGGAATTCAGTCAATTCCGGAGGCAATCGTCTGAAAACTTCCATGTTCCATCGTCTGACAACAATCTAATCATGTCTTCCTCCGTGAACGAATCTTTAGGCCCTAAATAATTTGGGATCCTTTTTAAGACCGTATAAATTCAGAGACATTTTATAATACTCTCATTACATTCTCCTATACTTTTTATTATTTTTACTAGCCGAATGACCCGGGCAACGCCCGGGTTTTACTCGATTAAATGCTTTTATTCAAATACTCTTCGTTACAATTATAAATTGGCGCCGTGGATGTCATTCTTGTATAATATAAAAATGAGTTTTAAAAATTTTGTAAAAAAAAAAAAATGCATCGGCCGGGAATCAAACCCGGGCCGCCCGCGTGGCAGGCGAGCATTTTACCAATGAACTACCGATGCTTATAATAAATGGCCATATTTGAGTATTTATTCCATTCACAAAAGCAAACGGTGACAGAATTAAGAATTGTTGCTTGATGACTCTGATACTTGTATATTTTAATTATTTTCGCATACATAACACAAAAAAATGGAATTTTAAAGAGTCAGTGGACGAGTGGGTAAAATCCTTGATTCCCGACAGTCATGAACTGGGATCGAATCCCGCGTTGGACTCTTTTTTTTTATATATGTGAAGAATCTGTGCATATTTTTCATTCATGTAAGCAATGGTCGCCTCTCCCGTCAAAATAAACGTCAGAATCTGACGCCATCTATTGACCGTCGCCGCAACTAGCGGCATCGGGTAACATGGTTACATGGATTAATTTCCTCCCGGCAAATTTTCCATCTATATTTTTCTTTTTTTGGCTTTTTCCTAGTACACGTGGTATAGGCCATGATAATCATGGTGGGTAGTTAGCGACTGCTTTTTACTGTAAGTGCACCACATGTCTACACATGTGAAAAGCAGTTCGACTTTGCACTTACAAATGTGCCAGAGCCCCGTTTGGTTACTTGCACTCGCTGGTGGGGTTGAAATTTTGCAAGAATCAGGGGTCATTGGAGCATTTTTTTTTTATTAGAAAAAAGTGCTCAATGCAGGAATCGAACCCGGGTCATAGCGGTTGTAAACCAACGGTTTAGACCATCCTTCCACCGACCTCCTTTTTTCTTTGTAAATATAATAATCTAGCTTGCTCTTTATGAAAGGTACCTAATAAAGTTATTTTGGAACAAGGAAAGAATTTTTAAAAAGGTTTACAAATAAAAGTCGGTGGCCACCTGTATAAACCCTCGATTCCCGACAGCCATTAAACAGTATCGAATCCCGCATGGTACACTTTGTTTTAATATGTGAATAACATGTTTACATATTATTTATTTGATGCACTAGCACGCCATCTGTTATCAAAATTCGAAACTATTTTAAAGGCGTAAGATTAATTTTGAAATTAAACAATTTCTATTGCCCTTACTGCAATGGAAAAATTTTAATATTATTCATTGTGAATAACATAACCTAAGTTGTTCTTTTTGAACTGTAAATAATAAAATGATTTTGGAACAGGAATAAAGAAAAAGGGTTTAGAAGGTTCCCAAATCAAATAATAACATAGGTAAATTTGAAAATATTTTTGAAGATTAATTTTCATGAATAAAGAATATATGGATCGAAATAAACAGAGAGGTAACCATTATTTTTATAGATTAATTTCCTCCCGGCAAAATTTCCATCTATATTTTGGTCGTAGATATGCCCTAGCCACTTTACCAGCTAAACACATCTTTGGTAGATTGTAAAGATTTCATTAGATCCCGTGTAGATCTCATGGAATAAACAAAGAAGACGGTGGACGAGTGGGTAACACCCTCGATTCCCGACAGTCATGAACAGGGATTGAATCCTGCGTTAACATTTTGTTTAATATGTGAATAACCTTCACATATTATTCACTGTTTCAATTATCATAAGCTAGGTTGCTCTTGTTGAGCGGTACCTATTAATTTGAATTTGAACCAGGATGGAATAAACAAAGAAGACGGTGGACGAGTAGGTAACACCCTCGATTCCCGACAGTCATGAATTGGGATTGAATCCTGCGTTAACATTTTGTTTAATATGTGATAACCTTCACATATTATTCACTGTTTCAATTATCATAAACTAGGTTGCTCTTGTTGAGCGGTACCTAATAATGTGGTCTTGAACCATGAAATAAAGGATAAGAAGTCGGTGGACAAGTAGGTAACACCCTCGATTCCCGACAGTCATGAATTGGGATTGAATCCCACGTTAACATTTTGTTTAATATGTGAATAACCTTCACATATTATTCATTGTTTCAATTATCATAAACTAGGTTGCTCTTGTTGAGCGGTACCTATTAATGTGAATTTGAACCAGGATGGAATAAACAAAGAAGACGGTGGACGAGTAGGTAACACCCTCGATTCCCGACAGTCATGAACTGGGATTAAATCCCACGTTAACATTTTGTTTAATATGTGAATAACCATCACATATTATTCATTGTTGTAAATATCATAAACTAGGTTGCTCTTGTTGAGCGGTACCTAATAAAGTGATTTTGAAAAACATGAAATAAAGTCCGCTCTAGACTGACGAAAGCCATTAGCCAAAAACCATGGTCTCTAGGTGGACGCTTCTCAGTTTACCTGGTGTTGTGGCTTTGTTATCCGACCCGAGGCCGCTATATTATGGAGACGGTCAATATATGGCGTTTAGTTTTAGCTCCTATTTTGAAGGGAGAGGTGACCTTTTTTTTCTAAAGACTACATGTTATAAAATAAATAAAGCTTCCAAATATGATGCACTAGCGCGCCATCTGTTATCAAAATTCGAAACTATTTTAAAGGCGTAAGATTCTTTTTGAAATTAAACAATTTCTACTGCCCTTACTGCAATGGAAAAATTAAAGGGAGGGCCTGGCTCATCAGTGGTGAACCCTCCCAGCGGTTTCGCCAGTTTAATCTACCAACAATTTCTACTGCCCTTACTGCAATGGAAAAATTAAACTGGCGAAACCGCTGGGAGGGTTCACCACTGATGAGCCAGGCCCTCCCTTTAATTTTTCCATTGCAGTAAGGGCAGTAGAAATTGTTTAATTTCAAAAAGAATCTTACGCCTTTAAAATAGTTTCGAAAGCTTCCAAAGCTAATATAAATAAGATTATTGTGTCTCTGAAGGCACAAGAAACTTAACCCTGGAAGCTTTATTTATTTTATAATATTATAAATAATGGAAGAACGTTTATTTCTATAATCAAGAGTTATATAATGAAAGATTACATGTAAAATCCCCTTAGGTTGGTTCAGTGAATTCAATCCGTTGAGTATATCACTAGGATAATAACACTCCATATTGCCACGTGGAAAATTAGGGAAGACAAAAACTTCAGAAGGAAACAAAATTCATTTCAGGCAAGGACAAACTATGAATGGTAAACAAAAGATAAGCCACGAGGTAAATTTACAGAGTAGCAAGATATAAACATAAAAATGACCACTCTGTTAATAAAAATAATAAAATTAATAAATACTCTGTCACAATATTAAGAACCAAAGCAAATACTCAACTCTTCCTTGAAGATTATGATCGCCAAGATTATGTATGAAGTGACGAAAGATAAAAATATATTCGAAACTGTCTATTGACTTTTTAACCACTTTAATTATAAATTTATCATATCCCTGCTTGTATACACAGGAAAGCTTCCGAGTGTGGATCACAGAAAGCTTTCCTTCTAAATAGAATCTAAATTTTTGAAAATAGAGCAATCCATAAATAAATCTTTAAATAAAAATGCATATATTGGATCAAAATTTTATTTATTTTACCAATATTTCAGTTGTTTGAACGCCAATTTTTATCAAGGTATTATCACTTTAAATTATAACACTTTAAAATGTTATAATACCTTGATAAAGGTTGGCGTTCAGCCAACTGAAATATTGGTAAAATAAATAAAATTTTGATCCAATATATGACTTTTTATTTAAAGAATATAAAGTGTTTGACAGCTTTTAATACCGATTTCTCCGTAATGACATAATTCTGTTTAGCCTTAGTAAAAGTATAGGAATAGTAACCAATCACTCTGAGTTGAAACTCTGCCTTTGCCGGTCCCAAGCCTGAATGAAAAAGGAGGAGGGAGAGCAGTAACAAACTCGCTAAAAAACCTGGGTTCAGCTGGCCCGGCTGATAGTACCCTGTAAGGGCTCCTAATCCAGGTATACAGGATGAGCTGCGTTTGTACTCCATGTTAGGAGCGGCTGCATTTGGCGTCTATTCCTCATTCCAGAAGCGGCCATTTATTTTGGAGCTAAGTCGGCCTGCCACTGAGTAGTGCCCCCAGTCTTAATGACAAAGGCAGACGCATTCTACTTCACCCAGTCATGATGGTTGTCAAACAGACACCATCAAGGGTCACAACTTTATACCCTAAAATGATTGAGTGGAGATAAGAAAGAAGAAGACTCTGAGTTGATGGGGTCTCACATCCCTTTGATAAAGAACAGCCCCAGTAAATATGTACTTGGGAATGTCTTTGGTTTATCCTTGTCTTTTTATCAATTAAAAAATCGATTTTTGGTCAAAAAATGATCAAAACGGGAGTACTAGTCTGTGATAAGAAGAGATTCAACTGAAAATCCTATATTCAGTCGAATAGAGTTGCAAAAGAATATAATTAATATTGTGCATTGAATATGAAAATAAGGTAAAATTTAAAAGAATATTTAATGTGTAAATATGTATTCAAAATAGCTCACAGTAGAGACATCTATGAGAAGCTCAAATTGGTAAAAATGTGTAATTTTCACAAAACAAATTGGTTTAGTAAAAATATATTTAAATTGTATAAATGTATATTTATATTTTAATATATATATATTATTTTAAAGATTGAGCAATCCATAATAATATATATGAATAAATATAAAGCATATATTGGATCTAAATTTATTAAACGGCCAATATTTCTAGGGGCAACACGCCTTCAACACTTTCTTCAAAAGCCTTGATAAAGAGAGGCGTGTTGCCCCTAGAAATATTGGCCGTTTAATAAATTTAGATCCAATATATGCTTTATATATATATATAAATCATACATGCCTATTGATAACCCTCGATAGCTCAGTTGGCAGAGCGGAGGACTGTAGATGTTTCAACGGTGATCCTTAAGTCGCTGGTTCAAATCCGGCTCCATTGCCTATTGATTTATCAGTCCGTACTTTCCCTAGTTGTTAAAATCAGAACTAATGAAATATGGTTGTTGGTTCAAATCACATTAATAGGTACCTCTCAGCAAGAGCAACCTAGTTCATGATAATTGAAACAATGAATAACATGTGAAGGTTATTCACATATTAAGCAATTTTTAACGCGGGATTCAATCCCGGTTCATGACTGTCGGGAATCGAGCGTGTTACCCTATCATCCACCGACTTACATCGGGAATGGAGCGTGTTACCCTCTCATCTACCCACTTATATCGGGAATCGAGCGTGTTACCCTCTCATCCACCTACTTATATCGGGAATGGAGCGTGTTACCCTCTCATCCACCGACTTATATCGGGAATCGAGCGTGTTACCCTCTCATCCACCGACTTATATCGGGAATCGAGCGTGTTACCCTCTCATCCACTGACTTATTGTCGGGAATAGAGCGTGTTACCCTCTCATCCACCGACTTATATCGGGAATGGAGCGTGTTACCCTCTCATCCACCGACTTATATCGGGAATCGAGCGTGTTACCCTCTCATCCACCGACTTATATCGGGAATCGAGCGTGTTACCCTCTCATCCACCGACTTATATCGGGAATCGAGCGTGTTACCCTCTCATCCACCGACTTATATCGGGAATCGAGCGTGTTACCCTCTCATCCACCGACTTTTATCGGGAATCGAGCGTGTTACCCTCTCATCCACCGACTTATTGTCGGGAATAGAGCGTGTTACCCTCTCATCCACCGACTTATGTCGGGAATGGAGCGTGTTACCCTCTCATCCACCGACTTATATCGGGAATCGAGCGTGTTACCCTCTCATCCACCGACTTATATCGGGAATCGAGCGTGTTACCCTCTCATCCACCGACTTATATCGGGAATCGAGCGTGTTACCCTCTCATCCACCGACTTATTGTCGGGAATAGAGCGTGTTACCCTCTCATCCACCGACTTATATCGGGAATCGAGCGTGTTACCCTCTCATCCACCGACTTATATCGGGAATCGAGCGTGTTACCCTCTCATCCACCGACTTATATCGGGAATCGAGCGTGTTACCCTCTCATCCACCGACTTATATCGGGAATGGAGCGTGTTACCCTCTCATCCACCGACTTATTGTCGGGAATCGAGCGTGTTACCCTCTCATCCACCGACTTATATCGGGAATCGAGCGTGTTACCCTCTCATCCACCGACTTATATCGGGAATGGAGCGTGTTACCCTCTCATCCACCGACTTATATCGGGAATGGAGCGTGTTACCCTCTCATCCACCGACTTTTTATTATGGTTGTTGGTTGATGGAAATTAAAAATTTATTAAGAAAAAGAGACATCTCCTGTTCGTGTAACTAAAAGTTGCTGATGGTTTGTGCCATCTATCGGAATAAATATCAACAAATCGTTGATTATTTCATTAATCCAGAATTGGCCACTGAACAAATTGATTTAGAAAGAATAATTACATTCTGTAAATGTCTCTTCCAATAACACTGATAGACAAAACTTAAGGAAGTTGTACCTTATAGCATATATATATCGGGATTCACACAATAACTCTGAGAGATATTTTCTGAATCCCGATATATATATGCTATAAGGTACAACTTCCTTAAGTTTTGTCTATCAATGTAATTTATATGCAAAAAAATTAAACTAAAAAAAAAAGTCCCTCGAGCCGGATTTGAACCAGCGACCTAAGGATCACCGTTGAAACATCTACAGTCCTCCGCTCTGCCAACTGAGCTATCGAGGGATGAAGTAAATTTCTAATAGTGCTTTATAATATTAAAGAAATACTTGTTATTTTTTTTATACATAGAATAAAGATATATGTTTATTACCATTTATCGAATATTTATAAATTTATTACTAAGCACTTGTTCAAAATTGGAGGAAAAAGGTCACGCTACCTAAGGTGACCTAGATATTTTACCATTTCTTTTGGTGCCGCCCTTGGGCTTGGTTTCGCCCTCCAGCTCCGTCATCACGGCCGAACTACTTTCTTTTGATTGTCTGGTGACGCTACGCTCGAATACTAAACTCAAGGGGAAAATAATTTGCATATATTCTAAAAAAAAAAGGCATATCCTGACTTGAGAGGTCTATTTTTAGATTGCAGAGCGCCATCTGGTGAAATAGATTTAAACTAAACGTTGATTTATGTTTATTAGATTATATTGGCCAACCTTTTTTCTTTATAAATGAAGAAAAGCCAATCACATGCGCGTTTCGGGCTGTTGGCCCTCCTCAGTGTAGTGCAGGCGATACCTCAACGACCAAAAAATGTTGGTCGAATAATATTCCACGAAAAATCAATAAAAGGGAAGTTAGGTCCAAATTTGCGAAAATAGATTGGGCAATGTTATGGTAGAAATTTAAATCAACGTTTAGTTGATTTATGTTCCAATAGATGGCGCTCTGCCATCTAAAAATGCTCATTTTGAACGGTCAGGATATGTCTTTTTTATTTATAATATACTAGACGGGTGACCCGGGCTTCGCCCCGGGATTGACCCGTGTGCATATCTACCCGAGTGATATATATTTAGATAAGATTTTTTTAAATAATTATTTGTTATTATCATTATCTATTTGTTTGCATCAGCATAATATAATCTAATCTTTGATAGAGGACGCTGTTCGTGAGCTAAGTAGAATAATTTGAATATATAGTTTTAATAATTGATTTATATATTTTTTAAAATAGCCTATCGTCTTCCCCGTATTTTTTTTACCTATGTATGGAAATTTTGGTTTGAATTAGTGAACTACTGCGAATTTGTATACCGGACATACAAACAAACAAACAAACATACAAACATTGATTTATATATATATATATATAACTCTTGTGTATTGGAGTTCTGTTGGTATACAAGTAATTCCTGACAATTTTATTGACATCTTGTCAATACATGCAGAAGTGCATAGTATGCACTATTTTAATATGATAATTATATATATTCTGAATATAGAGCAATCCATAATATATATATTTGAAAAATAAGGCTTATTTTGGATTTTGGACTCAGCTGGCCCGGCTGATAGTACCCTGTAAGGGCTCCTAATCCAGGTATACAGGATGAGCTGCGTTTGTACTCCATGTTACGAGCTGCTGCATTTGGCGTCTGTTCCTCATGTCAGAGGCGGCCATTTATTTTGGAGCTAAGTCGGCCTGCCACTGAGTAGTGCTCCCAGTCTTAATGATAAAGGCATTCTACTTCACCCAGTGTGAAGATAAGAAGAGAAGAAAACTCTGAGTTGATGGAGTCTCACATCCCTTTGATAAAGGACAGCCCCGGTAAATGTGTACTTGGGAATGTCATTGGTTTATCCATGTCTTTTTATCAATTAAAAAATCGATTTTTGGTCAAAAATGATCAAAACGGGAGTACTAGTCTGTGATAAGAAGAGATTCAACTGAAAATTCTAAATTAATTCAAATAAAGTTGCAAAAGAATATAATTGAAATTGTGCGTGGAATATGAAAATAAGGTAAAATTTAAAAGAACATTTAATGTGTAAATATGTATTCAAAAATAGCTTACAGTAGAGACATCTATGAAAATCTTAAATGAGTAAAAATGTGTAATTTTGACTAAAAGAAATTTATTTAATTTAAAAAATCATATACATTTTTGTGAGCAATAGTTACCCAGAAATTATCTGAAAAGGGTAAAATAAAAATCAGGTAAAAAGTTTCTTTTAATTTTGAATTTGCAAGTTTTTCGAGCAAATATATTGTTCTTCAACGGGATAATACTCTATGTACAATCTCTCTTAATAATATTTATACAAAACTAGCCGAATGACCCGGACAACGCCCGTGTTTTACCCGATTGAATGTTTTGATTCAAATACTATTTGTTACAATTATAAATTGGCGCCTTATATAAATGCATATGTTAGTTAATAACTATAGCCTATGTGCTTTATCTGTCTATGTACTGTTGGCTTCTGTAGGCGTCTCTTACTGGGAAAAAGAAAGAGAGGATTCCATTTGGTTATTAACTAATATATGCATTTATTTAAGGAGCGACCCGCTCCAACACAATAGTTACAAAAATGGGGGAGGGGGCAAAGGTGGCGTGATCGTAGCCGACCAATAGGAGGGCGCCATTCCAAAAAAAAAAAGCAAACCGTGACAGAGGCGACGAAGAATGACGCTCGTAACTCTATATATAATAATTGAAAAACCTTTGTTATAGAGTATTAGCCCGTTGAAGAACAGTATATTTACTCGAAAGCTTGCAAATTTAAAATTAAAAGAATTTTTTTACCTGATTTTTATTTTTACTTTTTTCAAATATAAATGTATATTTATATTTTGATATATTAAGAAAAAGGCATCTCCTTATCGTGCAACTGAAAGTTGCTGATGGGGCTTACGCCATCTATCGGAATAAATATCAACTATTCTCATTGAATTTTAATTATTCCAGAATTGGCCAAATACCCATTCTTGATTAATCAAGAAAAGCTAACCACGGACGCGTTTCGGGCTTTTGGCTCTCATCAGCTTGGTGCAAGCTGTACCTCAACGACCAAAAAAAATGGTCATTAAGGCATCCTGAAAAAAACATGAAACGGGTAGTTAAGGCCAAAATTTAGTGAGAACGCTACACAATGTGAAAAAATAGTACAAATGTGATATTGTACTGGGATAAGGTGCATAAATTATGAAAAACGCATCTCCTTATCGTGAAACTGAAAGTTGCTAATGGCTTGTGCAATCTATCGGAATATATATATATATATATATATAATTATAAAAATAAATAGTTGTATAGTTTTATAGTTAAGTATTCTATTAAAATTATCTTCATTATTTTGATTATTTAAATTCAAATTATAAAATTTGTAAATTGTTATTATTTAGTATAGATAGAGAGAAAAAAAAGTCCTTTACTTCTAAAACATCATCTAGTTAATTATATATTTATAATTTATAACAATAAAATTTAACAACGTAACGTCTTTTGCATCGGCTTTTACACGTCATTTAGACATACTCTATCCTATATATAGAATAATAGAAGTGAGAATATATATAATATTATAAATTTTAGTAGTTAGAGAAAAGAGAGAAAGACAGAACCATGCACTTTTAATCAAACTAATAATAAGAAAACAAAAAGTTTTGTAAAGAAGGTAGATAAGATTGTTAGTATATATATATATATTTTTATAATTTTATATTTTATCCTTTTTTTTTATATATTATATATTTTTTTATTATATAGTTTTTACACTATATATTGAGACGTTACAGAAACAATTTTCAATTGTACATAAATTCCTTTAAAATGTTATTTTAATTTTTCATATGTTTATTTTCATTTTTATTTTCCATTCATTAAAAGTCAATGATGTACATACTAAATTAGTAAAAACTCAATAAAAACGATATGTAAAAATACACATAAACAAATGGCTTGTAAAAGAAAGCAGCAATAAATGAGTTTAGGCAAAATGTCTATTTCATTAACAAACATTTCACTTTTAAAATAATAAACTTTAAAAATAAAGTTTTACTAAACTAAAATTAGCGTTTTAAAAATAAAAACGTGGCATTTGGCGCAGTCGAAAAGGATACGGAAAAAGAAAATGGCGGAAAATCCAAACAACCGGTTGCAAAAGTTCAACGGCTCGAAGTCGGCAATTAGGCCTGAGTCATGGATCAAATTATATGATTTTGAAAATAATTCTTTAAAGGAAGATGAAAAAATCAAAAATCTTATGTACTACTTGACAGATTCAGCACTTGAATGGTATGCAGACGAGATTATTTCAAATCCTGCAATAAAAAGATGGGAAGTTGTAAAGGAAAAGTTGATTCAAAGATTTGGTTCATACAACGCAAATCCAATTGTCTCAGCATCACATCGAAGATTAAAACGAGAAGAATCAATAGAAAATTATTTTCAAGATAAAATTCGCCTGTTAAATCAAACCCATCTAACGAAGGAGGAAAAAATACATTTATTAACAGACGGACTTCCAAATGATTGGAAAGATTTAATTGTGGCTGCACAGCCAACTGACACCACGAAATGGTTCCATATCGCAGCTTCAATTGAACAAAATAGGGCTTCAATTCAGTTTAAGCCTAAAAACAAAATACATCTCGCGACAAAAAATAATGATAATAGAAAAAATGTTTGCCCATTCTGGTGTCCAATATGTTCGAAAAAGGGAATAAAAATTAAACATTGGATCACAGATTGTGAGGATTATGATCCTAATTATAAAAAGGATAGGCCTAATCAAAACACTTCAGTGAAACAAGTATGCGGAGCCCCGGAATTGTTGAATGTAAGTACTTTGACAAATACCCCTACACAAGGAGCTTTCAAGCTTATCAACATAAGTGTTGAAGTAAATGGAATTCCTGCGCAAGCATTTGTGGATACTGGTGCAACAGTATCAATAATCAATTGGCGATTGTTCAAGCGAACCCGTCTTCAACTTCAACCAAATTCAGACATTCACATCAGCCAAGCGGATGGTGTTACCAGGACATGTGGAAGCCTTCAGACCAAGGTAAGAATAGATAAACTAATTAAACCTGTAACTCTCCATGTAATGAAGAACTTTAAATATCCACTCTTGATCGGATTAGATGTTGCATCTCTTTTTAATCTTTTAATAGATGTCAAAGACAAAACAATTTACACCAAATTTGATGGATTACAAAATCCAATTCTTGTAAATCATCTAGAAGAGATAAGAGAACATGAATTAAAAGAATTACTTGAACACAATAGGAATGTATTTTCTCAGCATGCTATTGATTTGGGAAAAGTAGCTATACAACATAAGATCATCACGAAAAGTGAACAACCAATTTCTCTTAGACCCTATCGTCGTCCTCTAAAAGAATATGAAGAGATAGCTGAACAAGTTAAAGAACTTCTCGAACACAAGTTAATAAGAATTTCAGATTCTCCTTGGGCATTTCCTGTTGTCATGGTTCCCAAGAAGGATGGAAATAAAAGGATGTGCATTGATTACAGACGTCTTAATGAGATCACACTGGATGACAGGCAACCCCTACCTCACATACAGGACATGTTTGATCGATTGCATGGATCCAGATTCTTCTCTACCCTTGATGTTGCATGGGGTTATTGGCAGATCGAAATGGACCCGCAATCTATTCAAAAAACTGCATTCGTCACAAACGATGGTCATTATGAGTTTTTAGTGATGCCCTTTGGTTTAAAAAATGCTGCTTCAACGTTTCAAAGGATAATCCAACATATTCTAGGTGAATTATTATGGAAAGGAACTTGCTCTTTCCAAGATGACATATTGGTGTACACGAAAACATGGCAAGAGCACATAGAGCTTCTTAGTAAAGTTTTTGACAGATTAAGACAGTACAACATGAAATTAAAATTGTCGAAATGTATTTTTGGAAGAACTGAAGTAAAATACCTCGGACATATCATCAGTCACAATCAATTAAAACCTGATCCAGGAAAAGTAAAATCTATTCAAGACTTTCCAAGACCTGATACTGTAAAGAAAGTTCGTCAGTTCATGGGATTGGCAAATTATTACAGAAAATTTGTGAAGGACTTTTCTAAAATTTCATTCCCCTTGGTTCGACTCACTCGGAAGAATCAGCCCTTCATCTGGAATGAGGAAGTAGAGGAGTCATTCGCTAAACTTAAAATGGCACTATCTACAAAACCTGTCCTTGCTATTTACAACCCGGACTACCCCTCTAAAGTTTATACAGATGCCTCCAAATATGGAATTGGAGCAATCCTAACACAAATTGGTCCAGACAATGAGGAACATGTAATTGCTTATTACTCCAAAACACTGCAACCACACCAAGAAAATTATTCTGCTTATGAGATGGAATGCCTAGCCGTAATACAAGCAACTGATCACTTTCATGTATACATAGAAAACCAACCATTTGAAATCATCACTGATCATGCGGCGCTCCAATGGCTTTTCACCATGAAGAAACCGAAACCTAAGTATTTTAGATGGATTCTTAGTTTATCCTCGAAATCATGTAACATCGTTCATCGTTCTGGAAAGCAACAAACTCATGTTGACGCCTTATCAAGACTCCCAGTTGTTAACATTGCAACTCAAGAACTTCAAGAACACCAACAAAATTCAGATTTGAGTTTCTTGAAAAATTCCCACACTCACGACGGTGTGGTAATGATCAAACAAAGAGGAGTTTTTAAAGCAGTTGTCCCAAACTCGCTTACAAAAAAAATATTAGAAGAATATCACGATTCATTGAGTCACCCATCAATAACCAAAACATGCAAACTTATAACTCAATGTTATTGGTGGAAAGGAATAACAACTGATATCAAGAATTATGTTCGATCTTGTAAATCTTGTCAACTAGTGAAGGTCAGACATGAACCAACTTTAGGAGAAATGATCACTCCAACGTCAAATATCCAACCATTACAAATGATCGGTTGTGACACTATTGTACTGGGAACAGCAGCAGCTAACACAAAGCATAAATTCATTCAAGTTTTTGTTGATCACGCAACTCGTTATCTATGGGCATATCCCACAATAACAAACACTGCTCAAGCTGTCACTCAATGTCTTGATAAGATAATCAAATCTGTTAATTCGATCAATACTATCTTAACAGATAATGGCAAAAATTTTATATCAAAAGAGTTCAACAAATTTCTTCCTTTACAAGGAATTAAACACACATATACTTCGCCTTATCATCCTCAGTGCAATGGCATTTGTGAGAAATTAAATGATACGATAATGACAAAACTGAGAATAGCTGTTCTGGAGAAACCTAGATGTAAATGGAGCTCATTGTTACCGCAAGTTGTCAAAAATTATAATTCCACACCACATGACGTGACTGGTTTTTCACCGCTTTTCTTAATGTATGGAATCGGTAATGTACCCGAATTTGCCGACCAAACTCCAATTACAATTGAAGAAGCCAGGAAGAAAGCTAGCCTGCGGACAGAACAATTTAGAAGTAAGTGGAAGATTAAACACGATAGCCATCACCCCAAGTATGTCTTTAAAGAAGGAGACTTAGTCATAAGAAAAATTGCCTTCAACGACCCTCGTCTCATCAAGACATCACCAAAATATGAAGGACCATTTGTCATTCAAAAAAAGATATCTGATGTAACCTACGATATCTCTCTGAAAGACCAAAAGCAAGCAAGACGCGTTCACATATCTCAACTTCGACCATTTATTACCCGAGAATAAATGCTTCAAGAAGGGGAATATGAGACGTTACAGAAACAATTTTCAATTGTACATAAATTCCTTTAAAATGTTATTTTAATTTTTCATATGTTTATTTTCATTTTTATTTTCCATTCATTAAAAGTCAATGATGTACATACTAAATTAGTAAAAACTCAATAAAAACGATATGTAAAAATACACATAAACAAATGGCTTGTAAAAGAAAGCAGCAATAAATGAGTTTAGGCAAAATGTCTATTTCATTAACAAACATTTCACTTTTAAAATAATAAACTTTAAAAATAAAGTTTTACTAAACTAAAATTAGCGTTTTAAAAATAAAAACGTGGCAATATATATATATATCAACTAATCATGGATTATTTCATTAATCCAGAATTGGCTACTAAAGAAATTGATTTAGAAAGAATAATTACATTCTGTAAATGTATCAGACAATAAAAACCTGCAGCTCCAGAACACATTTTGGCTTGCATTAGATGCATTAAACAGGACCTTTGGGAGAGACCGCTGTTCATCAAAAAACAACTCGAGGAGCATGAACTCATGGAATTGTTGTAATCTTTACAAAAGGGGATAAGAAACAACAACAACAACATCATACAATAATTTATACACCAAAAAATATATTATATTAAAAAAAAAAAAGTCCCTCGAGCCGGATTTGAACCAGCGACCTAAGGATCACCGTTGAAACATCTACAGTCCTCCGCTCTGCCAACTGAGCTATCGAGGGGTGAAGGATATTTCTGATAACACTTTATAATATTAAGGAAATACTTGCCTTTTTTATATGGAATAAAAATATACGTTTATTGTCATATTTATCTAATATTATAAGTTTATTACTAAGCACTTGTACAAAATTGGAGGAAAAAGGTCACGCTACCAAAAGTGACCTAGATGTTTTACCATTTCTTTTGGTGCCGCCCTTGGGCTTGTTTTCGCCCTCCAGCTCCGTCATCACGGCCGAACTACTTTCTTTTGATTGGCTGATGACGTTACACTCGAATACTAAACTCAAGGGGAAAAATAATTTGCATATATTCTTTTAAAAAAAGGCATATCCTGACCTCTCAAATGACTATTTTTAGATTGCAGAGCGCCATCTGGTGGAATAAATGTAAACTAAACGTTGATTTATTTTTATTTGATTATATTGGCCAACCTATTTTCTTTATAAATCAAGTAAAGCCAATCACATGCGCGTTTCGGGCTGTTGGCCCTCCTCAGTGTAGTGCAGGCGATACCTCAACGACCAAAAATGTTGGTCCAATTATATTCCATGAAAAATCAATAAAAGGGAAGTTAGGTCCAAATTTGCGAAAATAGATTGGGCAATGTTATGGTTGAAATTTAAATCAACGTTTAGTTGATTTTTGATCCAATAGATGGCGTTCTGCCATCTAAAATGCTCATTTTGAACGTGTGCATATCTACCCGAGTGATATATATTTAGATAAGATTTTTTTTTATAATTGTTTGTTATTAGCATTATCTATTTGTTTGCATCAGCATAATTTAATCTAATCTGCGCTGTTCGTGAGCTAAGTAGAATAATTTGAATATATAGTTTTAATAATTGATTTATATATTTTTTAAAATAGCCTATCGTCTTCCCCGTATTTTTTTACCTATGAATGGAAATTTTGGTTTGAATTAGTGAACTACTGCGAATTTGTATACCGGACATACAAACAAACAAACATACAAACATTGATTTTTATATATAGAGATATAACTCTTGTGTATTGGAGTTCTGTTGGTATGCAAGTAATTCCTGACAATTTTATTGACATCTTGTCAATACATGCAGAAGTGCATAGTATGCACTATTTTAAAAAATATGATAATTATATATATTCTGAATATAGAGCAATCCATAATATATATATTCGAAAAATAAGGCTTATTTTGGATTTAGGGCTCAGCTGGCCCGGCTGATAGTACCCTGTAAGGGATCCTAATCCAGGTATACAGGATGAGCTGCGTTTGTACTCCATGTTAAGAGCTGCTGCATTTGGCGTCTGTTCCTCATGTCAGAGGTGGCCATTTATTTTGGAGCTAAGTCGGCCTGCCACTGAGTAGTGCTCCTAGTCTTAATGACAAAGGCATTCTACTTCACCCAGTGTGGAGATAAGAAGAGAAGAAAACTCTTTAGTTGATGGAGTCTCACATCCCTTTGATAAAGGACAGCCCCGGTAAATGTGTACTTGGGAATGTCATTGGTTTATCCATGTCTTTTTATCAATTAAAAAATCGATTTTTGGTCAAAAATGATCAAAACGGGAGTAGCAGTCTGTGATAAGAAGAGATTCAACTGAAAATCCTATATTCAGTCAAATAGAGTTGTAAAAGAATATAATTAAAATTGTGCATGGAATATGAAAATAAGGTTAAATTTAAAAGAATATTTAATGTGTAAATATACATTCAAAAATAGCTCACAGTAGAGACATCTATGAAAAGCTTAAATGAGTAAAAATGAGTAATTTTGACTAAAATAAATTTATTTAATTTAAAATATCATATAAATTTTTGTGAGCGATAGTTACCCAGAAATTATTTGAAAAAGGAAAAATAAAAATCAGGTAAAAAGTTTATTTTAATTTTGAATTTGCAAGTTTTCGAGTAAATATACTGTTCTTCAAGGGGCTGATACTCTATGTACAATCTCTTAATAATTTTTATACAAACCTAGCCGAATGACCCGGGCAACGCCCGTGTTTTACCCGATTGAATGTTTTGATTCAAATACTATTTTTTACAATTATAAATTGGCGCCTTATATAAATGCATATGTTAGTTAATAACTATAGCCTATGTGCTTTATCTGTCTATGTACTCTTGGCTTCCGTAGGCGTCTCTTACTGGGAAAAAGAAAGAGAGGATTCCATTTAGTTATTAACTAATATATGCATTTATTTAAAGAGCGACCCGCTCCAACACAATGGTTACAAAAACGAAAAAGCGAGTGGGGGGGGGGGGGGGGGGGGGCAAAGGTGGCGTGATCGTAGCCGACCAATAGGAGGGCGCCATTCCAAAAAAAAGCAAACGGTGACAGAGATGACTGATGAAGAATGACGCTCGTAACTGTATATAGAATAATTGAATAACTTTTGTTATAGAGTATACGCCCACATTAAAGAGCAGTGTATTTGCTCGAAAGCTTGCAAATTTAAAATTAAAATATTTTTTTTTACCTGATATTATTTTTTTCAAATATAAATGTATATTTATATTTTAATATATTAAGAAAAAAGGCATCTCCTTATCGTGCAACTGAAAGTTTCTGATGGCTTGCGCCATCTATCGGAATAAATATCAACTATTCTCGTTGATTTTTAATTATTCCAGAATTGGCCAAATACCCATTCTTGATTAATCAAGAAAAGTTAACCACGGACGCGTTTCGGGCTGTTGGCTCTCATCAGCGTGGTGCAAGCTGTACCTCAACGACCAAAAAAATTGGTCATTAAGGCATCCTGAAAAATCATGAAACAGGTAGTTAAGGCCAGAATTGCGTGAGAACGCTACACAATGTGAAAAAAATAGTACAAATGTGATATTGTACTGGGATAAGGTGCGTAAATTAAGAAAAGGGCATCTCCTTATCGTGCAACTGAAAGTTGCTAATGGCTTGTGCAATCTATCGGAATATATATAAATATCAACTAATCATGGATTATTTCATTAATCCAAAATTGGCCACTAAACAAATTGATTTAGAAAGAATAATTACATTCTGTAAATGTATCAGACAATAAAAACCTGCAGCTCCAGAACACATTTTGGCTTGCATTAGATGCACTAAACAGGACCTTTGGGAGAGGCCGCTGCTCATCATAAAACAGCTCGAGGAGCATGAAATCATGGAATTCGTGTAATCTTTATACAAGGGGATAAGAAACAACAACATCATACAATAATTTATAGACCAAAAAAATATATTATATTAAAAAAAAAAAGTCCCTCGAGCCGGATTTGAACCAGCGACCTAAGGATCACCGTTGAAACATCTACAGTCCTCCGCTCTGCCAACTGAGCTATCGAGGGATAAAGTAAATTTCTAATAGTGCTTTATAATATTAAAGAAATACTTGTTATTTTTTTATACATAGAATAAAGATATATGTTTATATTACCATTTATCTAATATTTATAAATTTATTACTAAGCACTTGTTCAAAATTGGAGGAAAAAGGTCACACTACCAAAAGTGACCTAGATATTTTAACATTTCTTTTGGTGACGCCCCTGGGCTTGGTTTCGCCCTCCAGCTCCGTCATCACGGCCGAATTACCTTCTTTTGATTGGCTGATGACGTTACACTCGAGTACCAAACATAAGGGGGAAACTATTTTAAAATAATTTGCATATATTCTAAAAAAAAAAAGGCATATCCTGACCTCACAAATTACTATTTTTAGATTGCAGAGCGCCATCTAGCGGAATAAATGTAAACTAAACGTTGATTTATGTTTATTAGATTATATTGGCCAAGCTGTTTTATTGATAAATCAAGTAAAGCCAAATACATGCGCGTTTCGGGCTGTTGGCCCTACTCAGTGTAGTGTAGGCGGTACCTCAACGACCAAAGTAAGTTTTAAAAAAAATTTGTTATAATCAATGGGGAGAAAAAACTTAATTCTGTTGACGTTATGTGGCGCTGAGTTTGTTGTTGACACACATTAAATATGTTATAACACCTTGATAAAGGTTGGCGTTCAGCCAACTGAAATATTAGTAAAATAAATTATATTTTGATCCAATATATGCCTTTTTAATTAAAGATTTATTTATGGATTGCTCTATTTTCAAAAAGATAGACAACAACAACAACAACAAAAGCCTTTATTGAGGACCTCTCGTCCTATAAAGGATTCGCCAGTTTACAGAGTAATTGAAGAGAAGAGAACTAAGAATACAGAGAGAAACCTATATGTAGTAGGTATAGTATAGTATTTTCTACACTGTGACTATATACAACCGCAACAACAAGCCTTTTACTGGAATCAAAGTCCCATACAGGATTCGTCATTCTAGTCCTGACAAAGATTATTTACATATAATTATTTACATCAATTAGATTATGTGTATAGCTTCCTCTTCTCTTCAGCCGTCTTCCAAAATTTGAACAACGCAAACGCTCCAGCTCTGTTTCTCACCACCTCCTTATTTTCAAAAAGATAGAACAATATAGCAATAAATTTCTAAAAATAGAACAAGCCATTTTACCAAGTGGGGTTTGCTGAAAGTAATATAACAATATAAAGGCTATATATTAGATTTATTAATAACCTTGTCCAGGGAGAGAGCAAAAATGAAGAAATATTTCCAAGAAAATTGAGACAGAAATATTTTTGAATTAGTTTCTCCTTATAGACATTTGTTCCATGGTTACCATTTATCCTATAAAGTATGGGTTATTTTTATACCAACTTTAGATGATATA
>CP092876.1:13488501-13508965 GCA_030710605.1 Cordylochernes scorpioides | reverse complement strand
CCTTAAGGTTAGAAATAATCGTTATTTCTCTTTTAAATAAATTTTGATTTTCCATTGAAAATAAACTCATGCGGGATAATTTTTAAATGTCGTTTTACAGAAACTATGCATATAGAATAGTTAGAACATTTACATGCAAATATCTACACAGGATATAACGTGTGTTTGGCAATAAATATTTAAATATAATCATTGTGAGAAACAATAGTAAAGATATTTTTTTCAAACAAGAGAATCCATTCTTTAATGATTAACTAATCCTATAAATTGACAGACGAATATATATCCAAATTTCATCGGCTGCTGTAGAAATTAAAACAATTATCACTTACTTATTATCGTGTTTTTTAAATAGGTGTTGTAAAAAAGCTAATTAGCGAATTAGATAGAGTAACTTAATTAGTTAAAAATTCTATTTTTTTTTTTTTTTTGCCCTATAATCTAATTCTCAGGGGACCTCTTTTAGCCATTATTAGATGGTTAAAAGATAATAGATTTAATAAAACAGATTTTAAAATCATATTATACTAGAATGAATGAATCGGGCAATGTTTCCCCAGAGTGCATTTTCACGCGTGTGTAAATTGAATTAAATTGAAGAGGGAGAAATGGAAAAAAAAAACTCGTATTACAAAAAAAAAATGTTTGAAAAACCTTCATTTTTTCAAATCAACGTTCAAAACAACTAATTGAATTTTCACTTATAAATTTATTGAACGTTCTATCCTCATTAATTAAAGGTATATAATATAAATCGCAATAACACACGCCGTAAAAATATATATCAACAACAAAAAGCCTTTATTTAGGGTCGCTGACCCTATACAGGATTCACCAGAGGTATGCATAAGAACAAAGCAGTGAGACAAAGGAAATAACGATATAGACAGAAGAAAAAGAAAAAAAAATAAGAAAGAGAAAGAGGAAATCAAGAAAAACAACACAAAAAGAGTAGCAGTAAGAAAGTGAGGAGTGAGTGTCACTTGGCCTTCTTCTGAGATATGGACTTGTGGAAACCATAAAACGCAGTAGCAATATACTTATTCTGGTTCATATTGTCAATTATTGATGGAAGTGAAGCACAGAGTTGCCCAGTTTTAAGCATAAGGGTTCTTCTTTCTTCTTTCAGAGCAGAGCAATCCAAAATATGTAAATATATATATATAGGGAATAAAAACATTAAGACGCGAGTGTTTCTTTCACACAATAAACCAAACTTCTACTGCCCTTACTGCGAGGAAAAAAATATATTGGGAGGGCTTGGCTCATCAATCGTTAACCCTGCCAGCGGTTTAGTCAATTTAAGAAGCGGCCTAGTAGATTAAATTGGCGAAACACCTGACCTTTTTATTTTTTATTTTTTTCTATTGAATTTTAAATGACTATATATATATATAGAAGCATAGGTCGCCTCTCCCGTCAAAATAGACGTCTAAAATCTGACGCCATCTATTGACCGTCGCCGCAACTAGCGGCCTCGGGTCGGTGACAAAGCCACAACACCAGCTTTGGCAAACTGAGAAGCGTCCACCTAGAGACCATGGTTTCGGGCTAATGGCCCTCGTCAGTCTAGGGCGGACTTTATTTCATGAGATCCACACGGGATCTAATGGAATATTCACAATCTACCAAAGAGGTGTTTAGCTGGCAAGGTGGCTAGGCCAAATCTATGGCTAGAATATATATGGAAAATTTGCCGGGAGAAAATTGATCCATAGAAGCATAGGGCGCCTCTCCCGTCAAAATAGATGGCGTCAGGTTTTGGCGTTAATTTTAACTGAAGAGGCGCCCTATGATTTTTAAAATTAATTTCCTCCCAGAAAATTTCCATATATGTATATATAATTACAAATTCTCTGACAAATTTGATGACCTCAATGACCAATAATTCCAAAATAATTCGAATCCCTAATTGAATTACTACAGACATCTATTTTATTTGGAAGAGAAAATAATTCAATAATTGAATTTTCTCTATGAACGGTGGGGGAATTATTCAGCGTAATTAATGATCTGGTCACCCTGACCTCGTTAATTTCGTTCCCAGCGTATCTCGGGATCATTAGCTTATAGTTAGACAGCAGACTTTCTCAATGTCTTGTGTTTCTTTATTCTTCACGGATCACGTAAAAACATACTAGACAATTGTATAGACAATACTTTTATTGACATCTTGTCAATACATACAAAGTGTACAGTCTGCACTATTTAAAAAATATATAATATGGATTATATACACTATGTACAATGAATATGGCGCTTCTGCCAGCGCTGAAGAGTTTGGTGGAGAATCGCCAGTGGGTCTCCAGCGACACCACGTATTTCGTGATCTACGAAGAATACGTAGATCGCGTATTTCGCCGCTGAGGAAATGGCGATGGCGTGGTCCTCGAGACCAACTGGAAAGATCCAGGACTGCAGGTCCGGCGGCCGGCCGATGAACATACTAGATGGAAAGCTACAATGTTTTCAATAACATATTCCATGAACGATTCATCAGACAAATGTTTACTCTCATAAACAACTACCTCCAGGATAAACACCAGCAGTTTCTTCCTTCTTCTTCTTCTTTATCTCCACTTAATCATATCAGGGTGTCAAGCTTGTAAATCTTGAGACTTTTGATGGTGTCTGCTGGGGATGAGTAGAGCTCATCAATGGATAAATCAATACAGTCAATAATGTGTTTTGGGGTTGTAGGTTGACACTTAGTACATAGTGGGAAAACCTTTGCAACCATTCTGGAAAGTCATTGTCCGTAGATGACTAGACTTAAGTCTGGAAAACCAGCAGTTTCCTTTTATATGAATGGTCTTTCATGGGAGGTTTAACTTTATTGTTAATTTTATTATGTATATCATAACTATAAATACAACAAGTCTTTTATTGAAGACGTATGCCCAACACAGGATTCGCCCTGGTGCATAATTATTGTCTGAATCCACGATATACATGGTAAAAGGTACTACTTCCTTAAGTTTTGTCCCTACCACGTACAACACAATACTATTAAGAAAAAAAAGCCATCTCCTGATCGTGCAACTAAAAGTTTCTGATTACTTGTTCCATTTGTCGGGGGAAAAATATATATTAAAAAAGTCCCTCGAGCCGGATTTGAACCAGCGACCTAAGGATCACCGTTGAAACATCTACAGTCCTCCGCTCTGCCAACTGAGCTATCGAGGGTTGTCGAGTTTGTGGTACACGAGAACGTAACGTCACCAGACAATACAAAGAAAGTAGTTCGGCCGTGATGACGGAGCTGTAGTGTGAAAAAAAGGGCAGCACTAAAAGAAATGTTAAAATATCTAGGTCACCTTTGGTGAGTGTCACCTTTTTTGGACTTTTTTCAAACAGGGTTCAGTAAAAATAGATATATATTAGACAAATGGAAATATATATTTATTTATTCTATATATTTAAAAAAGTAATATATTTTCCTTCAATATTATAAGGTACTATTAGAATTTATCTTTCATCCCTCGATAGCTCAGTTGGCAGAGCGGAGGACTGTAGATGTTTCAACGGTGATCCTTAGGTCGCTGGTTCAAATCCGGCTCGAGGGATTTTTTTTTTAATATTATTTATTTCCCGACATATGGAACGAGCCATCAGAAACTTTTAGTTGTGTCCAATAAGCATACTTTTTTCTTAATAGTATTGTGTTGTACGTGGTAGGGACAAAACTTAAGAAAGTTGTATCTTTTAGCATGTATATCGGGATTCAGACAATAACTCTGTACCAGTGCGAATTCTGTATAGGGCATAGGGTCCCAATGGCTTGTTGTATATAGTTATGATATACATCATAAAATTTAAATATAAAGTTAAACCTCCCATGAAAGACCATTCATATAAAAGGACACTTTTGGTTTTCTATACTGGTCATCTACAGACAATGACTTTCCAGAATGGTTGCAAGGTTTTCCCACTATGTATTAAGTACAATTCTCAGCCTGCAACCCCCAAAACACATTATTGACTGTATTGACTCATCCATTGATGAACTCTACTCTTCCCCAGCAGACACCATAAATAGTCTCAAGCTTTACAAGCTTGACACCCTAATATGATAAAATTAAACCTCCCATGAAAGACCATTCATATAAAAGGACACTGCTGGTTTTCTACACTGGTCATCTACAGACAATGACTTTCCAGAATGGTTGCAAGGTTTTTCCCACTATGTACTAAGTTCAATTCTCAACCTACAAACCCCAAAACACATTATTGACTGTATTGTCTCATCCATTGATAAGCTCTACTCATCCCCAGCAGACACCATAAAAAGTCTCAAGATTTACAAGCTTGACACCCTAATATGATTGAGTGGAGATAAAAAAGAAGAAAAAGGAAGAAACTGCTGGTGTCTATCCTGGAGGTAGTTATTTATAGAGGTAAACATTTGTCTGATGAATCGTTCATGGAATATGTTATAGAAACATTGTAGCCTTCCATCTAGTGTTTTTTTACGCTGAAAGAACAAAGAAACACAAGACATTGAGAAAGTCTGTTTTCCAAGTATAAACTAATGGAACCTATGCCCTACACAGGATTCCCCCTGGTACAGAGTTATTGTCTCAATCCCGATATACATGCTAAAAGATACAAATTTCTTAAGTTTTGTACCTACCACGTACAACACAATACTATTAAGAAAAAAGGCATCTCCTTATCGTGGAACTAAAAGTTTCTGATGGCTTGTTCCATCTGTCGGGAAAAAAATGATATAAAAAAAAAGTCCCTAGAGCCGGATTTGAACCAGCGACCTAAGGATCACTGATATACATCTACAGTCCTCCGCTCTGCCAACTGAGCTATCGAGGGTTACTATTTGATCAACCCTACAGCAACTCTTAATTGCACCTTCAGGAGATATTCTTTTTCTTAATTTATCCACCTGATATCTGTATAATTTCGTTTTTGAAATATATTTTGGCAATACTCTTAATCCCTTATAAACAGAACTCATAATCACACACATACAGCTTTATTAAGATTACCGATCTTATACAGATTCATCACAGGAAGAAAGGAAACATAGATAGAACTCCTATACTCCAGGCAGCACAGAACCCAACAACAGTCTCCAGGTCCGACACATGTCCAGTGGCCACACCATACATAGGTTAGCGTATCACTGAAAAGACGAGTGTGGAATTAGCCGCGTTTTCACACAACTCATAAATAAAATATTTCATTCTCTCTATCTTATCTTTCTACACAACACAAGCGTATTTCTCCAAGTTATTTCTATTTTAGATAAATCATACCACCAAAAGAAAGTCACTGTATGTGGGTAGCAATTTAATAAATTAATTAAAATACAGAATATTTTAAAACTCCCATCTCTCTTTAAAGAGATAATATTCCAAATGCGAAAACACAGTAGTCGAAAATGTCTTTCTTTTCTAAAAAAGAAACAAAAAAACATTACTTATAATTATAAATTATTTTTCACAGAAAGAAGTAAATAGAATGTGACTATTTTAGTCAAAAAAGAATAATTTAATTTTCGTTGACTTCACAGAACAAGAAAAAGAAAAAATTAAAATCGCCTTATTTTAATTTTTATTATTAATGCCATTGCATAAATGTAACACCTCAAACAGCGTATTTGTTTCTCTGCTTTTTCTATATTGCCTGTGTATAAGTTCATGCCAAGGCCTTTATTTCTTCTTTTACCCTTATTTGATACATTGTAAATAACATTGTGCTGATTATTGTTACTATTACTGTGTTATTTCTGTATATATACCCCCTTCTACTCTGAGAAATATGTATAAGACTAAAAGGTCGTAATAAAGTTTTTTGTTCTTGTATTTATTTGTTTCTTTCTTTATTGGAAATAGATAATCTCTAAGTGATTAATTTTTTCCTCTTGTTCTGTCAGATTTCTGATTTCTTATAAGGGTCGTGGTTGACTAAAAATCGACATTTTAAACCACTCATCCACCGACCATCTGAAAGCAGTGGATAAACGAATTAGAATTTTGAAGAATTTTGACGTGTCTGTTCTACACATGTTTTTTTTTCCAATCTTCTCGTTGGGCTAAGGATAAGATATTTAAGATTGTTCTTCCTGAGAGTAGAATTTATGTTTTTTCTTGCGACATCATGCGAATGTAAGAAAGACCAAGAGAGCTAGAAAGAACCATGGTAGAATGTAAAGAACTTAGCTGAATGAGAGGACAAAGCTAATGAAGGAATTAATGGTCCTCCATACAAAGCACGGTTCATTATAGGAGAAGAAAGGAAGGATAATTTATTTGAGCGTCCGATCTCAATTTTTAAGTTCCTGGGTCGAAGGACTGGCAAACAATTGATGCTATTTGGGGCGGGTATGCAAATCAAATTTGGATCGATGGCTAGCCGGCTGGGGAATGAGGCGTTGTGGAGTTTACATTCCTTGTTCTGTTTATAGAAATCTGTTTATTGAAAACTAGACGGGTGACCCGGGCTTCGCCCCGGGATTGACCCGTGTGCATATCTACCCGAGTGATATATATTTAAATAAGATTTTTTTATAATTGTTTGTTATTAGCATTATCTATCTGTTTGCATCAGCATAATTTAATCTAATCTTTGATAGAGGGCGCTGTTCGTGAGCTAAGTAGAATAATTTGAATATATAGTTTTAATAATTGTTTATATATTTTTTAAAATAGCCTATCGTCTTCCCCGTATTTTTTACCTATGTATGGAAATTTTGGTTTGAATTAGTGAACAACTGCGAATTTGTATACCGGACATACAAACAAATATACAAACATTGATTTTTATATATATAGATGAGAGAGAGAAATTGAGATGTATGATATGTTTCTATTATAGGTTGAATATTAATAGTGAAAGTTATTTTATAAGAAATTACACTTTATATATATTTAGATATCTTTAAAGATAAATAAAAGATACACCTTTTTTATGCTACTATAATTATTTTTATTCTTTTTATAATTCTTGCACACGTGCACATTATATAAAAAACATTTTGTTATTTACAAGATGATGATAAAAATGTTCGTTTCGAATCAAAACAGAGTAAAGTAATAATATATCACTGATATATTATCTTTAAACAAAACAAATCAATATTTCAACACAAAGCAATAACGCGCCATCTATACATATAAAATAAAAGGACTTAAAAGCGCGAATGTTTCTTTTATACATAAAACGAACTTCTACTGTCCATATGGCCTTGTCTTTATAGTTTGCTGAAGAGCATTGCTCGAAGCAAATATTTGAATGTAATTCTACTGTCCTATAAGCTTATGTCCATAGTTTACTTGAAAACCATTTCTAAGATTCCATCCTTCAGTGTAGCATATAAAAGCAGAATGATCCAATACAGTTTTAGAGCTCCGAGAAGCGGTCTGGTGGATTAAATTGGCGAAACCGCTGGGAGGGTTCACCACTGATGAGCCAAGCCCTCCCAATATATTTTTTCATCGCAGTAAGGACAGTAGAAGTTCGTTTTATGTATAAAAGAAACATTCGCGCTTTTAAATCCTTTTATTTTAAATCAATATTTGTTTATTGAAAATGAGAGAGAGAAATTGAGATGTACACATCAACTGTCTATTACCCTACCTATGTTGTAAGAATATAAACTCAAAAGAAGTTTCTTATAGAAAAAGCTCTCTTTTTGAGTTTATAATCTTACAACAGAGAGAGAAATTATATAAGCACGAATTTTTCTTTTATACACAAAACAAATACAGTAAAATCTCCTATAACGCGATTAATATGTTCCGTATTGTATGAAATTGCGTTATAGGAATTTGCGTTATACGAAATAAAACTTTTTTTTTTTTTGCTTATCCCTAGTACACGTGGTACAGGCCATGATAATCATGGTGGGTAGTTAGCGACTGCTTTTTACTGTAAGCGCACCACATGTCTACACATGTGAAAGCAGTTCGACTTTGCACTTACAAATGTGCCAGAGCCCCGTTTGGTTACTTGCACTCGCTGGTGGGGTTGGACTTTTGCAAGAATCGGGGGGCCATTGGAGCATTTTTTTTTTAACAGAAAAGTGTCCAATGCGGGGATCGAACCCGGGTCGTTGTGGTCGTAAACCAAACGGTTTAACCAGCCTTCCACCGACCCCCCAAATAAAACTTGTATAACGCGAATGTTGTTAGGGTAAATTGTTAGTGACAAATATCATGTTAAAAATGTATTGTATAAAATGATGTATATAGGAAAAATAATTATATACTAAAACAAAAACTAAATGTTATATTATTTTATATGCAAATGTATTGTACAGTTGTCAATAAGGAAATTTCCGCATTTTATTTTATAACGCGTTATACGAAAATTCGCGTTGTATAAAAAAATTTGTCGCAATTTTTTTTATCGCGTTGTACGAAATCGCGTTGTAAAAACTCGCGTTATAGGAGAGTCTACTGTATTCCAATTATTTATATATAATTCTACTGTCGTATAAGCGTATGTACATAAGTTTTCTTGAATACCATTTCTGAGATTCCACCCTTCAGAATAGTCCAATACAGTATTAGAGCTCTAAGAAGCGGAATGGTAGATTAAATTGTCGAAACCGCTGGGAGGGTTTACCATTGATGAGCTAAGCCCTCCCAATATATTTTTCCATAGCAGTAAGGACAGTCGAATTTTGTTTTGTTTATAAAAGAAACATTCGTGCCTAAATCCTTTCATTATATATATATACTCGTTCAATTTGGACAGCGCTGTATGCGTTTACAAGGGCGTCGGGAACAAGTATCAGCGCCTAGTCCTTGAATCTTTGGTCTCGCACTGCACGCCCAGTTTCAACCGAAAAATCGACCTCCCACCCCAATACTCCGTGTTTTACCTCGCCAATCCCCCCAGCTGAACTATTTACCTACTTTATTTGGCTATCTTTCATGTCCATAGTTTTAAAATATTTCCAAGTTGTAACCTGAAGAAGGGCATTCTTGCCTGAAAGCTTGTTTTTTACCATTAAAAGAAAATCATCACGTTTTTATCGCCTTCATTTCAAATATATATATATATATATATAAATGACGTGTTATTGATTTATTTAGATTTGTTTATTATTACATATTTAGTTAACCCAGTAGGTTCCTGGAGCCATGACAAAAGTCACCCACTACCCGGGCTGACACCTAAGTCTTCTTGATAAATATTTGTTTAGAAATTTATTTTTCTGAATACTCTCACACAATCTCATTCAGTTCTCTATCTTTGTTAGCATTTTTGAAGAAAACCCTCAGAGCAGATACAATAGCATTCAATTCACATACTCAAATTATTTTTAAATCAAATTGATGTAAAGAGATTATTTTTTTATTTATCCCTAAGTACACGTGGTACAGGTCATGATGATCCTTTTTTTTTTTTTTGCTTATCACTAGTACACGTGGTACAGGCCATGATAATCATGGTGGGTAGTTAGCGACTACTTTTACTGTAAGCGCATCACATATCTACACATGTGAAAAGCAGTTCGACTTTTCACTTACAAATGTGCCAGAGCCCCGTTTGGTTACTTGCACTCGCTGGTAGGGTTGGACTTTTGCAAGAATCGGGGGCCATTGGAGCATTTTTTTTTTAACAGAAAAAAAAGTGTCCAATGCGGGAATCGAACCCGGGTCGTAGTGGTCGAAAACATGATGATCATGGTAAGAAGTAATGATTGCTTTTACTGTAAGTATACAACATGTCTACATATCCAGAAATATAGAAGGTTTGGTTACCTTCATTCATTGGTAAGGATGGAATTTTTCAAAAATCGAGAACCATTGAAGAAATATTTTTCTTTAAATTGAGGCAAATGCGATATTTAATCTTGGGTTGCGACTGTCAAATATCGACGGTTGACATTCCTCTTTCGAAACTATTTTAGGCGCGTAAGATTCTTTTTGAAATTAAACAATTACTACTGACCTTACTGCAATGGAAAAATTATTAGGAGGGCCTGACTCATCAGTGGTGAACCCTCCCAGCGGTTTCGCCAGTTTAATCTACCATACCGCTGTTATATTGCATTTTTCTAACAATTTATTCCGCCTTCTACATGCTAACAGGTAAGCATTTTAAGGCTCAGTATATTGCATTTTTCTATCTTCCTTTTATAGTGATACTATTGCTAGACTCTTGGAATGGATATTTTAGATGAACTATTGACATAAGCTTTGAGGACAGTAGAATTACGTACAATTATAAATATATAATATGCTTCATGCAATCGCTCTTCTGCAAATATCAAATTGTGTCTTTTATTAGAACATTTATATTACGATGCACTAGCGCGCCATCTGTTATGAAAAATCGAAACTATTTTTATTTCAAAAAAATCTTACGCCTCTAAAATAGTTCCGAATATTCATTACAGATGGCGCGCGAGTGCATCATAATACTCCTCTTTAACCAACCTTACATAAAGAAACAACTGTGTTGAAATATTGAATGATTTAACACTTTGGTGTTTGATATGTGTAGATACTACGCCATCCTTCACCCAGTCAAGTCACGGTACCTATGCACCCTCAGCCAAGCTCGACGTGTCATAGCGGCCATCTGGGTGGCTTCTTTCATTACCTCCATCCCTGTCATCTTTGTCCAGGTACCTCAATATCATATCTGTGTCTATGTACTTCTCACAATCACATCATCTGTGTCTATGTAACCATAACAATCACATATATATTTGAAAATAAACACAAGGTACCATAGCATGTTTTAAAATTTCTTATTCAATACTTTTGTCTGAAGATGGTAACAACGCTGTTGCCGCAACGTGATACACTATTTACTTATTTAGATTTGATCTTATAACCTTGTGTTTATAATCTATAATCCAAATAAGTAAATAGTGTGTGACGTACCGGTAACAGCATTGTTACCATCATCAGACAAAAGTACTGAATAAGAAATTTTACTCATAGCATGCTTTAAAATTTCTCATTCAGTACTTTTGTCTGCAGATGGTAACAACGCTATTACCGAAATGTCACACTAATTATTTATTTTGTCTTATTACCTTGTGTTTATAATCTATAATCCAAAATGCACAATTTGGATTATTGATTATAAACACAAGGTAATAAGACCAAATCCAAATAAAGAAATAGTGTATGACGTTTCGGTAACAGCGTTGTTACCATCTTCAGATTTCAGTACTTTTGTCTGAAGATGGTAACAACGCTATTACCGAAATGTCACACACTATTTATTTATTTGTATTTAGTCTTATTATCTTGTGTTTATAATCTATAATCCAAATCTTATCATATTTGAAAATATAAAATTTCTATCGATCATTTCCTTTGTCTCACTGCTTTGTTCTTATGCATACCTCTGGTGAATCCTGTATAGGGTCAGTGACCCTAAATAAAGGCTTTTTGTTGTTGTTAAAAAAATTTCTATCGATCGCTACTTTTTAAAATAAAACAATTTTCTACTACCCTTACTGCAATGATAAAAAAATAATGAGAGGGCCTGGCTCATCAGTAGTGAACCTTCATTGGCAGAATAGCCTGCCCTAGAAAGAGCTAGTCTATACATTCATGTTGTTCCTGCAGAACGAAATTTTATATCAAAATCTTTCTATTCATCTTTATCTTTCTTCTTTTTAATTCTCTTCATCTTTTTTACCCTGAAACTCAATACAATTTGAAGTTCTTTTTCATTTTCAAACACTTAGTTGAACTTTTATTTTAAACTACTTAATTGTAAAGAACTCTTCCTAGTAAAATTTGCAATAAACAAGGCATAAGGAAGATGGGTGTCTTTATTATATAGAATAAGAACGAGCTTTCGGGTAAAAACCCTTCTACATGTGGCTATCACATAGCAAGATGGACCCCTGTTTATTGCAAACTACCCAATTATTTACAAAAATATGCAACCATATCTAATTATACATCGTTACATTTATGCTTTTAGAAATACAATATCCTTAAAAAAGTATCATAAAAATATTTGTTAAGGTTTCAAATATTAATTAACTTTTTTTTCAAGTAAATGACTTTTTAGAAATCTGACTCTGCAGAAAACAGTGATTAAATAAAAGGGTTTTAAGTGTAACTGAAATCACAGGGGAAAATTTTCTTTGAAAAACAATACAATATTCTCTAACTTGAAATTAAAACTCATGGAGCAAAACCTAAGGAAGTGGAAATTCTTTGGTGTCGCCGGTTGTCTGTTTTTTGAAAGAGACAGAAGCAATTTTGTTCACACTTGGTTATCTCGTATGTCTTCAATAAAGAATAAACGTCAAAATAGTTTAAATGTTTATTTTTTAAATAAAATAATTTTCTACTGTCCTTACTGCAATGATAAATTAATGGGAGGGTCTGGCTCATCAATTGTAAACCCTTTCAGCGGTTTCGCCAGTTTAATCTACCATACCGTTGTAATATTGTATAAGGGCCTTGCTCATAAGTGATGAACCCTCCCAGCGGTTTCGCCAGTTTAAATATCCTTTCCTAGAGGACAGCTACACTATCAGTATATACTCGTATATACTGATACTGATAGTGTAGCTGTCCTCTAGGAAAAGTTATTTAAACTGGCGAAACCGCTGGGAGGGTTCATCACTTATGAGCAAGGCCCTTCAATTAATCTATTATTGTTGTAAAAGAGCAGTATATATATATATATTTTTGGATAACTATAGAACACACGTCGAAAATAATTTAAAATTCCTTAAACTATGAGTATATTCTATGAAAAAAGGCTTCTCCTTATCGTACAACTGAAATTTGCTGATGGCTTGCGCCATCTATCGGAATAAATATCAACTATTCTCGTTGATTTTTAATTATTCTAGAATTGGCTAAATACCCATTCTTGATGGCGCAAGCCATCAGAAACTTTCAGTTACACGATAAGGAGATGCCTTTTTTCATAATTATGCACCTTATCCCAGTACAATATTACATTTGTACTATTTTTTCACTATGAGTATACTCTCATTGTAAGAGATATTGTCACATGTAGACAATTAAGAAAGATAAACTTCAGGATGACACAGCAATTTTTTTAAGCCACAAACTAAAATGTCATAAAATACAAGAAAAGCGCAATAAGGGAAGTATACAGAGTATCAAAATATAAATATCCAAAATAATAATCTTGAAAAAAGGCATCTCCTTATCGTGCAACTGAAAGTTGCTGATGGCTTGCGCCATCTATCGGAATAAATATCAACTATTCTCGTTGATTTTTAATTATTCCAGAATTGGCCAAATACCCATTCTTGATTAATCAAAAAAAGCTAACCACGGACGCGTTTTTTCACATTAATAATCTGTTTGTTTTATAAAAAAAAATATTTAAGTGAAAACGCATATATTAGATTTTTAAAAAAGTTTATTAACCAATATATCAGTTGGCTCTGATGAAATATTGTTATAAATATATTATATTTTGATCCAATATATGTCTTTTTAATTAAATATCTATTTATGGATTGTTCTCTATTTTCAAAATACAGTCGAAATTGGATAATTCGAAGCCCAAGAGACAAAAAAAAATCGAATTAAAAACGGAAATTCTATTTATAGGAAATTCTAGAGACCAAAATAATATTTAAATCAAAGACGTTTAAATTAAGCAAGTTAAACTGTATAAATATTTCGCTATAATACGGGAGGTTAACTCTTTATAAATGGAAGTGTTATGAAACCAAGGAAAAAAAGTCAATAAGATGGTGCGCAATAAATGTAGTGTACTAGATAAGCCATATAAGTTTCAAGAAGTCCAGAAGGTGACAAAGAAGCCTGTCGTGACAAGTAGAATGACATTCCCTCTCGACAAAGTGCAAAGAGACCATTACAGGTTGATGAGATAAGGAAATGGTAATGTACTTCCCACTATTGAGATGGTATCTGAGCCGTCTTAAGGAAATGGGCCAGAGATTGTTCGAGGCGGTCCCTAGGGCTGTATTTGAACTGAGAAATTTGTGGTCACATCTGTTATTCTATCCTTATAGAATATTTAATTCTCTCTTGTATCGTTTTTTATAACCTTTATTTCATGATGCATTAACGCGCCATCTGTTATCAAAATTCGAAACTATTATAGACTCCTATGATTCTTTTTAAAAATAAACAATTTCTACTGCCCTTACTGCAATGGAAAAATAAATATATGAATATGAAAAATAAATGAAAAAATATTTCCCTTGCAGTAAGGACAGTAGAATTTTTTTTTATTTTTAAAAAGAATCATGCGCGTCTATAATAGTTTCGAATTTTGATAACAGATGGCGATCTAATGCATCATAATATAATTTCTACTTTCCTTACTGTAATGAAAAATTTAATGAGAACTACCCTTCCATTAATTCTTCCATTGAAGTAAGGACAGTAGAAATTGTTTAATTTTTAAAAGAATCATACGCGTCTATAATAGTTTCGAATATTCATAACCTTTATTTATTAAAAGAATCGTTAAAAATAGACGAAAATATAATATTTAATTGAATTTCTTGAAATGCAATCGAATACATCATCAATTTGACACACAGTGACTTTTATTGAAGACGCACGAGATAATAAAGTAGGGAATAATGTCTCTGTTCTCTTCAAAGATAGAAAATCGACGTTTCTACGAGAAGGGCTATAAAATCGGTTGAATTTACCAGACAGGTATTTAAGCTGATGATGTTTGCAAGAGCTGATTTTCAGGCAAGAATACAACATAAAGCTGTGTATATTAAAAAAGTCATATCCTGACCAGGAGCACATGTGCTTTACAGAAGGCAGAGCGCCATCTGGTGGAACAGAAATCAACTAATCATTGATTTAGCCTGTTCCCTGATATTTGTCCAACCCAATTTCTTGATAAATCAAGAAATGCCATCCCCGAACGCGTTTCGCGCTTTTGGCGCTCGTCAGCGTGGAGTAGGCTGAACCACTGCGACCAAAAAAATATGTTTTGGTCCCAGTGGCTTCCTGAAAAACCAAGAAATGGATATTTAAGGCCAAACTTGCGTAAATACGCTTAGCACATGAAAAAAACGAAAGAAAAAATAAAAGATAAAAATATCAGGTGTTGAAATCAATATTAAAAATGGCATATCCTGACCAGGAGCACATGTGCTTTACAAAGCTGTGTATAGGGATGATATTCATTTACTAAAAAAACGGTTGTGCTTTAACATATTCTTTATCATCACTCTATAACGTCCTGTACTGGGAGTGATAAACCAAAATGCTTTGTTTCTATACATTTTAAAGGGAGAGGTGCCTTTTTTGGTACATATTTGGTTATGTAAAAATATTCTTTCATTTAAAATTATATTTCATATATTCAAATACTCTGTTAAATCGACCACCAGAGGTCACCGCTTTCCCTTTATATAATCCATTGTTGTTGTTTCCCGATGGCCTGCTCAAACTTTTTATAAATTATGTAAATAAGTTTTTTTTTTATTCTTATGCCTTAAGTCGGGCAGTACTTTTATCAAATTATGTTTTTATATATTGCATAAGCTCAATTAATGCTATTATGATCTGAACTACAAGGTGCGTTCATTAATTTCCAGGACTGGTTAAAAAATAAAATAAATAAAAAAGCTAAAGAAAAATTTTTTATACAGAGTTAAATATTGGACATTCGACCACACCTGACTGAAAGCACGAGTCTCGTGGCGCACGCGTCGATCTAAAAATAGAACAAAACAACTTCCTTGTAAGGTTCGCATTTCTAATTTTAAAATGGCCATTTTCGAAGAGCAGAGAATCTGCATTAAGCTTTGTTTTAAATTGAAAAAAAGTGCTACTGAGACGTATGAATTGATTAAAGAAGCTTTTGGCGATGCAGCTTTATCCCGTTCAAGAACTTTTGAATGATTTTCACGCTTCCAAAAAGGTCGGGAAAAGGTAAACGATGATCAGCATACTGGGCGTCCAAGATCATTACGTTGCGAGGAAAACAAGCTCAAAATAAAGGAATTAATTAAATCTAACAGAAGAATTTCTATTAAAGACTTATCTTCAGAGACTGGACTATCTGTAGGACTGTGTCATCAAATAGTAACAAAAGATTTGGACATGATCCGGACGTCTTCAAAATTTGTTCCCCGGATTCTAACAGAGGAACAAAAGGAGGTTAGAATGGATGTCTGCAAAAACATGGTTAAAATGACTCGGACTGATCCAGAATGGATGCAAAAAATCATTACCGGGGATGAAACATGGGTGTATCAGTATGACCTGGAAACCAAACGTCAATCCAGCCAATGGATTGAAAGAGGGGAACCGAAACCCAAAAAGGCAAGATTTACAATATCCAAAGTCAAGACATTGCTTGTTACATTTTTTGATATTAATGGTTGGTTCACCATGAATTTATTCCTTTCGGACGTACAATTAATCAAAAGGTTTATTTGGGGATAATGAGGCGCTTAAGGGAGGCAGTGCGCCTCAAAAGACCTGAAAGATGGCAAAACAATTACTGGATACTTCACGTCGATAATGCGCGGCCGCACACAGCCCATGTTATTTTGCAGTTCTTGGCCAAGCATTCAACCATACAGATCCCTCATCCACTCTATTCCCCCGACTTAGCCCCCAATGACTTTTTCCTCTATCCTAAATTGAAAATGAAGTTAAAAGGAAGGAAATTTGACAACGTTGATATGATACAAGCTGAATCGAAGGCAACCTTGAGGAACCTCTCAAAAAGTGATTTTATCTCCTGCTTCGACAATTGGAAAAAAAAATGGAACAGGTGTATTGAGGCAGGAGGGGCATATTTTGAAAAATATTAAATTAGTTTTTTTATTTGTTTTATTTTCAAAGATACAGAGCTGTCCTGGAAATTAATGAACGCACCTTGTATTTTTAGTATTTTTGCCATGACTGCATTACCATAGCATAATCCTTAAGATAATCAAAATCAGCGAAAATCTTTTTATTTCCTAATATATATGAAGTAATTTCAACTAATAAGTTTTGATACAACATGTGAATGCTGTCTAGAAGTTGAAACACCATCTTTTGTTAGCTTGCCCTCTGACTAACCAAATTATACTTGCTTACTTTGACCTAATGCCATCTTTCTGTATATACTCAATCTTATGAAAACTTTGGTAAATTTAGAGCTATTTGTACACAGATTTATAAATCACTACTAATTCATCGTGTAAATAATTAAAGATATATATGTAAATAATTCTAATATAGCACAATAGTCTGATAGACTTCGTGCTTCTGTAATAATAAAATTTAAAAAAAATAAAATAAAAACTGAAAAGTTTTAACTTATGAAAAATAGTACAAAAGAGTAAAATTGTACCGATATCAGTTAGATAATTTAAGAAAAAGGCATCTGATCTTGCAAATAAAAGTTGCCTTAAATACCCTTTTCAAGATTTTCAGGATGCCTGAAAGACTTTTCTGGGTCTTTGAGGTTCAGCTTGCACCACGCTGATGAGGGCCAACAGCCCGAAACGCCTATATGGTTAGCTTTTCTTGATTAATCAAGAATGAGTATATTTTCGATAATTCTGGAATAATTAAAAATAAACGGATAGTTGATATTGTATCGTGCTTTATTTGTTATTTACATAATTTTAAATTGTATTATATTTACATAGTTTGACTTTAATTGTGTTATTGCTTCTTCTTCCAAAATCACTTTTTTAGGTACCGCTCAACAAGAACAACCTAGTTTATGATATTTACAACAATGAATAATATGTGAAGGTTATTCACATATTAAACAAAATGTTAACGTGCGATTAAATCCCGGTTCATGACTGTCGGGAATCGAGGGTGTTACCCACTCGTCCACCGACTTTTTTTTTGTGTGTCATTGCTATATATAAATGTAAATATAAAGTAATACTTAAAGCCTCCCCGCATAAGTTTCTTTTTTGTGAAAATCAATATTAATTTCAAAGAGAAATATGTACTATTTCTAACTTTTTGGATGACGTATGAAAGGTTGAATATATGAAGAGTAATGGTCTATATATGATTGGATGACGTATGAAAGGGTGAAAATGTGAAGAGTAATGGCGAACGGAAATATAAAAGTGTCCAGGGGCGGGAATCGAACCCACAACCTTCTGCTTACCGGGCAGGTGCCATGTCCACTAGGCTACCCTGGACGTATTTTTTCCGTTTTATATTATATACAGTATAAATGTGCATATCTACATTTTTAGAAGTAGACAGACCGTTGTTACAGAGAATAAAATTTGTTCGTGTTTACCTCTCCTCACGTCTATTTTTTAACGCGACAATATTTATTCCGATAGATGGCGTAAGCCATCAGTAACTTTTAATTACACAATCAGAGGAGATGTCATTTTTTCTTAAAGTTATAATTTATTTAAGGAAATCGAAAGACTTATATATCACTCATGTCGTTTTTTTTTTTTTGGTTGTTGAGGTACAGCTTGTACTACGCTGATGAGGGCCAACAACCCGAAACGCGTCCGTGGTTAGCTTTTTTCTTGATTAATAAAGAATGGGTATATACAGTATCATATTTCAATCGAGTCAAAACTGATCGAAAAAGAGATTACTAATTATTCAAAAAAAGACAAAATAATCTTGAAAGAAGTGAAGTCTTAAACGTCTCAGATTCCTCTCCAACTCCCTCTGATATCAAACTCACCCCCTCTCGACGACAAATTTGAATTTCAAATCGTTCATAAATGAGATTTATTCCTTTTTTTTTTAGAATAAAAGAAGATTTTTCTATAAATTTTATTTGTTTAATTTACTCTCCAAAAGATCTATATGTAAATTTAAGTATTAACGTGAGTTATCTGAAATAGAAAATATTCAATCCCTTTATAAAGATTAGCTTTTTCTTTTTTTTTGTATAGAATTATCTATCTACTTTGTGTATCCCTATTTCTAATTCTTTTTTTTTTTTATTATTGTAGCGTTTTTTGTTTTCACTTATTGAACTTTAAATTTATTTTTGAAATTTGTTTCTTTTTTTATCGTCTGATTGTGTTAGTAAATTATATTTATAGGTATTTATAAAGAAATAGTGTTAAAATAGATACTTTTTAGTAGTATCTGTTATTTTATATCTGTTTATGCAAAATTAATACGTTGTTATGCCTTGATAAAGGTTAGCGTTCAGCCAACCGAAATATTGGCAAATAACTCATTATATCAACCCAATATATGTCAATATATATATATATATATTTGAAATAATGAAGGCATATCCTGACCAAAAGCACAAGAGCTTTTTTAGATGGCAGAGCGCCATCTAGTGGATTAAAAATAAACTAAACGTTCATTTAACTTGCTCCGTGATATTTGACCAACCCAATCTCTTGATAAATCAAGAAAAGTCATCTACGAACGCGTTTCGCGCTGTTGGCGCTCGTCAGCGTGGAGCAGGCTGTACCACTGAGACCAAAAATATTTTTGTCCCAGAGGCTTCTTGAAAAATCAAGAAATCGTGATATATATAGTAAAATATAATATTTTATACAATTATATATTAGATAATAAAAATACATATATTGGATTGAATAAAAGATTTATTTCCCAATATTTCGGTTGGCTGAACGCTAACCTTTATCAAGGCATTACATGTATAATGGAAATACAAATGTAATGCCTTGTAATATATTATAATTGTAATATAATATTATAAATGTAAATATACAAATGTATATTTATATACATTATATTTTGAAAATAGAGCAATCCAATAAATAAATTTTTAATTAAAAAGACATATATTGGATCAAAATATAATTTATTTTACCAATATTTCAGTTGGCTGAACACCAACCTTTATCAAGGTATTATAACATTTTAAATTGTGTCAATAACAAACTCAGCGCCACATAACGTCAACAGAATTAAGTTTTTAAAAATATTTTGTTTTATTATTGTATTAATATTGTAATAATATTGGTAAAATAAATTATATTTTGATCCAATATATACATTATATTATAAACAATATAAAGGAAATTTTGAACCAACTAAAATTGTCATATACATGCTTTCAATCCTTATGTATAATAGTTAGAAAAAAATGTTTATATCTTAAAAAAAAAAACTGGTTACAAATGCGAGAAAAATAACAGAAAATTTAATTTTAAAAATATATTAAATTTGAGGTATAATAAAATGGAGAAAAGTGAAAGATTTTTTTTTTTTTTCAACTTCAGGTAAAATGTTCCATTTTCTTAAATTCAAATGTGGCTTATTAAATTTGAAATGAATTTTGTCAATTTGTGACCAAAGCTTTTTGTAAACATTGTTTTACTAGAAAAACATGGAAGGTCGTTGTAAAGTATTAATGGTCAATAATTATTTAAAAATAGTTATAATTGTACTGTCGGATCTCTCAGTTTGATAAATTATGAAAAATGAATATAAGCAAATAAGGAGTGGTTTATGCTTAAATTAGAAAAAATCGTTTTGTCCATGATCGTTTATATATAGTATCAAGACCCAATCATTTAAGCTTGGTTCCGTTTCTGAATCTT
>CP092876.1:13471822-13488401 GCA_030710605.1 Cordylochernes scorpioides | reverse complement strand
ATAGATGAAAATTATCGCCGTTGAATTTTTGAATTTGTGGAAGTTCAGTTGTCATCTTGAGCAAGCAAACGAATTTCAGCTTAGATAAACAAAAATATTTGATACCAACCAAGCTCTGCTGCCATGTAAGAATAAAACAGAGGTTGGATCTCAGAAAGTATGTTTAATTATCAAATAGATTATATTTAGATGACAAACAATAGAGAGTTAAAAGAAGGTAAGCCCAGCAGGAGTCAACAAGCAAAACTGAAACCTATATACAGTTACGTAATGTCTGGGGGAAGTGGCCGTTGCTAAGCGACAGCCGAGGTGCGAGTCACTTTTCAACAATTCAATACCGGTTCATGGCTGTCGGGAATCGAGGGTTTTACCCACTTGTCCACCTACTCTTTTTGTGTGTCATTGCTATATATAAACTAGCCGAATGACCCGGGCAACGCCCGGGGTTTACCCGATTAAATGCTTTTATTAAAATACTATTCGTTACAATTATAGATTGGCGCCGTGGATGTCATTCTTGTATAATATATAAATGAGTTTTAAAAATTGTAGAAATAATGCATCGGCCGGGAATCGAACCCGGGGCGCCCGCGTGGCAGGCGAGCATTCTACCACTGAACCAAAACCAAATGGTGACAGAAGTGTCTCGCGCATTGGCGGCACCAAATGATGGGGGGGGGGGGCAAAGGTGGCGTGATCGTAGCCGACCAATAGGAGGGCGCCAGAAAACCGTGACAGAGGCCATGACGCTCGTAACTGTATATAGAATGTGCATATTTACAATTTTAGAAGTAGACATCGTTGTTACAGAGAATAAAGCTTGTTCGTGTTTGCCACTCCTCGCCTCTATTTTTCAACGCAACAATATTTATTCCGATAGATGGCGTAAGCCATCAGTAACTTTTAGTTACACAATCAGAGAAGATACCTTTTTTTTTTCTTAAAGTTTTAATTTGTTTTAAGGAAATCGAAAGATATTGATATCACTCATGTTTTTTTTTTCGGTCGTTGAGGTACAGCTTGTACTACGCTGATGAGGGCCAACAGCCCGAAACGTGTATGTGGTTAGCTTTTCTTGATTGATAAAGAATGGGTATATACAGTATCATATTTCAATCGAGTCAAAACTGATTGAAAAAGAGATTACTATTTATTCAAAAAAAGACAAAATTATCTTGAAAGAAGTGAAGTCTTAAACGTCTCAAATTTCTCTCCAACTCCCTCTGATATCAAACTCACCCCCTCTCGAAAACAAATTTGAATTTCAAATCGTTCATAAATGAGATTTATTCCTTTTTTTTAGAATAAAAGAATATTTTTCTATAAATTTTATTTGTTTAATTTACTCTCCAAAAGATCTATATGTAAATTTAAGTATTAAGGTGAATAATCTGAAATAGAAAATATTCAATCCCTTTATAAAGATTAGCTTTTTCTTATTTTGTATAGAATTATCTATCTACTTTGTGTATCCCTATTTCTAATTCTTTTTTTTTTATTGTAGCGTTTTTTGTTTTCACTTATTGAATTTTTAAATTTCTTTTTGATATTTGTTTCTTTTTTATCATTTGATTGTGTTAGTAAATTATATTTGTTATATTTATCTTTATATAGGTATTTATAAATAAATAGTGTTAAAATATATACTTTTTGGTAGTATCTGTTATTTTATATCTAAAGTTTCACCGCATAAGTTTATTTTCTGTGAAAAATCAATACTTATTTCAAAGAGAAATATTTACTATTTCCAACTTTTTTGGATGAAGTATGAAAGGGTGAAAATATGAAGAGTAATGGCGAACGGAAAAATAAAAGTGTCCAGGGGCGGGAATCGAACCCACAACCTTCCGCTTACCGGGCAGATGCCATGTCCACTAGGCTACCCTGGACGTATTTTTCCGTTCGTAAATAATACTTAAAGTAACTTATAATACATTATAAAGGACTGCGGCGTATGATTATAAAACAACATTTAAAGTTTCACCGCATAAGTTTCTTTTCTGTGAAAAAAGTTCATCCAAAAAAGTTAGAAATAGTAAATATTTCTCTTTGAAATAAGTATTGATTTTTCACAGAAAAGAAACTTATGCGGTGAAACTTTAAATGTTGTTTTATAATCATACGCCGCAGTCCTTTATAATGTATTTTATATCTGTTTATGCAAAATTAATACGTTGTTATGCCTTGATAAAGGTTAGCGTTCAGCCAACCGAAATATTGGCAAATAACTCATTATATCAACCCAATATATGTCAATATATATATATATATATATTTAAAATAATGAAGGCATATCCTGACCAAAAGCACAAGAGCTTTTTTAGATGGCAGAGCGCCATCTAGTGGAGCAAAAATAAACTAAACGTTTATTTAACTTGCTCCGTGATATTTGACCAACCCAATCTCTTGATAAATCAAGAAGACCACAAAATATTTTTGGTCCCAGAGGCTTCTTGAAAAATCAAGAAATCGTGATATATATAGTAAAATATAATATTTTATACAATTATATATTAGATAATAAAAATACATATATTGGATTGAATAGAAGATTTATTCACTAATATTTCGTTTACCTGAACGTCAACCTTTATCAAGGCATTACATTTGTAATGGAAATACAAATGTAATGCCTTGTAATATATTATAATTGTAATATAATATTGTAAATGAAAAAACAATAGAAAAAATAAATAAAAGATAAGTGGGTCAGGTGTTGATATTAAAAATAAAGAAGGCATCTCCTGACCACGAGCACATGTGCTTTTTAGATGGCAGAGCGCCATTTCATGTGTTAAGCGTCTTTACGCAAATTTGGCCTTAAATACCCATTTCTTGATTTTTCGGGAAATCTTTTTGGTCGCAGTGGTTACAGTCTTCTCCACGCTGACGAGCGCCAACAGCGCGAAACGCGTTCGTGGATGGCTTTTCTTGATTTATCGAGAAATTGGGTTGGCCAAATATCACGGAGCAAGCTAAATAAACGTTTAGTTTATTTTTGCTCCACTAGATGGCGCTCTGCCATCTAAAAAGCACATGTGCTCGTGGTCAGGAGAGATGCCTTTATTTTTAATATTGTAAATATAAATATACAAATGTATATTTATATACATTATACTATAAACAATATAAAAGAAATTTTGAACCAACTAAAATTGTCATATACATGCCTTAAATCCTTATGTATAATAGTTAGAAAAAAAATGTTTATATCTTAAAAAAAAAAACTGGTTACAAATGCGAGAAAAATGACAGAAAATTTAATTTTGAAAATATATTAAATTTGAGGTATAATAAAAATGCAGAAAAAGTGAAAGATTTTTTATTTTTTAACTTTAGGTAAAATGTTCCATTTTCTTAAATTCAAATGTGGCTTATTAAATTTGAAATGAATTTTGTCAATTTGTGACCAAAGCTTTTTGTATACATTGCTTTACTAACAAACATGGAAGGCCGCTGTAAAGTGACAATGGTTGATAGTTATTAAAATAGTTAAAATTGTACTGTCGGATCTCACATTAATAAATTATGAAAAAGGAATATAAGCAAATAAGAAGTGGTTTATGCTTGAATTAGGAAATTTTCTTAAGTTTTGTCTATGATCGTTTAAATACAGTGTGTAAGACCCAATTTAAGCTTGGTTCCGTTGCTAAATCTTGCCTTTACACATTTTAAATATCCATTCTAATACACCTTCAGAATATATTCACACCTCAAAAATAAAATATTAACTTTCTATTACTTAATTTTTTTTTCTTACTCTTCACATTATATTTATATATATCTTATATAAAGAAAGAAATGATTTTCTGCTTTTATTTAATTATCTTGAGGATTATTCTATGTTAGTTATTTACTGGTTCTTTTTTAGGACTAAATGGTATTGGTGATGCAGTCGTGGCTAAAATCTTGAAAGAATAATAATAAAAATGGTTTTGATCAGAGATTGTTTTATTTGAGCTAAAGTAATACAGGGTGATCCAAAAGTCCCGCACTATTTTAAAAATTAATAACTCCGCGAATATTTGCGCTAGAGCAATGCGGTAAACACCATTGTGTTCAGGATGCAATGGGAATTTTTATGGCAAATAATGAAAAATTCTAAATTGATTTTAGTTACAATTTTATTCGCCAGATGGCGCACTACCAGAATCAGAGATTCAGCGGCCAAATTGTTTGATAAATTGAAAAATATAACTGATCGACACGTATTTTTCCTTTTTGAATGCCAGGAAAGAACCCTGATAACATCAAATAACAAATTAATAAAACACCACTTCGCCAAAAGTATGAAGAATTGGTTAACAATTTTTAAATACAATCAGAGATATGTAAAATAGGTAAATGCAAATTAAAACATGTAGCAAAAAAAAAATGATATTTTAGATACGGTTTGTGTTTCCGAAGATAATAAATTTCTAATATTTTTTATATTCAACTCTCTCTCAGTATCGATTATATTTATTTTAATTCATTTGAAAAATATGTATCTATCTCTGATAATTTATTTTACTCTGGAATGCCGTTGTTGTTGTCGTGTCCAATAAAGAGCCTCAGATGTATCCATGCATCTCCATCACAGCAGCAGCAATGTCCACTATCTTGGGTGTGTAAAGCTGCTGCTCTGGGTCTATGTCAAATTCCTGCAAGGCCGCGGCCATTGCTGGACATGAGAATATGTGGGTAGGTGTAAGTTCCACACCAGGACAATTGTTGCATGCCCTATAGGTTATTGTGCCATCTGGATGTATTGTCATTCCTTTATAGTGTTTTGTTCTAAGTCTTGTTATAGTTTTTGTCATTTTTCTCTCAGAGTTTATTTCGCATTTTGATCGTTTCTTATTTATTGTTTAATTATCTTGTATTTTGACAAAGAATCAGCGTCAAATAATGACATTTGTTCTTTCCTTTGGCTCAACTTTCTGGCTTCCTTTGCCAATTCAGATGCCATTTCATTACCCCCGATCCCAGCATGGGCAGGGATCGATTGTAGAATGCAGTTATTCTCCAATGGTTCCAGTTGGGTAAGTAACGAGTGTATTTTCCGTGTGATTTTAGTATTGCCCTTCTGAATTGCTTCTAGAGCGGACACGGAGTCGCTGTATATTAAATTTCCTTCTGCTTGATGCAGGGATGGTTGGTTAAGGCATACATCAAGGGCTTTCCAGATAGCCGTCAGTTCACAAGTGAAGTTTGACGAAATCTGTCCTGCTCCTTCTTTGATTTTGATGTGCGTTCCATCTTGCAGTATTATGTTAATTCCGGCCCCTCCATAACTCAGGGTAAGGTCTGAAGATCCATCTGTATATGCTGTTAAAGGGGGTGGCCTAGCATTTTTAATCAAGAATTTGTACTATGAGGACATAGCCGTTAATATTTCAAACACATTAGACCTCGAAGCCCAAGATATCAAAGTCTACCTCAATCAAAACAAAGCCATCAACATATACAATATTTATCACCCTCCAAACAATACATTTATTGACGATGGAACAATGGCTCAATTTCTTACAGACAACTCTTATTGTAGGTGACCTTAATGCCAAACATCAACTATGGGGATGTTCCACGCCAAACCCAAGAGGCAAAATACTTTCAAACATATTTGACGACAATGCCATCATGTGCTTAAATGATGGGAATCCTACCCATCATTCATACAGCTATAATACTGCACAAGCCCTTGATATAAGTTTTTACTATCCTGACATTTTCCACAAATGCAAATAGCAAATATTAAAAAGTATTGTAAGTGATAATTTGCCTAATTTGATAGAAATTAGCACCAAGACCAAAACCAGCTCAATTAAGAAAAATTCTGGAACTTCAAAAAGGCTAAATGGATATCTTTCGAAAACACCATTATTAAAGCAGCCACAGTTTCAATACCAAGAGGTAATATTAAGAAATGGATTCCAAATTATACACACCAGGCAAAAAATATTCAAACACTTATAACTAAAAGAAATGAACTACAAAAAAGAGCACCTAAAACCAAACAAATTATAGAACTAAACTGAACATTGTGAATGCAAAAATAAAAAGATTATACGTAAATGTGAAAAATAAAAATGGAAACAAACTTGTGAAAACCTGAACCCAAGAAACCCAAATACAAAACTTTGGAATTTAGCAAAACAAATTGACAGATCCCAGTCACAAACCGAAAAAAACTAATATGATTAAGAATACAGATGGTACACCAGCAACTAATGACAAAATTGCTGCCAATCTTTTAGGTAATTCATATCAAATAAGTAGTAAAATCAAGGTTGAAACAAAGGCCCGAAGGATTATTCATGACTGTAAAAATGTCACCAGCACTCATAATATTTTCCATGAAAAAAATCAATATGAAAGAGCTAGCTTATGCATTAGAAAACACTGACCTAAACAAGACTCCTGGGCCAGATGGAATCCATGGCCGAATGATATCAAACTTGGGCAAAATTGGCAAAGAAAGACTTCTTAATATTTTCAATAACTCCTGGAAAACTGGAAAATTGCCTCAAGACTGTAAAATGCAACAATAATTCCCATTTAAAAACTTGACAAATCTGCTGATGACCCAAAAAACTACCGACCTATCTTCCTCACAAGTATTTGCTGAAAATTAATGGAAAAAATTATACTCAGACGACTCACCTACCACCCCGACACAAGAAATCTCTTACTAGAAGAACAATATGGATTTAGGAAAGGACATGGGACAATAGACCAACTCTTATTTTTCACACAAAAGGTAAAAGATGCACAAAACAGAAAACCAACTAACCACACAATAGCTGCTTTTTTAGACCTTACACAAGCTTTTGATAAGGGGGTATGGAAAAACAAGTTAATTACAAAATTATACAAACATTTCAAAATTGATGGAAAAGCTATCACTTGGATAAATGATTCCCTTAAAAATAGATACATCAGGGTCAAATATAATGGCAATCTATCTAAAACCTTCAAATTGTATCAAGGATTACCACAAGGATCAGTCCTTAGCCCAAATCTCTTCACCCTATTTATTGCAGGCATAGAAGAAAAATTTTCACATAAAACCAATATTGGACTTTTCGCTGATGACATTATTCTATGGAGCAGCAACACTAACTGGAAAAAAGCTGAAAGAAATTTGAACAAGACTCTTCTCCACCTAGAAAAATTTGCTAATAAACATAAATTAAAATTTAACCCCCAAAAATCTGAAACCTGTCTTTTTACTACCGATAAGAAACTATACAAAATAAGACCAAATATTATTTTGGAAGAACAACAATTGCAATATAATAAACATCCTAAATATCTCGGCTACACCCTGGATCCAGACATTTAACTCCAGTAAACATATTGAAGGAGTTGTTAGAAAAGGAAGAGACCGACTAAAAATCTTGAAATGTATTTCAGGAAGAGTGGGGAGCTGAAGCAACAACATTAAAATTAACTTACACATCTCTAATGAGACCTATCTTGGAATATGGATATCAAATCTATGGTACAGCATCTGAAACAAATCTAAAAACACTGGAAAGGATACAACTAAATGCAGCTAGAATTATTACAGGTCTTCGAAATACCTTCCCTAATAATATTGTACTTTACGAGGCAGACATTATGCCCTTAAAGGATAGAAGAAGCTGCAATCTGTCAAAATATATAAACAAAATCAAGAGTTATGAAAACAAACACAGAACTTTCAATTACATAATTAATTGGGAATCCAATATAAGACTCAAAAAAGAAGGCCCTCTCCACCTGGCCAAAAGAAATGGATTTTTAAAATATGAAGTGGAAAAATATTATTTAGCAAAAAAATATCTCCATGCGAATCACTAACAAAATGTTATTTTTAATGCCACTTTAAATGAACCCACCAACAAACAATACCAAAATCCAGAATACTTAAAACAATTATCATTAGAAATAATTAATATAAAATTCCTAAAAATGTAATAACTATCTATACCGATGGTAGCAGAGACGAGTTGGGACACACTGACAGTGACTCTCTCATTAAAACCACAAATGGCAATGAGAAAATAAACAGAAGAAACCCAGATTTTTGCTCAGTCTTCAGATCCGAACTTATAGCCATCTATGAAGCCTTAAAATCCATCAGAAACACTAAACATCACGATATATGGATTCTTACTGATAGTAGAAGTGCCATACAACACTTGAGTCACACAAGGGAACTTAGAGACAAAGTAAGCAGGAAAATAATTGGTTATCTCCAAAAACTCTCAATACCTCAAAAATTCACCTTCAATGGATACCCTTACATGTTAGCATTGAAGGCAATGAAGCTGCTGATGCGCTAGCGAAAAAAGGCACAAAAGAACCCTTACTACAGAAAAATAAACTTACTTTTAAAGAAATAGAAACAGTAGCCAAAACAAAAATAAACAAGAACTGGAGGATCCCACCTAAGCACAGTTGGTACACCCTAGAAGCAGATGGCCACCCAGACCTTTCGGTCCACAAGCCGGCATCCAAAGCATGCCCTTCGCTGCTATTCTGTTCAACTCATAACCCAAATAACGGTATCCAAGCTAGAGCTTGGACATTGTACCTGGAAACACCACCTCCCAGACAACGTGTCTGGAAGGATTTCTATACCGGTGGCCTTTAAACACAGCAAAAGAGGAAACTATTTACTGTGTCCAGCAGGGACCGCGGGGAGGCGGCCCCCGGTCGACTCTGTTCACTCACAGTTGAGAAAAAGCTCAGATGCCTCGTCGTGGGCTTTCTCAAAAAGCTTGCTGTGGTTTCTCAGCAGCTTACTCTCGATCACGCCCCTCGCCCTCCTTCTCTCTTCCTGCACACCCCCTACCCTTGGACAATCCAAGACGTAGTGGCGTGCATCCACATCCCTTTCTTCATAGACGCAATCAGGGTTTCTCTTAATTTTAAATCTGTGGAGACTTGGGGAAGAGCCCATGTCCCGAACTACCCTAATGAATTTGTGGGACATTGCCTTACAGATGTACTTGGGTGTTGTTACCCAATTGAATACCTCTCTCCCTTCACACTTTTCCTCCATCTGTCCAACCATAAGTCCTGGACGTGCCCCCTGATCCTCCTATAAACTTCTTTCTTGGTCACTGGGGTCCTCAGTAATCTACCTCTAAAGCATCCTGCCTTAGCGAGCCTGTCTGCGAACTCATTACCTTCGATGAGGCTGTGTCCCCTAACCCTCCGGAGCCCGCGTTATCATCTCCAGCTCCTGGATTATTTGATGCGCGAGTTGCCCTTTCACCAGATTGATGGCGACGAGGGCCGACATACAATCTGAATAGAGGCGGTCCGGGCTGAAGTTCTTCTCGGCACACACTCTGAGGGCTACCCTGATCGCAACCAGCTCGGCTGAAAAGACCAATTCGTCCACTCTGAGTGTTAAGCTTTCTTGGAAGATCAGCTCTCCATGAGTGAAAATCACTACTCCAGCTCTAGTATTGGTTCCAGACTTACTACCATCAGTGAAAACCTCCGTGTCAATCTCTGTCGGCCCTCCAGGACTCCAATTCCACTTTGGCAACCACTGCGGAGGCTTCCTTGGGTCCCTCTTCCATTCCAGGGCACCCGCTTCAAGTCCCAGGGCATCTTCCCTGTTCTCCCAGATCTTCTGTCTGATGGTCTCCTCCTCTAGTTTCAATCCCAGGGGAATAAGCCCAGCGAGGTCCAAAAAGGCCTCACTGCTGGTAGTGCGATATCCCCCTGTGATTCTGAGTTCCGCTGTCCTCTGCACGCTCTCTAGATTTTTGCTACCTTCTGATCCCTGGTATAGCAGGATTGGCTCGACACAGGAGAGGCAGAGGTTCCTAAAAATAGTACCCTCCTTCTCCCCCCCCCCCCCTATTGAGAGCCAACCAGGACAGGCCTGCACAACGCCTCCCTGCCTCTCGTCACCATCTCCTCCGCCTGGTATTGCCAACCCATCTTGTCATCAATGACCACCCCCAGGATGGTCATCCTATTGACCAACGCTACCCTCCGTCCTTTCATCCGGATAGCCGGCTTGTGCTCCCATTTGATCCCTTTCCTTTTAGTTCTTATGTCCCTAGGCTTAAAGCTGAGGGCTTTAGTTTTGGATACATTGAACTTAAGGCCAGAGTCATGGGCCCAGTTCGAGAGGATTTGGAGAGAAGCTTCAACACACTTCTCAGCCCTTGCTCTCGAAGCAGCCTCAATGATGAGGAACTGGTCGTCAGCATAGAGAACCAGCCAGGCTCCCTCAGGTAACTCCTCCTGGAAAACGGTGTTTACCCGGATATTCCACATAATAGGTCCGCAGCAAGAGCCCTGGGGGCAACCCCTAGCACAGTTTCTTTCCAACTTCCGCCCACCAAAACTGAGGCTAATCCGTCTATCCCTCAGGAAGTCACGAACCAAGCTGCAAAAATTATCAGGACAACCCATGTCCATCAAATTTCATCAGTTTGTTCCAGCTCATGGAGTTGAACGCGCCATCAATGTCCAGGGCCACGAGAAGAACCCAAGCACCCTTATTTAAGCCCATCTCAACCCCCTCTAACACCTCTTTCAGAGCCGTGGTTGTGGAGTTCCCTTCCCTAAAACCATGTTGGAAGGAGGAAAGCAGCTCATTACTCTCTAGCCAGTGCTTCAGTCGCTGAGCTAGTAGGCTATCCAGGACCATACCTAGACACACTAGTAAAGAAAGCGGACGATAATCATTAGGAGAATTACCCTTTTTACCAGACTTTTCGAGAAGCACTACTCGGGCAACCTTCCATGCCTCAGGAAAAGTACCAGTGTCCAGGCACCTATTGAAAAACCTGGCAAGAAGTGATGGGTGCATTCTTAACAGGGCTTTTGCGACCGTGTTATCGATCCCTTCGGGACCAGGAGATTTCCTTTTCCCGAACTTGAAAGCCGTCAGTTTCACCTCATTCTCAGAAAAGGGCGGATCCACCAAACCACAAGTGGTCAGAGAGATCTCGTCCTCTGGTTCCTCGTTTCCGAAGTGCCCATCCAAGTTGTTTTTATTTTATCTTCTGCTTTCGAGCGAGTAGGTCTAGAACACATTCTCTCTGAATTTTCCCATTGTTGGTGGATGAAACAGCACCGGTGATTATTTTGGCCGCTTTTGCTTGAACACTGTCTAGTCTTACTTTTAGTGATGAGCTTGAGGGAGCCCAGACCGGTGTTGCATATTCCATTATCGGCCTTATTAAGGTGATATATGTTGTTCTGAGAATTCTGGGTTTTCTCCCCAATTTGTTCCACATAGCCATCTCAGAATGTTTAGTTTTCTGGTAGCTCTATTTGAGGTGCTAATTATGTGTTTTGAAAATTCCAATTCCTCATCAATGACAGTTAAAATAATTTTATTGACATCTTGTCAATACATACAAAGTGAACAGTCTGCACTATTTAAAAAAAAAAGATAATATGCATTATATACATGTGATATCTTGGGACCTCTGGGACCAGTGTTACCTGATGCTAGACGAACCTCGATGTCAACTCTACCGTGCAGTCGTGGTGGAAGGCGACACAGCTGGGCCAAAGGTGAAATAAGCAAATAGAGATTCCACTTAGAAGCGTCTGAACGTCAAGAAGGAATGGGACGAGGAGATTTCTGGCAGGAAAGGGTTTACCTTTTATCGGAGCGTCCGGTGGACAGGGAAGACGAAGATGAAGACTAACTAAGGACTGACTAACTGAGGATCGGGGCCTCCTTTTATAGCTGAGCTGGGTCCGAACAGGTCACTGCTCTTTTCTGACGTAAACAGGGGGGGGGGAAGTTTTATTATCCAGGAGGGCCACGACCTCGTAAAAGTTGGACTGGGTTTGCTAGGCCTTCTCTCCTATTTTCACCTAAGCCTGATTAGTTTTAACCTTAATTTTCTCCTGTTAGTCTCCATTCCTTCTATCTGTACAGTTGCTATACTTTATTAGATTCTTACGCGGTACAGATTGATGTTAGTTGAGGCTTTCTATTTGCAGTAAATAAGAAGTTATATACAATTACGCGGTGGAACATGTGGTAGTAGATATCTGGACTATTTACAACAATTCCATGGTCTTAAATCATCACATACACTATGTACAATGAATATGGTGCCTCTGCCAGCGCTGCAGAGTTTGGTGGAGAATCGCCAGTGGGTCTCCAGCGACACCACGCATTTTGCGATCTACGATGAATACCTAGATCGCGTACTTCGCCGCTTAGGAGATGGTGATGGCGCGGTCCTCGAGACCAACTGGAAAGATCCAGGACTGCAGTATCACACGTTCTTCCTTCCTTGGAAAATTCTCCATTGACCCAAACCTTTAACCTTCTTCCCCTTAAGAAGTCTGCAATCCAGGTTAAGGTTTCTCCTCTTACTCCGATGTTGTGCAGCTTTTCACGTAATTTCTCCCTCCACACTCTATCAAAAGCTGCGGTCATATCAAGGAATATAGCCGTGGTCTTCTTTGGCGGTTTTTCCTGGAAAGAATCTATTATTGATTGACAGAAGTAGAACAGTTGATCAGTCGTACAGTGCTGGGATCTATAGGCAGTTTGGTAGAAGTTTATTTTATTATTGTTAGTGAGCCAGACTATGAGCCTAGAGTGGATAATTCGTTCTGTTATTTCACAAAGTATGCTGGTGAGAGCAATTGGCCGATAGTTCTTGGATTCCTTGGCATCTTTGTTTGGTTTCAGTATTGGCACAGTAATTGATATCTTTCAATTCTTTGGTAGTTCACCAGTTTACCATGAAATGTTCAGTATTCGTATGAGTTGTTTATTAGCTTTGTCTTCAAAGTGTTTAATCATTTGACCAAAGATTAGATTATCTCTTGGTGACCTCTTAGATTTTTTTATTGATGAGTTTAGCTCATTCAGTGTGAAGTCTCTCGAGAAAATATCTTGTTGATGGAAGTTTCTTGCTTGTTTAACTAACTGGTTTATATTATTTTTAGAGTCCTGTCTTCAATCGTATATTTGAGTATGGAAGTGCTTGAAAGATATTCAGCAATTATGTTAGCCATCTGTTTGTTCACGTTCTCGCTGTTCTATTCATATCGGTTAGAGTATTGGAGGATTGGTGTTGGTTTTGATTCTTTTCTAACACTCTAATCATATTCCAGTGTTGGCTGTCCTTTCTTGGATCCATTTTTCCGCAGAACTCTGCCATTTTTCTCTTGTTTGCATATCCAAATTTCTTGTTCTATTTTGTGACTAATTTCAATGTGTTACTTTCTCTTTTCTTCTGTTTTATTTTTTTAGAGAAGTTCATTGATATTGTCTCTCTCTGCAATCATTGCCTCGATGTTGTGGTCCTTCCAGTAAGGTATCCACAGGTCTAACGTCTCCTTCTAGGTATCGATGCTTTTTCAGCTTTTGATATATTCGAAGAGAAGTTTTCCAAGTTTTTGTCAAGCGTTCTGTAATTCAATTTTTCGTTGCACAGTTCTTCAAGCTTTTCTGTGAATTTTTTTTCAAGTCGGCTTTCCTAAAGTTCCATGTTCTTTTATTCTGTTGGACATTCTCAATTTTGAAGTTTAGGGTTGTTAAAATTGGTCTGTGGTCACTGATTGCACCTCTCAGGATTTTCCATTGTGTTGTGGGTGCGATGTTGAAATTTATCGCTGTGGTGTCTATTGCGGATTCTGTGCCTGTCGACTTGGATAGATAGGTGTTCTCTCCCTTATTTAATGGTGTAAGGTCGAGGTCGGTGACCTTTGTTATCCTGGACAGATGATCCCCAAGTTGAACTTTTGGCGTTAAAATCGCCGAGTATGATTGTGATATCCGAAGAGGCTTCACTTAATGTCTCTTTGTGTGTACCCATACAAAATTCAAAGATATCACGAGCTGAAAGTTGGCGATTTTGAGATGCGTCAAGAATTCGCTGCATGGGTTTTCCGGAAAATTGATATTGATGAAAACTGGCTGTCGAATGTTCTGCGGACAGTTGATGCTCACTTTTCTCTAAACGGAGAATCTAACATTCAAAACAGCCGCTTTTGGGCAACAGAAAACCCTAGGATTTTTACAGAAATGCCACTTTATCAGCCTAGAGTTACAGTTTTGTGTGGGTTCACTTCTTCTTTTATTATTGGGCCATTTTTCTTTGGAAAATCAATGGAAGAACTTTTAAAACCGTTTTTGTAACTGGTGAACGTTATGTTCATAAGGGGTATTCCCATATTGCAGGGAAAAAGCACTAAGCGAAATAACATTCATGAAAGTTGGAGGACCTCCTCATATCTCCCGAGGTGCCAAACAATTGCTGAAGAATACGTTCGTTGAAAATCGTGTGATAAGTCGCCACTTTATATACCAGTGGCCTCCAAGATCACCAGACTTGACGCCTTGCGATTTTTGTTTATGGGGGTACATTAAATCGTGTGTTTATCGATGCTGGCCTACCACATTGGCCATGTTAAAGGCTTCTATCAGATGGCACGTTTTATCAATTTCAACAGATATGTTATTTAATGCTGTCCATTCTGTCATTTATCGTCTGCAGGCGGTGATTGAGAATGAAGGGTGCCACATTGAGCAAGGATTGTGACCTACTAATACAAGAGAGAAGGCAGTTACCCCATGTGTTATATAAGCTGCCATGTATTATAATATCTACCAATATTTTGCAGCTCTTTGTGTTGGGATATGGGATAATAAATGCTGTCCTCACATCTTGACTCTTTTTTTTTTTTTTTGTGAACAGTAATATTTTGTTTCTCATTTGCTCACATATTATTTGGTGCAAACCAGAGTGTTATAACTTCTCGAATAACACTGGTGCACACAATTTTTCCCCTTATGTTTAGTTTTTCGCTTTTCGCTCATTAGAAGAAATAGCATAAGGAATATTTTCTGTACACCAATAACTTTAGAAATTTTGTGCAAAAAAATAATACAAAATGATTTTACTACCACGTTTTTCAACGCAAAAGGTCGATTTGAAAAATATTTTTATTTGAGGGGACACATTTTTAAAATTGGGTACAGTATGAGAGAGAGTTGAATTAAAAATATTAGAAATTTATTATCTTCGGAAACACAAACCGTATCTAAAATATCAATTTTTTTTGCTACATGTTTTAATTTGCATTTACCTATTTTACATATCTCTGATTGTATTTAAAAATTGTTAACCAATTCTTCATACTTTTGGCGAAGTGGTGTTTTATTAATTTGTTATTTTATGTTATTAGGGTTCTTTCCTGGTATTCAAAAAGGAAAAATACGTGTCGATCAGTTATATTTTTCAATTTATCAAACAATTTGGCCGCTGAATCTCTGATTTTGGTAGTGCGCCATCTGGCGAATAAAATTGTAACTAAAATCAATTTCGAATTTTTCATTATTTGCCATAAAAAATCCCATTGCATCCTGAACACAATAGTGTTTACCGCATTGCTCTAGCGCAAATATTCGCGGAGTTATTAATTTTTAAAATAGTGCGGGACTTTTGGATCACCCTGTATATAAGAACATAACTTGATTAAAGTACTGCCTGGCTTAAGGCGTAAGAATAAAAAAAAATGAATAACTTATTTACATAATGTACAAAAGGTTTGAGCCAACCAACGGGGAACAACAACAACGAATATTTATGGAGAAAGCGTGACCTCTGGCGGTCGATTTAAACAGAGTATTTGAATCGATGAAATATAATTTTAAATAAAATAACACCCTAATATAACATAATTCTAAATAAAATGTTTTAATATAACATTTTAAATAATACCTTTATATAACATATATATATATATATATATATATATATATATATATATGAAAAAACAATAGAAAAAAAAAGATAAGTGGTTCAGGTGTTGATATTAAAAATAAAAAAATAAAAAAGGCATCTCCTGACCACGAGCACATGTGCTTTTTAGATGGCAGAGCGCCATCTAGTGGAGCAAAAATAAACTAAACATTTATTTAGCTTGCTCCGTGATATGTGTTCGTGGTCAGGAGATGTCTTTTTATTTTTAATATCAACACCTGACCCACTTATCTTTTATTTTTTCTATTGTTTTTTTTTCATGTGTTAAGCGTCTTTACGCAAATTTGGCCTTAAATACCCATTTTTTGATTTCTCAAGAAGCCAAATATTTTTTGTCGCAGTGGTTACAGCCTTTTCCGCGCTGACGAGCGCCAACAGCGCGAAACGCGTTCGTGGATGGCTTCTCTTGATTTATCAAGAAATTGGGTTGGCTAAATATCTCGGAGCAAGCTAAATAAACGTTTAGTTTATTTTTTCTCCACTAGATGGCGCTCTGCCATCTAAAAAGCACATGTGCTCGTGGTCAGGAGATGCCTTCTTTATTTTTAATATCAACACCTGACCCACTTATCTTTTATTTTTTTTCTATTGTTTTTTCATATATATATATATATTGTGATAAGTTTTATCCTTTTGGATTAATGTCGTAATGAGTTGGTTAGATGCAGTCGTTGTGGCCTCAATGTTCAGAGTGGGTTCAGGCGTGAATGTATTGTACCAAAGAACGAGACATGTTGGATGTCATCTTAGAAAAGGCGAAAGAGTGATGCCGACACCGGTCAAGGTAGATCTGTCTAGAGGGGTCTGTCAATTATCGTGTCTCAGAGGGGACT
>CP092876.1:13431720-13467881 GCA_030710605.1 Cordylochernes scorpioides | reverse complement strand
CCATATAATTTGTATTTTATTTTGTTAAATAGCTGTGGGGTATGTAAATGAAAGCTATTACCTTCCTATCTTGATGGCACTAACAAAAAAAGTTGTATCATTGCAAAGAGAAAAAGTTAAACTTGTTCAAATATTTACTCTGGAAACTTGGCCTTTTTAAAAAATTTATACTCCACTTTTTAGATCACACCCGGTTCTTTATTTAACTGATACTGGGGACATACAGTGAGAGGGTATATATACAGTATAACATGGATCATTCGGAAATGTCTTTAATTCGAAAACGTCTCTAATTCTAAAATGTCTTTAATTTATATTTTATATTTATTTATGTTATTAAACAAAATATATGTATTATAGAATCATCATTTGTATTTAGGTAAACTGTGTGACTTCACTGCTCTCTTTGATGTGAGAAATAAATAGAGGATTCTGGAGGCTACTTAAAGTAAAGTTATCTCATTATTCCCTTATATAACCGACAGAGAGCACCGCTTTACACTATATAAATCCATTGTTGTTGTTTTTTCCCGTTGGCCGGCTCAAATCCTTTTGTATATATGTAATTCGAAAATGTCTTCAATTCTAGAACGTCTTCAATTCGAAAATGTCTTTAATTCGAAAATGTCTTCAATTCGAAAATGTCTTTTATTCTAAAATGTCTTTAATTCTAAAATGTCTTCAATTCTAAAATATCTTCAATTCGAAAACGTCCTTAATTCGAAAACTTCTTCAATTCTAAAACGTCTTTAATTCTAAAACGTCTTTAATTCCAAAACGTCTTCAATTCGAAAATATCTTTAATTCTAAAATGTCTTTAATTCGAAAACGTCTTTAATTTGAAAACGTCTATAATTCTAAAACGTCTTTAATTCTAAAATGTCTTTAATTCTAAAACGTCTTTGATTCGAAAATGTCTTTAATTCGAAAACGTCTTTAATTCGAAAATGTCTTTAATTCTAAAATGTCTTTAATTCTAAAATGTCTTTAATTCTAAAATGTCTTTAATTCCAAAATGTCTTTAATTCTAAAATGTCTTTAATTCGAAAATGTCTTTAATTCGAAAAAGTATTTAATTCGAAAACGTCTTTAATTCTAAAACGTCTTTTATTCTAAAACGTCTTTAATTCTAAAACGTCTTTAATTCTAAAACGTCTTTAATTCGAAAATGTCTTTAATTCTAAAATGTCTATAATTCGAAAACGTCTATAAATCGAAAACGTCTTTAATTCGAAAATGTCTTTAATTCGAAAACGTCTATAAATCGAAAATGTCTTTAATTCGAAAACGTCTATAAATCGAAAATGTCTTTAATTCGAAAATGTCTTCAATTCGAAAACGTCTTAATTCGAAAATGTCTTTAATTCGAAAACGTCTTTAATTCGAAAATGTCTTTAATTCGAAAATGTCTTTAATTCAAATATTTATCTTGGTCCCTAGACTTTTAAGCCTTTTATTCAAAACGTTTTTAATTCGAATATTTGGATAATTCGATTTTTTTTTTTTTAGTCTCTTGGGCTTCGAATTATTTAATTTCGACAATCAAAATTCGAAACTATTATAGACGCTTATGATTTTTTTTCTAATAAACAATTCCTACTGCCTTTACTGCAATTGAAAAATTAATGGGAGGGCCTGGCTCATCAGTGGTGAACCCTCCCAGCGCGGTTTCGCCAGTTTAAAAGTCTTCTTCTTCTTTCTTATCTCCACTCAATCATTTTAGGGTATCGAGTTGTGACCCTTGATGGTGTCTGTTTTACAACCATCATGACTGGGTGAAGTAGAATGTGTCTACCTTTGTCATTAAGACTGGGAGCACTACTCAGTGACAGGCCACTGACTTAGTTCCAAAAGAAATGGCCGCCTCTGACGTGAGGAACAGACGCCATGTGCAGCCGCTCCTAACATGGAGTACAAACGCGGCTCATCCTGTATCCCTGGATTAGGAGTCCATACAGTGTACTATCAGCCGGGCCAGCTGAACCCAGTTTTTTTAGTGAGCTTGTTACTGCTCCCCCTCCTCCTTTTTCATCCGAGCTAGGGACCAGTTTAAAAGTTAAAGTGGAAATTCTATTATTATTTTGTATTCATATAAAAATTTCTCGCATATATAGAATTTCTTAAAATATAGAATGTTAGCCCCCACATGTTGACTTTGTCTTGTTTCTTCTCTAGCTATTTATTGGCTTTAAAAATAGAAAACCATTTTGAAATCTCTTAAAAATAAAAACTTATTTTCTATATTTTCCTAATGGCTTTTTTTGAAATCTTAATCCATTACTCTAAAAAACTTTATTAAATTCTTTTTTTTTTCTTTTTCCACAAACATATAATAAAGAGAGAGTTGCCTTTTTTGGTATATATATAATGTTTTATAAAATTATTTTATTTTAAAATTGCACACACACATATATACAGCTTTATTAAGACCACCGGTCTTATACAGAATCATCACAGGAAGCATAGATCAATTATCTATTATTTTATTTCCAAAGCGCTATATCCCGCAAGGGATACTTGCACTAAACAAGGAGAAAAGTTTATTTACATAAGTTATTTACAATATTCAACACGTGAAAACATTAGAGATCCAGATTTTGTAGAAAGTTTAGAATGTATTCACAAAATGAATTGAACTTTAAATAGGATTTTTTATCGGAAATCAAATCGTTAAGTTCACAAACAACTAGTTCATTCTATAATATTGAAATGCTGGGCAATCGATCAGTAGATGTCTTGAGGTTTGTTCCTCAATACCACAAAAGCAATTTGAATCCTCCAATGCCTTTATTCTATTTAAAATCCTTTTGAAATTTCCGTGGTTTGTAACAAATTGTGTAATATGAAAATTTGGACGAAAGTATAGATATATAATAGATGGATGGAGCTCCTATACTCCAAGCAGCACAGAACCCAACAATATTAAAATTATTAATTTTGATTTTTTTATATTTTAAAGTTATAAATTCTAGAACAAAAACACTCTGTGAAGTCCATCGCAAGAGAGCACCGCTTTACATGATATAAATCCATTGTTGTTGTTGTTTCCCGTTGGCCGGCTCAAATCCTTTTGTATATATGTAAATCCATAGAATCATAAGGCGCCTCTCCCGTCAAAATAAACGTCAGAATCTGACGCCATCTATTGACCGTCGCCGCAACTAGCGGCCTCGGGTCGGTGACAAAGCCACAAACACCAACTTTGGCAAACTGAGAAGCGTCCACCTAGAGACAATAATTTCGGGCTAATGGCCCTCGTAAGTCTAGGACGGACTTTATTCCATGAGATCCACACGGGATCTAATGGAATCTTCACAATCTGTCAAAGAGGTGTTTTGCTGGCAAGGTGGCTGGGCTTTGTCACCGACCCGAGGCCGCTAGTTGCGGCGACGGTCAATAGAAGGCGTCAGTTTTTGACGTTTATTTTGACGGGAGAGGCGTCCATTACTTCTATGGATTAATTTCCTCCCGGCAAATTTTCCATATATGTAAATATGTAATATTTTATGTTGCTGCTTCAGAAACGTCTCACACACTATTATTTATATTAAAAATGGCATACCTGACCAGGAGCACATGTGATTTACAGAAGGCAGAGCGCCATCTGGTGGAACAGAAATCAACTAAACATTGATTTAGCTTGTTCCCTGATATTTTGCCATCCCAATTTCTTGATAAATAAAGAAAAGCTATCCACGAACGCGTTTCGCGCTTTTGGCGCTCGTCAGCGTAGAGTAGGCTGAACCACTGCGACAAAAAAAAAGAAATTTTGGTCTATTATTTATAGATGATCAAACACAAGTAAGGGAAGAAGAGATTCTTTTATAAGAAGATGATTGTACATGCTTCCGAGCAAGATGTCTTTCTATGGATATACGTAGAATAAACCCGTAGAAAGGACGTCTTACCCGAAAGCTTGTACCATCATCCTTTTAAATAAAGAATCTCTTCTTCCCGATAATATTTCTATACACCATAGAATTATCGTTTTCTTAAGACTATGTATTTTGATTTTGTCTTATTACCTTGTGTTTTTAATCTATAATCCAAATTGTACCTAATTATAACTATAAAATATGTATATATATAAAATGAAAAGATTTAAAAGCACGAATGTTTATTTTATACATAATACAAACTTCTACTGACCTTACTGCGATGAAAAAATATATATTGGGAGGGCTTGGCTCATCAGTGGTGAACCCTCCCAGCGGTTTCGCCAATTTACCAATATACAAAAGATTTGAGCCGGCCAACGAGAAAGAACAACAACGAGTTTTTCATAGGGGAAAAGTGACCTCTGGCGGTCGATTTAGCAGAGTATTTGAATCTATGAAATTATAATTTAAAATAAAATAATATTTTTATATATATGTATATATACTTTAATTAAAAGAATAATCTCATATATATATGTTTAAAATTTAAAAAAAAATAAAATAAAAACAAGTTAGTAAAGGATACAACTACTGAAAATAAAGTTGGAGAAAACTTCAAAGAAATAGTAGATCCATTCTTCAAATGGTAAAAAATCAATATTTTCTCAAATGTATTCAGTAGTGCGAGGGTGTGAAAAAATAACTCGGGGTGTTAAAATTGATTCTTGCCTCTCTTCTCGGTGTTTAAATAAATAAATGGCATTTTCAGTCTTGTACCAACTGTACTTTTGATCTTTTTCCCATCAATTTTGTATCTCTATTCATCACTTTTAGCTCTGAATGTTCTATTTTGATAAATTGTCTCTAGAAAATGGTAATTCTTGTGTAAATAACTATTTGTTAAACTATTTTATATAATGGTATTTCGATCTAAGGGAAGAAAACCAACTTTACCTGACTAATACAAAACAAGTTGCTTACAATAAAGACCAATACATTAAGTTTAATAGATTCTGCAGAATGTATATTTCAAGGCGAAAGTGTTGATTGTACATATTTCAAGCTACTATTTCTAATTGCTATATGCAAAATTTGACATCGAACGTTTAATTTTCATGATTCCTAATGTTCAATTGTGTTAATTGTATATAATTTAAAATATACACGCAATTATCCTAATTGTGGATATGGCGTGTCTCTCCCAACTGTTAAATAAATAAATATAATGGTATCATTTGTTTGTAATGTTATTTTTTAAAAACAATCTAATATATAGACAGTTTACTGTCTATTGGGTTATATTAGGTATTTTATTTGCCCGATGATTGGTTCTTTTCTGTTACATGACCTTAATCAGCCAAGCGCAGTGTACAATTTTATTAAAAACTCATTTGCATAGAGCGTGGGGGACGCTACGGGACTCGGGAACGAATCCCGCATTGGACACTTTTTTTCTAATTAAAAATAGGCCTAAATGTTCCCCCGATTCTATGAAAAAGTTCAAACCCCACCAGCGAGTGCAAGTAACCAAACGGGGCTCTGACACATTTGTAAGTGTAAAGTCGAACTGCTTTCTATGTTTTCTACATATGTAGACATGTGGTTCACTTACAGTAAAAGCAGTCGCCAAATTCTACCTGCCATGATTTATCATGGCCTGTACCACGTATGTACTAGGGATAATAAAATAACTATATATATTTATTAGATAATAAAAAGACATATATTGGATTTGATAAAAGAATTATTTTGCCAATATTAAATAATTTTAAATTATTTTCAAATGTTTTAATAGATACATATATTTTTACATTTATCTCTTAATGAATTATATTTTATGTACTTATTACAACTATTTTAAAATATAAGATGACCTCATTATTTTTCCTTTAATATTTTAAAGAAATTTAACTTATTCTGATTGTAATTTTTGAATAATGTTTTCATGCACAATTTTCCCCCACCTACTTTGTATTTTAAATGATTTCAACTGTGATATTATAACACTATGTGGCGCTGAGTTTGTGTATACAAAGATGTAATTCCTCGATAAAGGTTGGCGTTCAGCCAACCGAAATATTGGCAAAATAATTCTTTTATTAAATCCAATATATGCCTTTTTATTATCTAATGAATTAAATATGGATTTCTCTATTTTCAAAACTATATATATGTAAACAAATAATAACAACGCATTTTATGTATGGGACAATAACTCTGAAAGTTATTTGATACACTGTGAACCTTTATTGAAGACACACAAGATAACCAAGAGTGAACAAAATTGCTTCTGTCTCCTTCAATAGAATAGACGACCGGCGATATCAAAGACTTTCCAACTTCTTAATTTTTGTCCATTCACTACAATCAATATATAGTTATCGGGTTCGATTCCCGCATTGGATACTTTTTTCTGTTTAAAAACAATGCTCTAATGGCCCCCGATTCTTGCAAAAGTCCAACCCCACCAGCGAGTGCAAGTAACCAAACGGGGTTCTGGCACATTTGTAAGTGCAAAGTCGAACTGCTTTTCACATGTGTAGACATGTGGTGCGCTTACAGTAAAAGCAGTCGCTAACTGCCCACCATGATTATCATGGCTTTGAGATGAGAAAGAAGAAAAAGAGGAATATATAGTTATAGAAGAGATTGTAACTGTGAGGGGCACACACAGGTAGAAATGTTACCTCCTTCAACAGAATTGACGACCGACAACATCAAATATTTTCCATTTCCATTCACTACAATCAATATATACAAGCGATTATAACTGAGGGGCACACAAGAAGAAATGTTACCTCCTTTAACAGAATAGACGACCGACGATATCAAAGACTTTCCACTTCCATTCACCTTAATTAATATATAGTTATAGAAGATATTGTGAGGGGCACACAGTTAGAAATGTTACCTCCTTCAACAGAATAGACGACCGACGATATCATAGACTTTCCAACTTATTAATTTTTGTCCATTCACTACAATCAATATATAGAAGATATTGTGAGGGGCACACAGTTAGAAATGTTACCTCCTTCAACAGAATAGACGACCGACGATATCATAGACTTTCCAACTTATTAATTTTTGTCCATTCACTACAATCAATATATAGAAGATATTGTGAGGGGCACACAGTTAGAAATTTTACCTCCTTCAATAGAATAGACGACCGACGATATCATAGACTTTCCAACTTATTAATTTTTGTCCATTCACTACAATCAATATATAGAAGAGATTGTGAGGCACACACACACAGGTAGAAATGTTACCTCCTTCAACAGAATAGACGACCGACGATATCATAGACTTTCCAACTTATTAATTTTTGTCCATTCACTACAATCAATATATAGAAGAAATTGTGAGGGGCACACAGTTAGAAATGTTACCTCCTTCAACAGAATAGACGACCGACGATATCATAGACTTTCCAACTTATTAATTTTTGTCCATTCACTACAATCAATATATAGAAGAGATTGTGAGGCACACACACAGGTAGAAATGTTACCTCCTTCAACAGAATAGACGACCGACGATATCATAGACTTTCCAACTTATTAATTTTTGTCCATTCACTACAATCAATATATAGAAGATATTTTGAGGGGCACACAGTTAGAAATGTTACCTCCTTCAACAGAATAGACGACCGACGATATCAAAGACTTTCCACTTCCATTCACTTCAATTAATATATAGTTATAGAAGAGATTGTGAGGCACACACACACAGTTAGAAATGTTACCTCCTTCAACAGAATAGACGACCGACGATATCATAGACTTTCCAACTTATTAATTTTTGTCCATTCACTACAATCAATATATAGAAGAGATTGTGAGGCACACACACACAGGTAGAAATGTTACCTCCTTTAACAGAATAGACGACCGACGATATCAAAGACTTTCCACTTCCATTCACTTCAATTAATATATAGTTATAGAAGAGATTGTGAGGCACACACACACAGGTAGAAATGTTACCTCCTTCAACAGAATAGACGACCGACGATATCATAGACTTTCCAACTTATTAATTTTTGTCCATTCACTACAATCAATATATAGAAGAGATTTTGAGGGGCACACAGTTAGAAATGTTACCTCCTTCAATAGAATAGACGACCGACGATATCATAGACTTTCCAACTTATTAATTTTTGTCCATTCACTACAATCAATATATAGAAGAGATTGTGAGGCACACACACACAGGTAGAAATGTTACCTCCTTCAACAGAATAGACGACCGACGATATCATAGACTTTCCAACTTATTAATTTTTGTCCATTCATTACAATCAATATATAGAAGAGATTGTGAGGGGCACACACACAGTTAGAAATGTTACCTCCTTCAACAGAATAGACGACCGACGATATCATAGACTTTCCAACTTATTAATTTTTGTCCATTCATTACAATCAATATATAGAAGAGATTGTGAGGGGCACACACACAGGTAGAAATGTTACCTCCTTCAACAGAATAGACGACCGACGATATCATAGACTTTCCAACTTATTAATTTTTGTCCATTCACTACACAATCAATATATAGAAGAGATTGTGAGGCACACACACACAGGTAGAAATGTTACAAGACTTATAGAAAAGACAATTAAATGTGTTATTTATTGGGAACACACAAAGAAAGGGCTCAAATCCCTTCCCTCGATATTTCACAGTTCCCTGATCATTCATCTTCCGTTGGTAAGGAATTACTTCCAACAACAAATGGAATGGCCACCATTTGTTCTGGGCTACGGTAAATGATGTTTCTCTTCCCACAAGCCATGATAATCATGGTGGCTAGTGTTAACTACTGTTAACACACTAACTGGTGTTACAACACACTGCCTTCTTGGATAAACGATATCTCAAGCTTTCGAGTACACCTATCCCCCGATTTACACGGTACTTGTTTTACACGTTTTCGCTTTTACACGGTTTTCCAAATAAGTTTTTTTTGTTGTTGTTTTTATCGCACTATACTAAATGCTACTATGATTGAACACATGCGCTGTGTACACATCTCACGAGGAATCCCGAGCTTATGTGCTGACTACATATTTTAACCTGTCAATGCATTTTATTTTTATTTCTGTGTACACCTATCCCCCGATTTACACGTTTTTCTCAGGAACGTATCTACCGTGTAAATCGGGTGATAGGTGTATTGTAAACTGCCTATTAAGGCTGTTTTACTTTTTTGTTTTGATTGTTGAAATCTTTTCACTCTCAATGCACCACATGTTTTACACATGTAGAAAGCGTAGTTCGACTTTTTCAATTTCAAGTATTTAATTAAAAAGGCATATATAGGATCAAAATGTTGTTGTCGTGTCCAAAGAAGAGTCTTAGATGTCTCCATGCATCTCCATCACAGCAACAGCAATATCCACTATCTTGCTCTTCATTGGAAAATGGATCAAAATATCATTTATTTTACCAATATTTCATTTGGCTGAACGCCAACCTTTATCAAGGTATTATAACATAACATATTATGTATAATGTGACAAACATTAATATGTTATAATACCTTGATAAAGGTTGGCGTTCAGCCAACTGAAATATTGGTAAAATAAATGATATTTTGATTCAATATATGTCTTTTTAATTAAAGATTTATTTATGGATTGCTCTATTTTCAAAACAATTTCAAGTATTTAAGACCCCTTTTTTGTTTACTTGTACTTATAGGTAGGGTTGGACTTTTATAATTCTCATTGTTAATATCTTATGAGTATTCTTTACGGCCTAAATTATTGTAAATATGTATATGGACAACTGTAGAAACATGTCCCTAGGGGGACATAGCGCTTTAAATTGAAATAAATAAATGTATAGATATTTGTTACACTTACTATAAAAGCATTCGCTTACTACTCCCACTATGATTATCATGGCTTGTACAACGTGTACAAGAGATTTAAAAAAGAAAGAGTGGGAGGAGGTTTACTATATATATATATGGTTCGACCATTGGTTTTCGACCGCTACGACCTGGGTTCAATTCCCGCATTGGGCACTTTTTTATGTTTAAAAAAAATGCTCCAATGGCCTCCGATTCTTGCAAAACCTCACCAGCGAGTGCAAGTAATCAAACGGGGCTCTGGCACATTTGTAAGTGCAAAGTCGAACTGCTTTTCACATGTGTAGACATGTGGTGCACTTACCGTAAAAGCAGTTGACTACTTCTACCCACCATGATTATCATGGCCTGTACCACGTGTACTAGGGATGAGCAAAAAATATATGGTTCAGTTTATCGAGGTCTTATAAACTAATATGGTTACATTATGGAAATATCTATATAATTATATCTAGATTTTAAATTACCTCATATAAATAAATCTAAATTCTAAAATTGGATTCCATTTCAAACTTTAATGAACAGTTCAATTTGTCCAGATAACAATAGAGTAGTTATAGAAGTGAACGCTGTTCCCGCAGGCAACAGTAGATTTCCCCATTGTTATCTGATAAACTGTTAATTACAATACGTTAACAAACATCTCAATATTCTCTACTATTGTGGTGCTTCTTCTGGTTTTAAAGAATTGATTCAATTATTCATTCCAAGGTATTTTAATTATTACAGTTAAAATATAAAAATAAATATCAATGTTAATTATCATTGTTACAAATTATAATCTAGTAAAGAAGAATTGAAAAAGGTTTGATGAAAATGGCCGTTCGCTCGTCGAGGCGTCAAAATAATGCTATCCTCCCCCGTGCTTAACACGTCACCACCGCCGCGCATGCGCCGACTTAGCGTACACGGCCGGACGAGGTGGTGACGGTTAAAAGGGCTGTTCAAAATTGGCGGTGGGTCAAAACACCGTCACAATAGAAACCATGCTTTTATCCCCATTATTTATTTATTTATTTATTAATCATACAGGCGAGATATTGAAATATCTGCCGCCTATTTACTCATCTTTATTCCCTTTAGAACGCTGTGTGCGTTACAAAACTCTATTCCATGGTTCATTATATTCTTTGCCATTTTATGAGGAATAAATATAGATTGTCTATTCTCTGTTTAAAACTGATCCGTTGGTCTCAAAATTTCCCATCTTATATCCAGAAAGACTTTATATCTTGTATTTAGATCATTATCTTGTGTCATTGTCGATTTAAAAAAAAAGCTATAAGTTTATGATTCAATAAATTAATTCTCTCTATCAAATTAAAAATGTAAACATCAAACTTCTTATTATAATGTGAAAAAAAAATGATACAAAAGTGAGAAAATGTACTGGGATCAGCTTGATAAATTAAGAAAAAGAACATCTCCTGAATGTGCAGCTAAAAGTTGCAGTAGGGTTGCTTCAAATGTGACCCTCGATAGCTCAGTTGGCAGAGCGGACGACTGTAGATGTTTATCAGTGATCCTTAGGTCGCTGGTTCAAATCCGGCTCGAGGGACTTTTTTTATTTTTTAAATACTATTTATTTCCCGAAAAATGGAACGCGCCATCAGAAACTTTTAGTTGTCCAATCAGGATACTTTTTTCTTAATAGTATTTGTGTTGTACGTGGTAGAGACAAAACTTAAGGAAGTTGTACCTTTTACCATGTATATCAGGATTCAGACAATAATTATGCACCTGGGGGAATCCTGTGTAGGGCATATTGTCCCCAATAAAAGGCTTGTTGTCGTTGTTTGTAGTTAAGATATCTATATATATATAAATCAATGTTTGTTTGTTTGTATGTCCGGTATACAAATTCGCAGTAGTTCACTAATTCAAACCAAAATTTCCATACATAGGTAAAAAATACGGGGAAGACGATAGGCTATTTTAAAAAATATATAAATCAATTATTAAAACTATATATTCAAATTATTCTACTTAGCTCACGAACAGCGCCCTCTATCAAAGATTAGATTAAATTATGCTGATGCAAACAAATAGATAATGCTAATAACAAACAATTATTTAAAAAATCTTATCTAAATATATATCACTCGGGTAGATATGCACACGAGTCAATCCCGGGGCGAAGCCCGGGTCACCCGTCTAGTACATCATAAAATTAAACCTCCCATGAAAGACCATTCATATAACATGGAAAGGGCTGGTCTGTACTGTATACTAATAAGTGATTAATTGAATTGTGAAAAACAGTACAAAAGTGAAATTGTACTGTGCGTAGGTGGATAAATTAAGAAAAATAACATCTCCTGATCGTGTAACTAAAAGTTACTGATGGTTTACGCCACCTATCGGAATAAATATCAACTATTCATACTAAAAAAATTATTCTGTGCATAATATAAATATATATATATATATGAAAAAGGCATCTCCTTATCGTGCAACTGAAAGTTGCTGATGGCTAGCGCCATCTATCGGAATAAATTTCAACTATTCTCGTTGATTTCTAATTATTCCAGAATTGGCCAATTAACCATTATTGATTAATCAAGAAAACTAACCACGTACAGTTTCGGGCTGTTGGCCCTCATCAGCGTGGTACAAGCTGTACCTCAACGACCGAAAAACTGGTCTTTCGGGCATCTTGAAAAATCATGAAACGGGTAGTTAAGGCCAGAATTGCGTGAGACCGCGACACAATGTGAAAAAGAATAGTACAAATGTGATATTGTACTGTGATAAGGTTCATAACTTATGAAAAAGGCATCTCCTTATCGTGCAAATGAAAGTTGCTGATGGCTAGTGCTATCTAACGGAATAAATATCAACTATTCTCGTTGATTTCTAATTATTCTAGAATTGGCCAATTACCCATTTTCTTGATAAACCAACAAGAGCCAACCACGAAGGCGAGTATATCATTCTAAGCCCTAGTATATACTTTATACTTGTATTTATTATTTTTATTCTCTTTTATACCATGACCTTTCGTTTTTAGATGTTTATGAACATGTTTAAATATTTTTTAAATAATTATTCCTAGTAGACTTTGTATAGACCATGATGATTTCATGATTGGTAGACGTTGGCGACTGCCTTTTACTGTGGTGGTGCTTATCTCTATGGTTAAACCAATTCCTGAAGTCCAATCCTCTTTAATTTTGCAATGGTAGTAATAGGTTACAGCCTTTTACTGTAAGTACACCATATGTCTAAAACATGTAGAAATCCGTTTGGATTTTGCACTTACATATATGCAAGTGCACTCTTTGGTTGCTTGCACTCATTGGCGAGGTTGAACTTTTCCGGGTGCCATTGAAATACTTTTCTATTAAGAAAAAAAAAGAGTCAAATACGGGATTCGATCCCGTGTCCTTGCGTTCGAAATTCAACTGTTTATAACACTTGTCCTCCGATCCCCATACGTTTAGATGTAGAATTAAGTATTTAATATACAGTAGAACCTCTCTTTAGCAGACACTCCGCTATCGGAAACCTCTCTACAAAGGACAGTTTTCATTTGCCAAATTACCATTTTTACTATTTAGCAACTCTCTGATAAGAGTATACCTCTCCCTAAAGGACAGTTTGGCTCTGTAATTAGGTGTTGTCCTTTACAGGGAGGTTCTATTGTATTACTAATTAATAACTTTCCTGTAAGAGGACACCTCTCCATAAAGGACAGTTTGGCTCTGTAATTAGGTGTTCTTTACAGGGAGCTTCTACTGTATTATTAATCAATAACTCTCCGGTAAGAGAACACCTCTCCCTAAAGGACACTTTAGCTCTGCAATTAGGTGTCCTTTACAGGGAGGTTCTATTGTATTACTAATCAATAACTCTCCTTGGTAAGAGGACACCTTTCCCTAAAGGACAGTTTAGCTCTGTAATTAGGTGTCCTTTACAGGGAGTTTATATTGTATTACTAATCAATAACTCTCCTTGGTAAGAGAGCACCTTTCCCTAAAGAACACTTTGGCTCTGTAATTAGGTGTCCTTTACAGGGAGGTTCTACTGTTTTACTAATCAATAACTCTCCGTTAAGAGGATATCTCTCCCTAAAGGATACTTTGGGTCTGTAGCTAGGTGTCCTTTACAGGGAGGTTCTGCTGTTTTACTAATCAATAACTCTCCGTTAAGAGGATATCTCTCCCTAAAGGATACTTTGGGTCTGTAGCTAGGTGTCCTTTACAGGGAGGTTCTGCTGTTTTACTAATCAATAACTCTCCTTGGTAAGAGAGCACCTTTTCCTAAAGGACACTTGGGTCTGTTGCTAGGTGTCCTTTACAGGGAGGTTCTATTGTATTACTAATCAATAACTCTCCTGTAAGAGGACACCTCTCCCTAAAGGACAGTTTGGCTCTGCAATTAGGTGTTGTCCTTTACAGGGAGGTAGTTCTATTGTATTACTAATCAATAACTCTCCGGTAAGAGGACACCTCTCCCTAAAGGACACTTTGGGTCTGTAGGTAGGTGTCCATTACATGGAGGTTCTACTGTTTTACTAATCAATAACTCTCCGGTAAGAGGACACCTCTTCCTAAAGGACACTTTGGGTCTGTAGCTAGGTGTCCTTTACAGAGAGGTTCTACTGTATCTCATTTAGATGGAGAATGCTGTTGAAAGAGGCACGGATGGAATGAGGGTGACCAACAGCTACTCAAACAATCTTAACCAGAGAAATTAGTCCTAGTCCAGAATGATATGTTGGGAGGCAATCTAACTGATATATATGGAAGGAGCTTTCCTCAATATTAGAGGTTAATTATCTTCTCTAATTATGTAAATGAGGTCAGGTGGCTAGCCAATTAATTAGGTGTAGAGGTGCAACCGTTCTCTACAGCTAGAATCACATCATTATACCATTCTACTGCTCTCTTGTTATGACAATTGACAATTAAGATAACTTTTATTGACATCTTGTCAATATTTACACTCAAAGAGAGTTATAATAGTAAAATAATATAATAATAAATAGAAAAATTAAGATATGTACAAAAGGTTATATAATAGAGGATGAGGGGAGGCATCCTCGGCGCGCGAGTGTTCTCCTCCAGGCGATGAGCGGGTCCTCCACTCCACCGAGCCCAACCTGAACAAAGTGGCGGTAGATCCGTAACTTTGCCGACGCAAGGATGGTCAGGATGCTCGCTTGTTGTGTCTGGTGTCCTTCATATTCACGGGATACTTCCCCATAACCTAACTAATTATATCCTGTTTGTAACATCTCTGTACATTCATGGAATATTTACCTACATCCGTTATTACTGAACCCGTCTTAAAAACCTCTATACAACATTCATGGAAAAGTTCACAATCATTTTTAAATGAAATATAAATAGTAAGCAAAATGTATACATGAATGCTTTTCTGAAAGTCAAACTTAATGTGTTCGGGGTCCTTCATATCCACGGGACACTTCCCTACAACCCCTCTGATTCAACTCTGCTTGCAACATCTCTGTACATTCATGGAACATCTTTCTAATGTCTGGCTGATTCAAGCCTGCTTGCAATATTTCAGTACATTCATGGAACATCTTTCTAATGTCTGGCTGATTCAACCCTGCTTGCAACATCTCAGTACATTCATGGAACATCTCACTACTGTCTGGCTGATTGAACCCTGCTTGGAACATTTCTGTACATTCATGGAACATCTTTCTAATGTCTGGCTGATTCAACCCTGCTTGCAACACCTCTATGCATTCAAGGAACACAATCTATAACCTTTCCTAATGAACCTGTCTTAAATACTTCTCTATATTCACGGAACATATCACAATCATTTTTTAAATTAAAATCCGCCTTTGCCGATCCCAAGCCCGAATGAAAAAAGAAGAGGGGGAGCAGTAACAAGCTCGCTAAAAACCTGGGTTCAGTTGGCCCGGCTGATAGTACCCTGTAAGGGCTCCTAATCCAGGGATACAGGATGAGCAGCGTTTGTACTCCATGTTAGGAGCAGCTGCACATGGCATCTGTTTCTCATGTCAGAGGCGGCCATTTCTTTTGGAGCTAAGTCGGCCTGCCACTGAGTAGTCCTCTCAGTCTTAAGGACAAAGGCAGACGCATTCTACTTCACCCAGACCCTAATATGATTGAGTGGAGATAAGAAAGAAGAAGAAGAAATGTAAATAGTATGCAAAATGCATACATGAACGCTTGTCTGAGAGACAAACTTTATTCCAAAAAAAATAATTGAAAAGTTGAATTTGTGCAGGAATCAGGTTGATAAATTAAAAGAAAGGCAAACATGCAAACTAAAATTTACTGATGGGTTACGCCATTTTTCGGAATAAATTAACAGAAAATTTCAGTTTCACGGTCTGGAGATACCTTTTTCTTTATTAATTCAACAAAATTTTTGTCAATTATATATGGTGCTGAAGTAATGGATATTAAAGAGAGAGAGAGATAAACTAACCCAACGATATCTATAATAAAAAAAACGAGGTTATAAAAAAATGTCACCATACTGCTACTAGAGGTATCAACACATCCAGCCAGGTAACCCCCCTGTAATCCCTTAAGCCGGTAATCTGGGGAAGAGATTAGGCCCCCCCGACCTTTGCTGCTCTATCACACACCAAACCCCAGCAGGAAACCTAACCAAGTTTTTTTTTCTATTCCAAACAATCCAGACTCCATTCAACGGGAATAAACTTTCAACAGATTATCTGAGCTTCGAAAATTCACAATAGATATTGAATTGAATCTTAACTTAAGGAAGTGGAGAATCTTTGATGTCGCTGGTCGTCTGTTTTTATTATTATTATTATTTTAAGGAGACAGAGGCAATTTGGTTCACACTTGGTTATCTCGTGTATCTTCAATAAATATCACCATGTATCAAATATCTTTCAGAGTTATTGTCTGAATCCCGATATACGTGCTAAAATGTACAACTTCCTTAAGTTTGGTTCATGAGTGTGTCTTCAATAAAGGTCACTGTAATATCTTTCAGAGTTTTTGTCTGAATTCCGATATACATGCTAAAAAGTACAACTTCCTTAAGTTTTGTATATGAGTGTGTCTTCAATAAAGGGCACTGTAATATCTTCCAGAGTTATTGTCTGTGTTGGGAATAGAATGTTAATTTTCTTATAGATTTATATTTTTCTAAATATATGTAAATTTAATCCATTATAAGAAACATATTTGTCATATGTAAATATTTATATGTATATATATTCGTGACAAAAATAAACTATTATGTTGACTGGTTAGAGTCGTGTGGTTTCTCGGCCCGCTCTCGAGAGGTCTACGCCTTGGTTGATACCTGCCTTAGACACTTCCGCGGATTTGACTTCTTGGGAATCGCTCTTCTCTACCTTTGAGATTCCACGGTTTTTTCCTCCCCGGGACCAGAATAAGAGACTTCGGGCGTCTGGGCAAAATAGAGCCTGGGCGCTACGCCGCTGAACGCGACATTTGGCATCCCAGCCGGGACGCGAGGAGAAGGCCGTGCCTATATTTGGAACCTTTTTGGATCAGAAGATGGAAAGAGAAGAAGCGCTAGAGAGACTCAAGAAGAATAGAACCATACTCCGCACGTCTTTATCCAAGTACGGGAAAAGAATAGAGGAATATGACGTGCACAAGGAGTGTGACCACGAGGAACTGCTGGGGCAGCTTTCGGATGTCTACGAAGAACTGAGGCGGGTAGACGAAGAAATCGGTAAGCTGATTGACATCAAAGATCTAGAGAAAGATCTAAAGATGGTAGAGGAATACCGGGAAAAGGCCGTGGCGTGGAAATATTTGTTAAAGAAAAGAAGTCTGGTGGTGGCGGAAGGAATGCAGAGGGAAACTGCAACTGCCACGAAGAAGGAATATCCAGGAGAAATCGGTCGACCGACTCTAACTGGGATGGTTAAGTTACCCAAATTGACAATGGATATGAGGATCTGCGATGGGAGCAGTTTGGAAATCGGGATGAGTGAGAAGCCAAGTGTTGTCGGAGTTACCCTGATGAAAGGAGTTGATCCAGCTTCTATTAAGGAAGATGCTGAGATGGTGGTATCATCCGAGCAAATGGTAAAGGAGCCATCCAAGCAGATTGCTGTTGAAGAAAGTAATAAGGCTCAAGTAGTAAGAGAGCGCTGTGCTGAAGACGGTGAAAAGGCTCAAGTCAAGAAGAAGTCTGTTGTAGAAGTTGATGAAAGTAATAGGGCTGAAGTTGAGAAAGAATCCGTTGAAGCAGATAAAGAGAAAGTGCTGGATGTGGAACAAGGAATGGATTCAAAGAACACCGAAGAAGTGAAGCTGCTCTATGTAAAACAAGGTACCGATTTAAGGATGGCAGAAAGGCCATATGCAGAACAAGGTAATGAGCCTAAGGAAGACGGAGTACAAGACTCTGAAAATGAGCCTAAGGGCGACGGAGTAAAGGATTCTGAAGCTGAAACCAAGGATAATGAAGTGGAGGATTCTGGAACTGCAATTGAGGCTTGTGAATCGGTGAGCAACTCTAAAGCGGTAGCTGAAGGCGCGGATCAAGTGGAGATTGCAGATGGTGAGGCTGAGTCCATTGATGATATTGAGGAAAGAGTTGTCAGAATTCCAGCATCGAGTAAATTGATGGAAGCAGGACAGATAGGAGATGCGGAATTTAAAGTAAAGGGATACTATTTGCCTGATCGCCCTGTATGTGGGTGTGACTCCAGGGCTGCGCCTGTACGGCCAGCGAAAGACGGCGCTTCCTATCGAGGACGAAACGGATTCTCGTTGAAGCGATATATGAAGAGGATACACAGTCTGCTGAGAAGAATCCCTGAGATAAGGATAAAGCTTCGGAGGAATAAGTTCGGAGTTGTGGCCGACCTGAAAAGATATTTCCAGATGATCGCCATCAGAGATAATGATTGGGACTACCTCAAATTTCTTTGGAAAAAAAAAAAGATGGACAACTGATGGTTTTGAGCGGGAAATCGTTGTAGACGATTTTGGTTGAGTGCCCGTGCCTCTAAATACGGAAGAAAAGTAAATGGTTGAATGATGATGCATGGTTGGAGAAGGTGAAACGCTTTCTAAGCAGGGTTGCACTGTCCAGATCACCTATGTGAGGAGAGAGCCAATAGAAAAAGGTTCAATTGGCAAATATCTTCCAAGCAATGGAATGTAACTTGTATCGAAGGAAACTGTTTCTGGAGCTGCAGTAACTCCAATGTTATATACTCCGGCCAGTTCTCCAAAGGGGCAAGTGCCTACTCCAGCGAAAAGGTCTTAATTTGGGAGACAAGTCTCCAGAAAGTCTGGTGAAAGTGCTAGACCGGAAAGGATTGCGAATCCTGTAGATCATAGGACTATTATATTGAGTGGTTTGAGATCTCTAAGGAAGAGTTCAGAGTCCTATGACTGCTGTAGGCCTGCAGACGATACCTCTGGGCCTTCAGATGATACCTCTAAGCCTAAAGACGATGCCTCGGCATAAGATCCTGATTCTTCAGGATGTAAAGCTCAATGTTCTCAAGAGGTTCCAGAAATTGCAATGGAAGATAACTGGGCGACTTTTGTAATGAATCGAGTTATGGAGATCCGATCTCTCAGTGAGACAGAGGATTGGTATCGTGTACCAGGATGTTTGAATCCAGCGGATTTACCATCACGGGGGTGCTTAGCCGATTCTCTGGAGAGATCGAAGTGGTGGGAGGGCCCGAGTTGGTTGAGAAGACCAAGAAGAGATTGGCCCCATAGGGAAATATACCCTGACCCAGATATTGTGAACTCGGAAAAGAGAAAGATTGTTTTAACATCAACATGTATTGAAAGGGAAAAAAGATCGGTACTACTATCGCTTTTCAAACTACTACAAGATATTGAGAGTAACTGCCTGGATGAACCGGTTTTTAACAAATGCGAGAGGAACAATAGGTCAGCGAGTGAAAGGTGATCTTACTGTGAATGAAATTAAAAGGGCGGAACTGATGCTGGTGAGAGTTATCCAACGGGAATTCTTCACTGGACCAGAGGACAAGAGGTTGAAGGATTTCAAGTTATGCTGCGATTCTTTGGGATTGTTGAGGGTCAAAACTAAAATAAGTAGGAGACAAGATCTGGAAAGATTGATTGGTTTGCTGAAACAACTCCTTAGGAAGATTCTTGGTCAAGCTCGTTTGGAATTTGAGGAACTTTACACCATTATCTGTGACACAGAGTCTTTGATGAACTCACGTCCATTAACCCCTGCCTTGTTCTTGCACGACCTCAAAGAAATAGGAGTTCCAGATCTGGACTCTATTGAAAGGGCTAGTCTTCAGAAGAGATACCGATTTAGACAAAGGTTAAGAGAAGATCTGCGGAAGAGATTCCGGACGGAGTATTTTGGATTCTTAAGGCAAGAGACTAGAAGACGCTCGAAGACAAGACCTATCAAGGTGGGAGATCTGGTGTTGATTGGACAAGATAATGCTAAGCGAGTCAATTGGCCTTTGGCGAGAGTTGTGGAGGTCTACCCTGGCCGAGATGGACCTGTGAGGGTCGCCAAGTTGAGAACCAGCAAGGGCGTCCAGATTAGGCCGGTTCAACGGCTCTACAATTTAGAGATACCCGCCGATCTGGGGAGTACCTTGAGGAGTATACAGTCGGAACCACGCCGGGGAGGCTCCCGAGGAGAAGCCAGTAAAGACCCTACGAAGATAGCCCAATCCTAAAGAACTGGAATGAAAACGGTCATTTCCCAACTATTGGTTGAGTTTCTGTAGAAAAAACTCAAGGTGGGAGTATGTTGGGAATAGAATGTTAATTTTCTTATAGATTTATATTTTTCTAAATATATGTAAATTTAATCCATTATAAGAAACATATTTGTCATATGTAAATATTTATATGTATATGTAGTAATCCCGAGGTGGAATGTACTGGGCAGCCGTGGTTGTGGGTGTGTGATGGGATTCCCGCACTGGGACAGCAAGAGACAGAGGCAGGTCTAGATGGTAAACTCCAAGAAGTAGAGGTAGACCACGGACGAAGGTAGTCGGACCATGGACGTCACGGATGCCCTAAGTCTACATCGCGGATAGGGGTGAGAAATATGACCGGCCGTATAACAGCGTCGCTCTGAAACAACTGAAACAACTACTTCCTTTTGTCCCAATCTTGGGGGGCTTATATATGAGACGCTCGCAGATGGCGGCGAGTTCTGATTGGTTCCCGTAATCACGCCACCTGTCAAGCGCTGGGTTATTAATTATGTCTGGCCACGTGTCGGCCACCTGCTGACGGGGGGGAATGAACTCATTATCATAAACATGTGTTCGTCTGGTCCATGGCGTCGTCTGGTCTACCTTTACCCCTTCTTTGTTTTATTGTCATTTCCATTGTTCGATACATATTTTTATATACAGATATGGGGTTATATAAATATTAGAAGAAGATTGTGCTCTATCTACCTTAAAATATACTACAGAATGTGTCCCCGGTGATGAAGGTTTGGTTGGGGGAATGACATGTAATGAGTGATAACCTAACAAACCTACTATAAAAAATAAAAGAAATAATTTGTATACAAATTAGTTAAAATTATTATGAAGTTACAAGTTAAAAAGAGAAAGATGTTGTAAGGGTGGTGTATCAATAAAAACGTACAAAATGAATGATAAAAGATTAAGAGAAGGTATATAATACAAAATGGTAACTATGATAAAATGAATCGTACAAGGAAAATAATATCTTATTGTATTAAAGATGAGAGAAAAAAATGAAGTTAGTTTATTGACTGAACTTATAATGTGACGCTAAGGTTGAAAAAGGGAAAGGGGGTATCTGAGCATGTTTCTGCAAAAGTAGTATCCCAAACATTCTGCAATGCAATGCGAACTTGTTTAAGTGAGGCATTGTTTTCATTAACAGAAGGCCCAAGATATTCCGTCTGCATCATTAGTTCAGACAGCGGAAAGAGGTGGGAAGATTGATGGAGGAAAAAGGGGGAGGTAGAGGTAAGAGGGATCCCTGTTGTCCATAATGATTGTGCCCGGTTGAATTGTGAGAAAAAAAAGTGAGAAGTTGAAAAAATGATGAATTGATATGATGCGTCGGGCGATGAGAAAAAAAAAAAAAAATATTGCGCTGGATATCCTGAACTCATTATCGGGAATGGTATAGCGAGGAAGGATTGTTCCAGTCGGATTAATCAATGAAAAAAAACAAAAATGTTCGGCGAACTGGAATCCCTTGGAAGGTTGGAGGTTTGAAGGATGCGGAAAAGGAGAGGTGGGTGTAAGAGAGTTATTGCTGTCAATTTTGATTGTGTCCGGCTTGTGTGGGTGAAAAGAAAAAGTTGAAAAATGAAAAAATGATGAGCCGGACGATGAGAGAAAAAAAAATAAAATATCCAACTGGGTCTCCTGAGCTCACTGTTGGGAGATGTACAGCGAGGAAGGGTCTTCTAGTTAGGTTAATCGAAGAAAAAAAAAGAAAATGGCTGACGAACAATAAACTCTTGATGGCTGTAAAAAGTTGGGAGGAAAGGTTCATGGGATAGAGTTAAGAGGTTGTAAGGGAAGCGTCAAAAATAACATATTGAAAATCTATTAAGAAAAATAAAATGGTAAATGTTTATCTGTTCAAGAAATATTATAAATATTGTCAGGTGTAGGTTTTGTTAAAAATGGTGCCTAAAATAATTGAAGGTGTACAATGCTAAGTCTAAACATGATGAGAAAAAGAAAATTAAAATTAAATAAACATATTAAAGATAATGATATATAAAGGATTGATTAGTAGTTGATGGCATTAATGTTGATGGTTAATAAACAAAATGATATTATTGATGAATAGCGAAATGTTTTATCTACATTGGTAAGTTGAAAAAACAAAGTGCAACACCACAAAACTAGTAAAACTATAAGTCTATTTACAATAAATGAGAGAAAAGCTAGCAAACCTATTAAATGGGAAATAATTTGGGGCACAAATTAGTTACTAGAATAAAAATAAAGATAAAGGGGAGTAGTGGTGACACATTGATATAATATTATAAAACTACAAAAATTATATAAGAGGAGTGCATAGGAAGGATAAATTTAAAGTAAACACACACAATAGCGAAAGTAAATATTTGGGAAAGTTGGTATACTAGTTACAGTTTTTTGTTACTTAAAGTGCCTTGAATATTTACAACATAGTTTCAGGGATGTAATACAGGAAGGAGAAGTAGAGGTAATAAAAGTGAAATTAAAATATAAAAGAAAATTGACTTAAGCAAAAGGTTTGCGATAGGTAGTGACGCAGTGAGAAATAAAGGAAGAAGGTCTGAATTGGTTTCTGCAAAGGACATCTCAGGAGTCCTGCCCTGCAATACGAGCTTAGAAGCGAAGTATTGTTTTCAGGGTTCAGCAATCTCAAGATGCTCTGTAAGTAGCATTAGATCAGATGGGCAAAAGGCGTGAAGATCGAAGGAGAGGTAGTTATGGGAGAATATGGGGAAGAAATCTTTTCTGAGAGAGGTTAAAAAGAGATGGTGTCTCAAAAGCTGCACTGCTGTCGGTGATTGAGCTCGATAAGATGAAAAATAAAATTAAACGAAAAATGAGTGGGCGCATCGTGCTGTGATGGCCTGGGTCGAGCGTTAGAGAAAAAAAAAATCTTGCTGGTTACCCAAGCTCTCCGTGTGGAGTTAACATGGGGAGGAAGAGTGTACCAGGTCGATGAATCATTAAAAAAAAATAAAAAAGGTTGACGAGCAGGAGTCTCAGGAACCGTTGAAGAGGTTAGAGGGTGGAGGTAGATTGTGAAAACAGGGCTCGACTGTTGCCATTGATTGATTGAACCTGAGTTTGAGGAAAAAAGAATGAAATAAAGAATGCTGGGACGGTGACCTGGGTGTAAATAAAAAAAAATCGGCAAACAGGAACTCTGCGATGGACGAGGGGTGGTTAGAACGAAGGCATAGAAGGCCAATGGAAAATGATCAAGAGACGAGAGAAGTATGGAAGGCCTATAATTGATTGATTGACAGGTAAGAGTGTTGCAGTTAGAAGGACTGTCTCTGCTAATGATGGATGCTAATGATGTAACAAGGGAGGGAGAGATGAAGTAGAAGAAAAAAAAAACAATTAGGGGGAGATCAGTGCGACCTTGAATTTGTTGTCGCGTTAAGACGCACAGACAAATCGCTAGATTGGAGATTATAAGCGGTGATTAGGTTTAGAAAATGATAAAATAATGAATTTACGAATTTTTTTAAGAGAAAAGGTTATGGCATGGGTACAAAATTCGGTAGAGTTTCGTAAATGACAATTTAACACAGGTAGGAATGAAATGCAATGGGGTATGGAAATTTTATGGTATGTTATTTAGTTTTCGCATTTTACATTTATGATTGTATTTGTAATTGTGGGGGAAAATGGGAGGCACATTTTGAGATGAGATAATTTAAAATTGATATTTATAAAAATACAAATCTAGTGCAACATCTTCGTACACATTTATTTTTAGCAAATCTTTATTGTCTTAGTAAAGTCTGATACAGCCTTTTATTGTTTATTTTCGGAACGCCAAAAAGTGACAAAAACAAATCAAAAAGGGATGATGATAACCTGCGTCTTGCAGATTAACATTTTCATAGAAACATATATATATACATATTTATTGCTAGCTATATATCACCATCTTCTCTCTTCAAACACGAAATCTCACAGGCGGTCTCCTCGCTCGAGGTGGGTTCCGCCTTAGGACAGGACCCTCCTCTTTCAAGGCCTCGGGGTCCAGCGAGCGAAGAGGCTCCAATGACTTTCCATCGTCTGTATCACTCTGAACCTCTGAATCTTGATCCGACCGCTGGCTAGTTAGTCCTGGCGACAGCGACTCCATATAACCTCTGTCTCGTACAACCTCCGAGATTATGGCACTGGGACCTGCTCCTCTTGAGTGCTCGGGTTGACGCTCTCCATCTCCACTCTCATCTTCCTCACCATTCCTCCACCTTTTTCTAATTTGATCCCTGTGATAGGCCTTTACCTGTCCGTGGATCAAAATGGTGTAAACTCTAGTTCCCTTCTTGCCCACAATTTTTCCTGGGATCCATTTATCACCACCTCTAAAGTTTTTACACCACACTAAATCATCTATCTGGAATTCTTCCAAATGGGTTCGCCGATCATACTTCATTTGCCTGGCTTGCTGGTCCCTAACTCTAGATGCCAAGCTGGGATGTATCAACGATACTCTGGTTCGAAGCGCACGCCCAATAAAGAGCTCTGATGGAGTCTTTCCCGTTGTCACATGCGGGGTGCTTCGATATGCCAGAAGAACTTTTGATAAGGTGTCTTGAATGGTATCCCCAATTTTCCTTTTATTTTTATCCAGGGCAGTCTTAATAGTTCTAACCGCTCTTTCAGCCAAGCCATTACTTTGCGGGTGGTACGCCGGGATCAATGTTTGTTTAATTCCATTTCCTTCCAGAAAACCTTTCATTTCACTACCAGTAAACTGAGGTCCATTATCAGATACAAGTTCCTCCGGTAACCCATAGGAAGAAAAAAGTCGCCGTAGTTGCTCAATGGTTTTGCGTGTGGTGGTCTCTCTCATTGGGATGGCTTCGATCCACTTTGAATGACTATCTACTACTATTAATAAATTAATGTTTTCCTTATTTGCAAAATCAATGTGAATTCTTTGCCAAGGTCTGGTTGACCATTTCCAGGGTTGCCATTTTCCTTTATTCGGCCCATCCTGGGATTGCTGACAGCTTCTGCACTTATTCACCAAAAACTCGATTTGGGTATCTAAATTTGGCCACCAAAAATGTGATCTTGCTACAGCCTTCATTCTGTTCATACCGGAATGAGTCTCATGAAGACAGTTCAACATTTTTATTCTGAGAGATGGTGGAATGACAACTCTCATTCCCCAAACCAAACACTCCCCATCTACAGTTAGCTCAAGTTTCCTTTGAAAATAAGGTCTGAGGTGATCAGCCACCTTTTCAGGCCAGCCTTGCTGAGTATAAAATTTGGCCAAAGAGAGCACTTCGTCTTTTTCAGTTTCCGTGGCAATTTCCTCTGCTGTGATCGGCAATTCTTCCACAAAGGATAAAGCATAGACATTATTTAATCTTGGAATTTCTTCACAGCCCACAGGAAAACGTGACAGAAGATCTGCATTCCCATGGTCTTGAGTTCTTCGAAATTTAATATCGTAAGTATAAGCTGACAAAATAAGCGCCCAACGCTGCAATCTTGAAGTAGATAAGGTGGGGATTCCTGATTTTGGGCCCAAAATGGTCACCAATGGCTTATGGTCTGTAATAAGAATAAATTTTCTTCCATAAATAAATTGATGAAACTTGGTAACTCCATATATAATGGCTAGAGCCTCCTTCTCAATCTGAGAATAATTTTGTTCTGCTCCCGATAAAGTCCGAGAGGCAAACATAATCGGTCTCTCCTGGCCTTCTATAATATGTGACAACACAGCGCCCACTCCAATCTGCGATGCATCAGTGGCCAAACACAATGGCAAAGTCGTATCATATGGGACTAGCACCCTCTCAGAGGTAATGCTGTTCTTGCACTTGTCAATGGCCTCTCCACATTCCTTTGTCCAAACCCAAGGACGTTTTTTGTGAAGAAGCTCATGAAGAGGCTTCAAAAGCTCTGGCAAATTGGGTATGAACTTCCCATAAAAGTTTACCAAACCAAGAAATGACCTTAATTCAGAGATATTCGTAGGCGTTTTGGCCTTCTGTATTGCTTGTACCTTATGATCTAAAGGTCTGATGCCCTCTCCCGTGACAAGATGTCCTAAATATTCAATTTCTTTTTGCAAAAATAGGCATTTTTCTTTCTTTAGTTTGATATTATACTTCGCCAAGCGAGCAAATATAGTCTTCAACAATGCCAGATGTTCTTCAATTGATGCTGTGGCTATAAGGACATCATCAATATAACAAATTACGCCTCCTATACCTGACAAAACCCTATCCATTACAGATTGAAAATAACTGGGCGCATTTGCCAATCCAAATGGCATTCTCTTAAACCTGAAAAGCCCTTTATGAGTATTTATCGTTAGTAACGGTCGGGTGCCTGGGTCCACCTCTAATTGCAGATAAGCGTTCCTCAAGTCCAATTTAGAAAAGTATTTTCCCTTGGCCAATGTGGAGAATAAATCTTGCTGTGTGGGAAGGGGATAGGCCGCAGTGTCCAAATATTTATTTAGAGTTACCTTGAAGTCGCAGCAAATTCTGATCTCTTTATTTTTCTTCGGCACTACAACCACTGGAGTGGCCCATTTACTGCTCGCCACCTCACATAGATAACCCTTAGCCACCATTTTGTCTAATGCTTCAGTAACTGCTGGCCTAATGGCGAAAGGCACCGGACGAGCCTTATGGAAAATTGGATTCACATCACACATGTTTACTGAAAATGTGAAACCTTTTATTGGTTCGGTTGTCTCCACAAATAGGGCTTGATTTTCCTTCAAAATTTCCTCAATGGTAATTTCCACAGGCATATGTTTTACCGCGAAACAGCCCAATTTCAATCTATTTATCCATTCTCTTCCCATCAAAGCCCTCTTTTCTCCTTTCACCACCAACGCTCTAAGTTTGTAAGTAATATCTTGACACTCCACTTTGACATTGATTTTACCCAGAATGGGTACCACGGTACCATCATAAGTTCTTACAATAATACTCGCTTTTTCCAATTTCAAGTGTTGAAGACTATTTTTAAAATCCTTTTCTGATATCAGTGTTAGACCACTACCCGTATCCATTTCAAATTTAATAAAGTTTCCTTCTACTTTTAACTCCATCAGATAGGGAGGGTCACTTGAGGCAAAATTAATTTTATACTCAGGTATCGTCACGCTTATAATTTTCTGGACATACTCTTCCTCCTCTTCTTGGTCTCCTATCTGATGTATATTTCCCGGCTGATTCTGATGTTGCCTTAGATTTCTTCTACTGCTCCAACATATTGAGGCAATGTGTCCTTTTTTATTACACTTAAAGCATTTCGCCTCCTTAAATCTACATAGTTCTTTATGCTGTTTACCACAATGTTTACATTTGCCATTCTGGAAATTTGATTCAACCTTGCGTTCCATCCTCAACTTATCTACACAATCTTCACCCTGCTCCAAGTGAAATAATTTTGTATTTTTCTCGGCCGCTTCCATAGATAATGCTATCTCAATTACTTTAGCTAAAGAAATGTCGCCCTCCGACAAAATTCTATTTTGTATTTTGGCATTATATAATCCACAAACCATTTTATCACGTAAAGAATCCTCCAGAAAATTTCCAAAGTTGCATGAGGAAGCCAAACGCTTAATTTCCACCAAGTAATCCGAGATGCTTTCTTCCTTTAATTGCATTCTTTTAAAAAAAATGAACCTCTCTACTACAATTGAGCGCTTTGGAGAGAAGTGCCTTTTCAAGATATCTATTAGGTTATCAAAAGTTTTATCTTTAGGTAGAATAGGACTGCACAAATTCTTCAAAACACCATATGTTTTACTTCCCATGAGGGTTAGGAGATAAGCCTTTTTCTTCTCATCCCCTGCCTCCTCCAATATGAGAAACTGTTCCAATCGTTCATAAAACGTTTCAAAAGTTTCAGTTTCCTCATTATATTCCTTAAATTGGTAACTAGCCATTTTTTTTCACTCTTCTTAAATTTGCATCCTAAAACTTTGCAATTTGTGTCTTTTAAAAATTACTTTCAATTATATGCAAAATCAAAGACATTTTCTAAAAATATTTACTTCAAAATTCGAGGGTACTTACTCATATATCCTCGTCGCCAAATGCAACATCTTCGTACACATTTATTTTTAGCAAATCTTTATTGTCTTAGTAAAGTCTGATACAGCCTTTTATTGTTTATTTTCGGAACGCCAAAAAGTGACAAAAACAAATCAAAAAGGGATGATGATAACCTGCGTCTTGCAGATTAACATTTTCATAGAAACATATATATATACATATTTATTGCTAGCTATATATCATCTAGGACTATTTTTTAAAACTTTTAAATATTGAGAAATATCAATTGAAATAGTAATAGGTTAAGTAAAATAAAGAGCGTAATAAATTTAATTATTAATACTATGGCCATAAATAAGGTATTAAAAAAAACTCACAAATAAGTTTAGAATATATGATTCGAGTAATTAAAATACAATATGATTTTTTTTTATGAAAAATTGAAATTAATTAATTTAAATTTAAAAGTTGCTTAAAATAAAGTAAAAATTGATAAATGAGGGTGTATAAGATTTAATATTTGAATTTAAATGCTATAAAAATGGTAAAATAATGAACTTGAAGGATTTATAATAATAATGTTATTGCTATTAAAATGGTATCGAATAATTAATTCAGGGCAAACGGAAAAAGTGTTACATTAAATAGTTCTGTAGAGAAAATTCTCTTACCAGATGGATGTCTTGAATGGGTCTTGTGGAGTGGGCTGCGATGAGGCTTGGTGATCTTTTTTGCAGTGGTTTCCATGGGACATCGTCGATGTTGGTTGACGGGGCAATGTCAGGATTTCTCGATGATTCTTGTCTGCCTGTTCGAGCCGATGGAGGAAGATGTTCGTGGCGCAGTAGATGTCGATGGGGGCGATGATGACCTTCTCGATGCGAGGTGCAGCTAGTCCTCGCATGGCGTCTTTTAGGCGGCTTACTAGGTCTTCGCAGTGGGGCTGCATGTTGGTGAGGGCATCCGCGACGTACTTGTCTCTGACCTCCGTCATCCTCTGCACGCTGCTGTCCTCAGGCATCCTGTCGACTTTAACGGGTTCTGTAGTAATCCCGAGGTGGAATGTACTGGGCAGCCGTGGTTGTGGGTGTGTGATGGGATTCCCGCACTGGGACAGCAAGAGACAGAGGCAGGTCTAGATGGTAAACTCCAAGAAGTAGAGGTAGACCACGGACGAAGGTAGTCGGACCATGGACGTCACGGATGCCCTAAGTCTACATCGCGGATAGGGGTGAGAAATATGACCGGCCGTATAACAGCGTCGCTCTGAAACAACTGAAACAACTACTTCCTTTTGTCCCAATCTTGGGGGGCTTATATATGAGACGCTCGCAGATGGCGGCGAGTTCTGATTGGTTCCCGTAATCACGCCACCTGTCAAGCGCTGGGTTATTAATTATGTCTGGCCACGTGTCGGCCACCTGCTGACGGGGGGGAATGAACTCATTATCATAAACATGTGTTCGTCTGGTCCATGGCGTCGTCTGGTCTACCTTTACCCCTTCTTTGTTTTATTGTCATTTCCATTGTTCGATACATATTTTTATATACAGATATGGGGTTATATAAATATTAGAAGAAGATTGTGCTCTATCTACCTTAAAATATACTACATATATATATTCGTGACAAAAATAAACTATTATGTTGACTGGTTAGAGTCGTGTGGTTTCTCGGCCCGCTCTCGAGAGGTCTACGCCTTGGTTGATACCTGCCTTAGACACTTCCGCGGATTTGACTTCTTGGGAATCGCTCTTCTCTACCTTTGAGATTCCACGGTTTTTTTCCTCCCCGGGACCAGAATAAGAGACTTCGGGCGTCTGGGCAAAATAGAGCCTGGGCGCTACGCCGCTGAACGCGACAGTCTGAATCCCGATATACGTGCTAAAAAGTACAACTTCCTTAAGTTTTGTTCATGAGTGTGTCTTCAATAAAGGGCACTGTAATATCTTCCAGAGTTATTGTCTCAATCCCGATATACATGGTAGAAGGTACAACTTCCTTAAGTTTGGTTCATGAGTGTGTCTTCAATAAAGGTCACTGTAATATCTTTCAGAGTTATTGTCTCAATCCCGATATACATGCTAAAAAGTACAATTTCCTTAAGTTTTGTCCATGAATGTGCCTTCAATAAAGATCATTGTAATCTCGATTGGTTATCTCGTGTATCTTCACCAAAGATCACTGTGGATCAGATATAGTTCAGAGTTATTGTCTCAATCTCGATATACATGCTAAAATGTACAACTTACTTAAGTTTTGTCCATGAGTATAATAATCGTGCGCAGATAATAATAATAAATTCACATTTTCACATGGAGCTGTATTTTATTTCAAATTCCCGTATATGCAACTTTTTTCAATTCTCAGTGTATTTAGAGAGCTATAAAGTATAAAGTAAAGGCTGGAATGGCACATAAATAGAGAGGGGTAAGTGAAAAGAAGGACCAGGTTGTTTGGAATGAATACAAAGCTGAGACGGCACTTGGAGACATAAATTCTCCCCACACTGACTCTCTTTCTAAAAGAAAAACTACCAGAAAGGGTAAAGAAAACTCTGAAATATGTTTTTCTTCGCGCATAGAAAGAAATCTTTATGTAAATAAGTAAATATGTGTATATATATATTACAAAAAAAGAAATACATTACAAAGAAATATATAAAATATTTCAAAATGCATACAAATTTTTAAACCACTAATCTTAATGTTTTAACTTAGCATTAAATTTCGTTTGAAAGCGAAAATAATTTAATTAAAAATCTATTCTCGATCAGACACATACTTTTTATACGATGATAATAGAAAAACTATTAATTTATTTTTTTATCTTGATCGTTTAGGACACTTTCAATCAATGGCAAACGGACAATATAAAAAGATCCACCAACACAGAGGCTAGCTAGAGTTTCTAATAAGATTAAAGTGACTAGAGAACTTGATGGATGTGATATTTCTCCACCAAATTTAACCCAAACTCTGGTTTTTTGATGGTTGGCGTGGATAATGGTGGAGCTAAGGCGGACTGTGTGAAGATGGATTTGTCGTATAATTTGAGGTCTTCTAGTCCCAGGGCCCCACCTCTGAACAAGCAAGAATGATTCAGTTTTCCTAACTACAGTCTATCCATTATATAATTTACCCTATATATTTTATAATATAGATGGAAATTTTGCCAGGGGGAAATTGATCTAAAGAGACAAGGGTCAGTTTTCCTAAGCTGGTGTAGTGGCTTTGTCATCGCTAGTTGCGCCGACGGTCAATAGATGGCGTCTGGTTTTAGACGTCTATTTTGACGGGAGAGGCGACCCTTGTCTCTTTAGATCAATTTCCTCCTGGCAAAATTTCCATCTATATTTTAGCCATATATGTGGCCCAGTCACTTTACCAGCAAAACATCTCTTTGGCAGATTGTTAAGATTCCATTATATCCCGTGTGGATCTCATGGAATAAAGTCCGCCCTAGACTGACAAGGGCCATTAGCCCGAAACCATGGTCTCTAGGTCTGGGTTTAGACGTTTATTTTGACTGGAGAGGCGACCCTTGTCCCTTTATAATTTGTAGCAAATATTTTTGCCAACGTGTCGGTCTTTTAGTGCCAGCGACCCCACCTCCGAGCAAGTAAAAATTATTCAGTTTTCCTAACTACAGTCTACCCATTATAATTTACCCTATATATTTATAATTTGTAACATTTTTTTTTTTAAAACAAGTCGGTAGACGAGTAGGTAACACCCTCGATTCCCGACAGTCATGAAACGGGATTGAATCCCGTGTTAACATTTTGTTTAATATGTGAATAACCTTCACATATATTTCGTTGTGCAATTAACATAAACTAGGTTGCTCTTGTTGAGCGGTACCTAATAAAGTGATTTTGAACCGGCGGTAACAATTAATTTAAATATATATATAGAAGTCGGTGGACGAGTAGGTAACACCCTCGATTCCCGACAGCCATGAACCGGGATTGTATCCCTTCGTGTTAACATTTTGTTTAATATGTGAACTTCACATATTATTCACTGTTTCAATTATCATGAACTAGGTTGCTCTTGCTGAGCGATACCTATTTATGTGAATTTGAACCAGTTAAAAAATTAAATAGTCGGTGGACGAGTGGGTAGCACCCTCGATTCCCGACAGCCATGAACCGGGATTGAATCCCGTGTTAACATTTTGTTTAATATTTGAATAACCTTCACATATTATTCATTGTTTCAAATATCATAAACTAGGTTGTTCTTTTTGAGCGGTACCTAATAAAGTGATTTTTGAACAATTATTTTTTCTAATATAAAAAGTCGAAGGCCACACCGGTATAAACCGTAGGTTTCTGACATCTATGAACCGGTATCGAATCCCAATATTGTATACTTTTTTTGTGAAGAACCTGTTCATGTCATTGTAAATAACATAAGCTATGGGGTTGCTCTTTTTGAACGGTACCTAATAAAGTTATTTTTTAACATAAGGAACAATTATCTTTTAGCAATGTGTTTATTTTTTAATGATATTTTCAAATATTATCTCTAAAGACTTTAATGAAATGATAAGAGTTATTGAATGAGAGGGTTTTTGCTCATCAGTAGTGAACCCTCTCAGCGCTTTCTCCAAATGAGAAGGTTCACCACTTATGAGCCAATCCCTCTCATTCAATAACTTTTAGCATTGTAGTGAAGTCTGTAGAGATAATATTTGATGATATTATAGCGTAGAAATCAAGTCTTTGTATATCTGATGGTGTGAAACTATTTATTGATGACGTCACGGAGACTAGTCGACAATTATTAACAACTCAACAAAACTATCTACAGCTAGAGAATCTTGAAAAAGCAAGCAAAGAGATTTTTTGATCATTATTTTACATAAACAGAGTAATATATATTTATATAATCTGTTAAATTTTTCATTGAATAATTAAATTAAATAATAAATTATTTCTTCGCCACACAATATTATATTAAAAAGAAATATATTGCCAAAAAATGAATTATTACAAATTGTAACGATAGATGGCAATAAATGTATATATATGTGATGATATAAGACCATGGAATTGTTGTAAATAGTCCAGATATCTACTACCACATGTTCCACCACGTGACTGTATATAACTTGTTAATTACTGCAATTAGAAAGCCACAAGTAACATCAATCTGTACCGCGTAAGAATCTAATAAAGTATGGCAACTGTACAGATAGAAGGAATGGAGAATAACAGGAGAAAATTAAAGTTAAAACTAATCAGGCTTAGGTGAGAATAGGAGAGAAGGCCTAGCAAACCCAGTCCAACTTTTACGAGGTCGTGGCCCTCCTGGATAATATAACTTTCCCCCCTGTTTACGTCAGAAAAGGGCAGTGACCTGTTCGGACCCAGCTAAGCTATAAAAGGAGGCCCCGAGCCTCAGTTAGTCAGTCCTTAGTTAGTCTTTGTTTCAGCCCCAGTCCGCCGGACGCTCCGATAGAGGTAAATCCTTTCCTGTCAGAAATCTCCTCGTCCCATTCCTTCTTGACGTTCAGACGCTTCTTAGTGGAATCTCTGTTTGCTTATTTCACCTTTGGCCCAGCTGTGTCGCCTTCCACCACGACTGCACGGTAGAGTTGACATCGAGGTTCGTCTAGCATCAGGTAACACTGGTCCCAGAGGTTCCAAGATATCACATATATATATTACAAATATTAAAAATAAAGAAGGCATATCCTGACCAGGAGCACGTGTGTTTTTTTTTTCTATTATCTTTTCATATATATATACTTATATGTATATATTCTATATATTTATAATATATATCTATCAGTTCTTTAATTATATTGCAATATACAACACTCAGAAACTATTTGAAGAGAATTGTTTATTAAATATATTCATACAGTAAATCTTCGATTATCCAAGTTTCCAATTAACTTAATTCAAATATCCGAATTTCAATTATTCGATGCCAATTTATCTGGACCTTATCTGAATTATGATTATACGAACTTTTAATTTTCAGAATTTCCATTAATCAGATTTCCAATTATCTAAACTTCAAATGATCAGAATTCCAATTATCCAAATATTCAATTATCCAGAAAAGTTCAACACTCATATAAAAATTCTAAAACACATTAACACGTCGTATATTTATATATGATACAAGTATTTGGATTTTCCACAAAACATATATATATAGGGATCGAAAAGGAATTTATTTTCCAATATTTGAGGTGGCGTTCTCCCAAATGAGATATTGGCAAATAAATTCATTTTTGTGTAATCCATATATATATATATATTAAAAATAAAAAAAGGCATCTCCTGACCACTCCTAAAGCACATGTGCTCGTGGCCAGGAGATGCCTTTTTTATTTCTAATATCAACACCTGACCCACTTATCTTTTCTTTTTTTCTATTGTTTTTTCATATATATATGTTATGATTTTTTTTTTTTTGTTGTTGAAAAAGAGGTGCAATCGTGGAAAAAGAAAGATAGTTATTTACCTTTCAAGTAGTTTTTATTTTGAATTACTTGAAGTAAATTTACACATAAAAATTATTTATCACAGCAATATAAAATTTATAGAATGAATTCTATAATCGTGATTTTAAAAAATAGGTAGGTTCAACTATACATATTTACAACAATGTATATATATATATATATATATAATTAAAGTGTTATATTCTAAATCTATGGTAAAAAAAAATATAGAACAGTCAATGAATGAAAATGAAATGTATGTTTTTTAAAAAATAAAATATTTGCATTTTAGATTATATAATATATATATATCATATTATTTTTTAAAAGTATTCTATATTTTATCATTATTAATTATAAATATTTTATTGCGTGTATGTGTGTGTGACCATTATTTTTAATATTCAATTTAAAAAAAAATAATATTGTCACGGGAGAGAGAAGACAAGTATTCCAAAAGTTTTAGTACAGCCTACTCCACGCTGACGAGGGCCAACAGCGCGAAACGCGTTCATGGATGGCTTTTTTCTTGATTTATCAAGAAATTGGGTTGGCCAAATATCAGGGAACAGGTTAAATCAATGTTTAGTTGATTTCAGTTCCACCAGATGGTGCTCTGCCTTCTGTAAAAGTACATGTGCTTCTGGTCAGGATATGCCTTTCTTTATTTTTAATATCAAAATTTTTAGTAAAAAAAAAATAATTAATGTGAGCAATAGTTACCCAGAAATTATTTGAAAAAGTAAAAATAAAAATTTGCCCTTAAATAAAGTATCAGCCCGTTGAAGAACAGTATATTTACTCGGTGGAAGAGGGGGGGTCGGTGGAAGGCTGGTTAAACCGTTTGGTTTTCGACCACTACGACCCGGGTTCGATTCCCGCATTGGACACTTTTTTCTGTTTAAAGAAAATGCTCCAAAGGCCCCCGATTCTTGCAAAAGTCCTACCCCACCAGCGAGTGCAAGTAACCAAACGGGGCTCTGGCACATTTGTAAGTGCAAAGTCGAACTGATTTTCACATGTGTAGACATGTGGTGCGCTTACAGTAAAAGCAGTCGCTAACTAGCCACCATGATTATCATGGCTTTGAGATAAGAAAGAAGAAGAAAAGAAGATATTTACTCGAAAGATTGCAAATTCAAATTAAAAGAAACTTTTTACCTGATTTTTATTTTTCCTTTTTCAAATAATAAAATGTATTA
>CP092876.1:13385613-13431620 GCA_030710605.1 Cordylochernes scorpioides | reverse complement strand
CATTAATTAAGATTATATAAAAAAGGGCGTACCTGGATCTGTAAAGAAAAAAAAAGTTTTTTTTTTATCTGGTTCAAATCACATAAATAGGTACCGCTCAGCAAGAGCAACCTAGTTCATGATAATTGAACAATGAATAATATGTGAAGGTTATTCAAATATTAAACAAAATTTAAACGCGGGATTCAATCCCGGTTCATGGCTGTCGGGAATCGAGGGGGTTACCCACTCATCCACCGACTTTTTTTTTTTTTAAAGTCTCTCGAGCCGGATTTGAACCAGCGACCCAAGGATCACCGTTAAAACATCTACAGTCCTCCGATCTGCCAACTTAGCTTAAAATATTTCGAGAGATTGCTCCCTCTTTATCAATTTATCGCACAATTGTTTTGCACAAAATTGTTTTTTTTTTTTTTACAGATCCAGGTACGCCCTTTTATATAATATAAAATATGTGTTAAGGAAAAGACATCTCCTTATCGTGCAACTAAAAGTTGCTGATGGCTTGCGCCATCTATCGGAATAAATATCAAGTATTGATTGATTTTTTAATTATTCCAGAATTGGCCAAATACCCATTCTTGATTAATCAAGAAAAGCTAACCACGGACGCGTTTCGGGCTGTTGACCCTCATCAGCGTGGTGCAAGCTGTACCTCAATGACCAAAAAAATGGTCATTAAGGCATCATATAAAATATGTGTTAAAAAAAAGCATCTCCTTATCGTGCAATTCATAGTTGCTGATGGCTTGCGCCATCTATCAGTATTGATGAGAGAAGCGTGGACACGGGCGCCGCTTGGAGGCGCTGCATGAAAATGAACTGACCAATGGGAACGGCCCACCTCAACCGTCAGTCTCCTTCCTTGTTTATATCTTAAGACTGCCTTTGTTCTAGTGCTGTGTACGGTTGTTATTCTTTTGTAAACATATCTATCCTTATATCTAATAATAATCATATACGTATTTATAAAATCACTTATTTGGCTGTTCTTTTTGTAACATAGACCCACAACAAGTATAAATATCAACTATTCTTTGATTTTTAATTATTCCAGAATTGGCCAAATACCCATTCTTGATTAATTAATAAAAGCTAACCACGTACGCGTTTCGGGCTGTTGGCCCTCGTCAGCGTGGTGCAAGCTGTACTTTAACGACCAAATAAACTGGGTCATTCAGGCATCTTGAAAAATCATGAAACCGATAGTTAAGGTCAGAATTGTATGAGACCGCGAAACAATGTGAAAAAAAGGAATATTTTTTCACATTATAAAATGTGTGTTATTTAAAATGTGTTACTTAACTCTGTCATATTTCTCTTTATCGTGCAACTGAAAGTTGCTGATGGCTTGCGCCATCCATAGGAATAAATATCAACTATTTGTTGATTCATTATAAAGAACTGTGGCGTGTGATTATAAACAATACTTAAAATTATACCGCATAAGTTTATTTTCCATGAAAAATCAATATTTATTTCAAAGAGAAATATTTACTATTTCTAACTTTTTGAATGAAGTATGAGAGGGTGAAAATATGAAGAGTAATGGCGAACGGGAAAAATAAGGGTTCGATTCCCGCCCCTGGACACTTTTATTTTTCCCGTTCGCCATTACTCTTCATATTTTCACCTTCTCATACTTCATTCAAAAAGTTAGAAATAGTAAATATTTCTCTTTGAAATAAATATTGATTTTTCGTGGAAAAGAAACTTATGCGGTATAATTTTAAGTATTGTTTATTCGTTGATTTTTAAACATTATTCTGTCATTAATACAACGAGCCAATTAACAAGTATATGTATATATATATATGTTATATAAAAATGAATGAGATTTCCTGCTTGAATTTAGATCATGTTGAGGATTATGGTAATGCAGTCGTGGTTAAATCTTGAGAGAATAATAATACTAATAATATTGAAGATCAGAGATTTCTTTAATTGAACTAAAGGAATATATAAAAGAACATAATTTGATAAAAGTAATGCCTGGCTTAAGGCGAGTAGAATAAGGAAAACAAAAGATTATTTACATAATGTACAAAAGTTTTGAGCCGGCCATTGGGATAGAGAAAATATGTTTTTACGGGCTACTAACCAAAAGTTATGATTTTTGAGCCCAAACTCGATGTCAGGTGGCAGGGGACCCTAGGATCTGGCGGCAGGAGATGTCTCGCAGGGGTGGTGGAAACGTTGGGCAAGCAGGGGAAAAATGCATCGGCCGGGAAAGCCATTGGGATACAACAACAACGAATTTTTATAGGGGAAGAGTGACCTCTGGCAGTCGATTTAGCAGAGTATTTGAATCTATGAAATTATAATTTAAAATAAAATAATATTTTTATATATATGTATATATAATTTAATTAAAAGAATAATCTCATAAATGTGTTTAAAATTAAAAAAAATAAAATAAAAAAGTTAGTAAAGAATACAACTACTGAAATAAAGTTTGAGAAAACTTCACAGAAATAGTAGATCCATTCTTCAAATGGTTAAAAAATCAATATTTTCTCAAATATATTCAGGAGTGCGAGGGTGTGAAAAAAATAGCTCGGGGTGTTAAAATTGATTCTTGCCTCTATTCTCGGTGTTTAAATAAATAAATGGCATTTTCAGTCTTGTACCAACTGTACTTTTGATCTTTTTCCCATCAATTTTGGATCTCTATTCATCACTTTTAGGTCTGAATGTTCTATTTTGATAAATTGTCTCTAGAAAATGGTAATTCTTGTGTAAATAACTATTTGTTAAACTATTTTATATAATGGTATGATTTGTTTGTAATGTTATTTTATAAATCGATCTAATATATAGACAGTTTACTGTCTATTGGGTTATATGGGTATTTTATTTGCGCGATGATTGGTTCTTTTCTGTCACATGACCTTAATCAGCCAATCAACGTATACTTTTATTTAAAACTCATTTACATAGAGCGTGCGGTATTATATACTAGTATAACTGTGTGTAAATATAAGGGCCAGTGGAAGGATGGTTTAAACCGTTGGTTTTCGACCGCTACGACCCGGGAACGAATCCCGCGTTGGCCACTTTTTTTTTCTAATTAAAAATAGGCCTAAATGTTTCCCCGATTCTTGCAAAAGTCCAAATCCCACCAGCGAGTGCAAGTAACCAAACGTGACTCTGACACATTTGTTAGGGAAAAGTCGAACTGTTTTCTACATATGTAGACACTAGCCGAATGACCCGGGCAACACCCGTGTTTTACCCGACTGTTGATGTTACAACGGTGATCCTTAGGTCGCTGGTTCAAATCCGGCTCGAGGGAGCCGGCGAGCACGTGACCTCCATGTGCGCGCGCATCCGTGACAGAGGCCGATGAGGAAAGATGGTCGTGACTATATATATAATATAATATAATATATGTATGAGTACATTTTGTGTAGAAATAGGATTAGTTGAATTTATAAGGTAAACTTATTCATATAGTTTGTATCCCTCGATAGCTCAGTTGGCAGAGCGGAGGACTGTAGATGTTACAACGGTGATCCTTAGGTCGCTGGTTCAAATCCGGCTCGAGAGAGTTTTTTTTTTTTTTTTGGCTGCCGGCGAGCACGTGACCTCCCTGTGCGCGCGCATCCGTGACAGAGGCCGATGAGGAAAGACGGTCGTGACTATTATATATATGTGGTGCACTTACAGTAAAAGCAGTCGCCAAATTCTACCTCCCATGATTTATCATGGCCTATACCACGTATGTACTAGGGATAATAAATAACTATATATATTTATTAGATAATAAAAAGACATATATTTAAATTATTTTCAAATGTTTTAATAGATACATATATTTTTACATTTATCTCTTAATGAATTATATTTTATGTACTTATCACAACTATTTTAAAATATAAGATAGACCTCATTATTTTTCCTTTAATATTTTAAAGAAATTTAACTTATTCTGATTGTAATTTTTGAATATTTTTTTCATGCACAAATTTCCCCCACTTACTTTGTATTTTAAATGATTTCAACTGTGATATTATAACACTATGCGGCGCTGAGTTTGTGTATACAAAGATGTAATGCCTTGATAAAGGTTGGCGTTCAGCCAACCGAAATATTGGCAAAATAAATATTTTATTAAATCCAATATATGCCTTTTTATTATCTAATGAATTAAATATGGATTGCTCTATTTTCAAAACTATATATATGTAAACAAATAATAACAACGCATTTTATGTATGGGACAATAACTCTGAAAGTTATTTGATACACTGTGAACTTTATTGAAGACACACAAGATAACCAAGTGTGAACAAAATTTATTCTGTCTCCTCCAATAGAATAGACGACGCGCGACATCAAAACTTTCCAACTTTTTTAATTTTTGTCCATTCACTCTACAATCAATATATAGTTATAGAAAAGATTGTAACTGTGAGGGGTACACACAGGTAGAAATGTTACCTCATTTAACAGAATAGACGACCGACGATATCAAAGACTTTCCAACTTTTTTAATTTTGGTCCATTCACTACACAATCAATATATATTTATAGAAAAGATTGTAACTGTGAGGGGTACACACAGGTAGAAATGTTACCTCCTTTAACAGAATAGACGACCGACGACATCAAAGACTTTCCAACTTTTTTAATTTTTGTCCATTCACTCTACAATCAATATATATTTATAGAAGAGATTGTAACTATGAGTGGGACACAGGTAGAAATGTTACCTCCTTCAACAGAAATGACGACCGGCGATATCAAAGACTTTCCACTTCCATTCACTTCAATCAATATATAGAAGAGATTGTGAGGCACACACACACACAGGTATAAATGTTACAAGACTTCTAGAAAAGACAATTAAATGTGTTATTTATTGGGAACACACAAAGAAAAGGCTCAAATCCCTTCCCTCGATATTTCACAGTTCCCTGATCATTCATCTTCCGTTGGTAAGGAATTACTTCCAACAACAAATGGAATGGCCACCATTTGTTCTGGGCTACGGTAAATGATGTTTCTCTTCCCACAAGCCAATGATAATCATGGTGGGTAGTGTTAACCACTGTTAACACACTAACTGGTGTAACAACACACTGCTTTCTTGGATAAACGATCTCTCAAGCTTTCGAGTACACCTATCCCCCGATTTACACGGTACTTGTTTTACACGTTTTCGCTTTTACACGGTTTTCCAAATAAGCTTTTTTTGTTGTTGTTGTTTTTATCGCACTATACTAAATGCTACTATGATTGAACACATGCGCTGTGTACACATCTCCCGAGGAATCCCGAGCTTATGTGCTGACTACATATTTTAACCTGTCAATGCATTTTATTTTTATTTCTGTGTACACCTATCCCCCGATTTACACGTTTTTCTCAGGAACGTATCTACCGTGTAAATCGGGGATAGGTGTATTATAAACTGCCTATTAAAGTTGTTTTACTTTTTTGTTTTGATTGTTGAGATTGTTTTACTCTCAATACACCACATGTAGAACGCGTAGTTCGACTTTTTCAATTTCAAGTATTTAATTAAAAAGGTATATATTGGATCAAAATGTTGTTGTCGTGTCCAAAGAAGAGTCTTAGATGTCTCCATACATCTCCATCACAGCAACAACAATATCCACTATCTTGCTCTTCATTGGAAAATGGATCAAAATATCATTTATTTTACCAATATTTCAGTTGGCTGAACGCCAACCTTTATCAAGATATTATAACATAACATATTATGTATAATGCCACAAACATTAATATGTTATAATACCTTGATAAAGGTTGGCGTTCAGCCAACTGAAATATTGGTAAAATAAATGATATTTTGATCCAATATATGCCTTTTTAATTAAAGATTTATCTATGGATTGCTCTATTTTCAAAACATTTTCAAGTATTTAAGACCACTTTTTTGTTTACTTGTATTCATAGGTAGGGTTGGACTTTTATAATTCTCCTTGTTAATATCTTATGACTATTATTTACGGCCTAAATTATTGTAAATATGTATATGGACAACTGTAGAAACATACATGTTCCTAGGGGGACATAGCGCTTTAAATTGAAATAAAATAAATGTATAGACATTTGTTACACTTACTGTAAAAGTAGTCGCTTACTACTCCCACTATGATTATCATGGCTTGTACAACGTATACAAGAGATTAAAAAAAGAGTAGGAGGAGGTTTACTATATATATATACTAGCGGACGTACCCGGCTTCGCCCGAGGTTTTACCCGAGTAAAGGTTTGTCTAACGAACATTTGTTAAAACAATTCTCTATAAACTTATTAAAAAAAAAGATATATTTTGATAATTTGAAACTCGTAAATTTGAATCTCTCGATAAAGTGAACATTTTTCCCCGGTCCCTGTGTGCCGTGTCATCCTGAATTTTGTCTTTCATAATTTTCTACATTACAAAATCATCGTTTTATCTAGTGAACATATTTTCCCGGTCCCTTGAAAAATACTCGATAAGTTGAATAAAATCATGGTCGTGAATCTCTCGATAAAGTGATTATTTTTTCCCGGTCCCTGTGTGCCGTCTCATCCTGAATTTTGTCTTTCCTAATTTTCTACATTACAAAATCATCGTTTTATCTACATATTTTCCCGGTCCCTTGAAAAATACTCGTTAAGTTGAATAAAATCATGGTCGTTTATGGAAGATGGACGTAGTTCCCGGAGGTCACCCGCCCCCCCGCTTGCGAGTTAAAGCTACAAATCTGCAAATAACTCTAAGGATATTTAAGATATTCAAGAAATTATTTTTCGTAAACCTTTCCGGGGATATGCCTAATAATATCCCAAATTTTCACGGCGATTGGATGTATGGTTTTTGAATCCATAGAGGACACACACACAGACACACAGACATTCAATTTTATATATATAGACTAGCCGAATGACCCGGGCAACGCCCGTGTTTTACCCGACTGTAGATGTTACAACGGTGATCCTTAGGTCGCTGGTTCAAATCCGGCTCGAGGGAGCCGGCGAGCACGTGACCTCCCTGTGCGCGCGCATCCGTGACAGAGGCCGATGAGGAAAGACGGTCGTGACTATATATATAGGGATATTCGACCATTGGTTTTCGACCACTACGACCCGGGTTCAATTCCCGCATTGGGCACTTTTTATAGTTTAAAAAAATGCTCCAATGGCCTCCGATTCTTGCAAAAGTCCAACCTCACCAGCGAGTGCAAGTAACCAAACGGGGCTCTGGCACATTTGTAAGTGCAAAGTCGAACTGCTTTTCACATGTGTAGACATGTGGTGCACTTACAGTAAAAGCAGTCGCCTACTTCTACCCACCATGATTATCATGGCCTGTACCACGTGTACTTGGGATAAGCAAAAAATATATGGTTCAGTTTATCGAGGTCTTATAAACTAATATAGTTACATTATGAACATATCTATGTGATGATTTAAGACCATGGAATTGTTGTAAATAGTCTAGATATCTACTACCACATGTTCCACCCCATGACTGTATATAACTTCTTATGTACTGCACATAGAAAGCCTCAACTAACATCAATCTGTACCGCGTAAGAATCTAATAAAGTATATCAACTGTACAGATAGAAGGAATGGAGACTAACAGGAGAAAATTAAGGTTAAAACTAATCAGGCTTAGGACAGAAGTCGAAGCAAGGCCTAGCAAAAGAGGCTTAAAACCAGCCCAACTATAAATAATTTACAAGTCAATACTTCCTGACAGGACCGGGCGTATCTGATAACGCAGAAGTTATAAAAGTCGAGTAACGCCCCGTACTTCCTGGCCAAGACCGGACGTATCTTCCATCAAAGAAAGCCGCAAGGCCAATTAGAGAAGACCATACCTAAGTAGGTCAACCAATAGCCAACGGCCATGTGACATAGTCCTACCAATTAGGAAAGAATCACCTAAATAGGTCAGCCAATTAGAAAGAAGCAAGGTCGTGGTGTTAAATCGAGGACCTAGAATAGTTAGACTGCGCTTGGATCCCAACGGTAACACTTGCTCTAAAATCTCTCTCTCCCCTCATCCCATCCCTTCTTGACGTCAGACGCTTTTTAGTGGAATCTCTGTTTGTTTATTTCACCTTTGGCCCAGCTGTGTCGCCTTCCACCACGACTGCACGGTAGAGTTGACATCGAGGTTCGTCTAGCATCAGGTAACACTGGTCCCAGAGGTCCCAAGATATCACAGACTCCCCCGTCCCGAAGAGTCGACAGGATAGTGGACGCCAAGGTACAAGTAAGCAAATAGACCACTGTCTGTACAGAAAGATGGAACAGGGAAGAGAGGAGGATTCAAAGGAGCCCATGAAGTCCGATCCCGACTACGAAAGTGGCGAGAACCCCACTTTTCCAAAGAAAGAAAACACTCTCGGTAAGACGCAGGAAATTGTCCCCCAGCCAGCAGGACGCAACGCCCCCGCCGCCGGTGTCAGATGTCCTAGGGAGGTTGACGACGACGCTACATCAGCTTTCTGCCGTGACCGGACATCGCGAGAGGTGGAATCGCTACGATGGTTCGTACGAGGCGCAGAGCTTCTTCACAAACTACGACGCCCAAGCAGATCGGGCCCACTACAATACTCTACAAGACTGAGAAAGCCACCAAACCTCCTACAAGCACCCCTCCGAGTTATCAACACGCGAGCGTATGTTACCTGCTCCCCCGACCATCTCTAAACCACGAGCCCAGCGCAAACAATGAACTCTGACTGTCCCAAAGATCTTCCAACCACGGCACAACAGACCAGGCCTGTCCCGACATACAAGACAGCACCACAGTAGGTTCCTCCTTCTATAATTTTTGTTGAACTATTGCTCGTTCGAGCTGAACTGTCCAATAATGTAAACCTACCTCTACTACTTGATACAGAAGCATCTATCGCTATAATTATGCAGAATACTTTTAAAATAATAGAAACCAATTTGCAAAAGAAAATACCTGTTCACCCATTTAACTTAACTATTAATGCCATAGCTAACAATATTTTCACCATAGATTATATCTTTTTAAACGTAAAAATAAGTAACATAACGCGGAATCTAAAATTCCATATCATCGATACACCTTTGCCTTTTGGCATTTTATTCCTTAATTCCATAAAACGATTTCTACTAATTATAAACTGTTCTCAGCTACTCCTGTATCAAGATAATGTACCCCTAACAACTACCTTGTACAAATTCACCTCGTGCAAACAACACGTGTCCCATGGACAGGTCAATACAACTGTCCCATTTACTAAATTTTCCCCTCCTGGAACGGGTTGCTCACACGTGGTGAACTCCAACACTCTTATTTAATATTATTGTAATGTTACTAATCCCATTTTCAACGCCCCTATGTCCTTTTTCTTTCATAGCTTTAGACAGAAATAACCTAAGTCACAGCCTTCCAAAACTATTCCAATCGTTAAATTCCCACATAACTACACTCCTTCCTTTCACATGTATATTTAAATATCGACAAATCGCTCTTAACAAAATAAACAACACCCTCTCACATCACCTTTTCCAATTGACAACAATTTTTAATGCGCGACTTAACATCCAACTCCAATTTCGAGCCACACAAGCTTCATCACGTCGCCCTACTAAACACACACAAAAAATTATTTTTTTCACATTAAACGTGCCATATCCACTAATAATATAAAAATTCTAGATATGTTCGTACAACCAGCACCCATGACTTTAGTAAATTCGTTATTCTTAGTGAAACAGATTAGATTTTGTACAAAACAAAGACTTCACGTGACACCTTTTCATTTACAATTTTTTCGCTTCGTGTCACAGCGCCACACCACTAAACTCTTTCAATTTTCAGGCCAAAGACGCCTTCATCACGCCTGTGACACCTTTAATCACACATTGTCCACGTAGATAGTCGCAATTTCATTCAATTCTAACCCGATATCAATGAATAACATTTTTACTAAGTCCGCCAAAAACCATTCGATTTAATATCAACAGATACAATATCCGAATTTTCGAAATACAAACACAAATCTAACAAATGCTTGAACACACGGAATAATTCAACTTCTGTATCTCCCTATATCAATCCCATAACGCTTATCACCAAACGTGACAAATCAAAACGCTTGTGCGTTTACAATTATAGAAATAATATCTCCGAGCGTAGTCCGAATTAACATACCCAATGTCACTAATTCATGGCCATCAGAAAACCGCGTTTACAAAGGTGGAAAACAACCACCAAGCAAGCTGCCCCCATAAAGGGCCTCTGACCCAAATAAATATGCCCGCCAGCGCCGGAACTCGCTAATAATAAATTCGAGGGGAGATGAGCAAACAAACAGCCGACGTCTTGTTACGACCCACCGCTATCCCCCCGTGTTCTCTAATGAACTTTCGTCAGCTATTAAATTAAATATTAGTGCGTGCCAAAGACAACACTTTACCTACAAAAATCACACACACCCACATAAGTTTAAAAAAAAAAAAAGACAACATTAGGACTCAGTTAGTTTCACAGTTAGAAACAATGTGATCCACGAGTCGCGTCAAACATAAAACAAATTCGATAAGTTAGAAAAACTTAGGCCAACAAGACCAAAGATATCAATCGAGGACAATTTAAAGCTCTCTCCACCCATCCTAAAAAAACAGGAACATTACGTTTGGCCTACAACTTTCCATTCTTTCACGATATATAATTTCTATGTATAATCTTACTTGCTCTTCTTTCTCGATGAACATTTTTTAAAATTTTTCATTTTAATATTCTTTATATAATCATTATCTAGCTCTTATAATTGTTTTTTTTTTGTTTTACGTCAACCAATCAGTTTAGATTATTGTCGTTTTATTTTATTTTTCTTTACCAAAACTTATTTACTTTTGCTTTATGACTCTATTCTATAATCAACTTTATATTTTATCTTTCATATCTAATAATCTCAAGTTTATATTTTATGTTTATATCACTAATTTGCATTTTGTCATTTTATATTTTCTCTCACTTTCTAAATTAGATGTTATTTACATTGTTTCATCTTCCGCTACCATGTCAATGCTATCGAGTATATTATTGCTCATTATTAATTTTCATTTAATATTTTCACTTTCTATCACCCCTTATATACTGCTGTAGTGTGTTAATCTTTGTATCATATCATCACTATTTTTACTTTTTTTTAAAGATTACTTTGCATTTAACTTCGCAATTCTATTTTCGATTTTTCAAATCCTTTAACGCTATATGCAAAGCCTTAATCTCGCAATTTTATATCTCAATTATATATTATTTTATAATCAAACTAAAAATCATGATCTAAAAACAGGGCAATCTTCAATAACCGCTTAAACAACCACTTTAAAGGTTACTTCTTAATAAATACTAACCCTTTTCCGCAGGAACTTTTAACTCCTTCGCAGGCTAGACTTGACCTACTTTGATTTCGTAATTAACAATCTTGCCACACCGTCCCCCAGATTTACCTTATCCCAACTTCTGGCTTGGATACGTGCAAATTGTATTTTTTTTTTTTATATTCCAGGGCACTCTCATGCCACACGCTGGCACAACTTTTTTTTTTTATTTTACTCTTTTTCTCGCTAAGCCCCTGACGACTCTAATTAAAACTTTGATTTCTGGTCACTGATCTTCGCCCTCATTTATCCTGCATGCGTACGTCTTAACGACTAATTATTAAAACCCATAACAATCACCCTTATCTTACTATTCGATTGTGGTACTGTAACTTTATTAGGTCCTTAAATTTACATGTGAAACATGGCCTAGGTTCTCCGCGCCGTGCACATTAAATGGTTTGGGACTTGAGTCAAAGTGACATTGCCGCAACCAAGTAATAACTAACCCCTCAACCCTTTCTAACGCCCATCACGAAGAGATCATGATTTTCCCATCCAATCGTTTTTATTTTTACCTATCATCATTATATGCTCTCTATTAAATATTTTATTCATATTTTTATTTTTACTTGTATGTTTAGTATTAGTTGTTTATGCTTTATTATCTCTTATGGATATACAGAAATCAACCCCATGTTATATACCAACTCACCTTAATTAATTTTTAAAAAAATTACTTCCTTAATAACAGTCTTCCTATTCCGCTCTCTTAAATCCCTCCATATGAACCCTCTCACATCCGGGGCCATCTGTGATGATTTAAGACCATGGAATTGTTGTAAATAGTCTAGATATCTACTACCACATGTTCCACCCCATGACTGTATATAACTTCTTATGTACTGCACATAGAAAGCCTCAACTAACATCAATCTGTACCGCGTAAGAATCTAATAAAGTATATCAACTGTACAGATAGAAGGAATGGAGACTAACAGGAGAAAATTAAGGTTAAAACTAATCAGGCTTAGGACAGAAGTCGAAGCAAGGCCTAGCAAAAGAGGCTTAAAACCAGCCCAACTATAAATAATTTACAAGTCAATACTTCCTGACAGGACCGGGCGTATCTGATAACGCAGAAGTTATAAAAGTCGAGTAACGCCCCGTACTTCCTGGCCAAGACCGGACGTATCTTCCATCAAAGAAAGCCGCAAGGCCAATTAGAGAAGACCATACCTAAGTAGGTCAACCAATAGCCAACGGCCATGTGACATAGTCCTACCAATTAGGAAAGAATCACCTAAATAGGTCAGCCAATTAGAAAGAAGCAAGGTCGTGGTGTTAAATCGAGGACCTAGAATAGTTAGACTGCGCTTGGATCCCAACGGTAACACTTGCTCTAAAATCTCTCTCTCCCCTCATCCCATTCCTTCTTGACGTCAGACGCTTTTTAGTGGAATCTCTGTTTGTTTATTTCACCTTTGGCCCAGCTGTGTCGCCTTCCACCACGACTGCACGGTAGAGTTGACATCGAGGTTCGTCTAGCATCAGGTAACACTGGTCCCAGAGGTCCCAAGATATCACATCTATATAATTATATCTAGATTTTAAATTGCCCCATATAAATAAATCTAAATTCTAAAATTGGATTCCATTTCAAACTTTAATGAACAGTTCAATTTGTCCAGATAACAATAGGGTAGTTATAGAAGTGAACGCTGTTCCCGCAGGCAACTGTGGATGTCCCCATTGTTATCTGATAAACTGTTAATTACAATACGTCAATAAGCATCTTAATATTCTCTACTATAAACCATGCTGTTATTTAAATTACTTTTTTAATTATTTATTTATTAACCAGACGCGATATTGAAATATCTGCTGCCTATTTATTAATCTTTATTCCCTTTAGAACGCAAAAAAACGTCGGTGGATGAGAGGGTAACACACTCGATTCCCGACAGTCATGAACCGGGATTGAATCCTGCGTTAAAATTTTGTTTAATATGTGAATAACCTTCACATATTATTCACTGTTTCAATTATCATGAACTAGGTTGCTCTTGCTGAGCGGTACCTATTAATGTGATTTTGAACCGATTCCCTTTGGAACGCGGTGCGTTACAAAGCTCATTTCCACGGTACATTATATTCTTTGCCATATTATGAGGGAAATATAGATTGTCTATTATCTGTTTGAAACTGATCCTTTGGTTCCAAAATTTCCCGTCTTATATCCGAAAAGACTTTTTATCTTGTATTTCGACCATTATCAAATAAATATAAATTGTCTAAATCAAATAGTTAATAATAGATATATGTATATAAAATTTAATAGGTTTTGTAGAATGTTTTTTAGTAATAGATAGCCTGGGCTGTAATAACTGGTATATAGTTATATGCTGTAAATAGCTCTAAATTTCTGTTCTTATCTGTGATGTTCACTAATATTCATTATAGGGTAATTAAATCGTTAACTAACTGACAAATATGTTAATAATTTCTATTATAATAACTAAAATCATATTAATAATTACTGTAAAATTCCCAAACTTGTGTATGCATGCAAATATCCAAGATGGATATCGCGTGCTTTGTAAATGATAATAATAATAAAAAGAATCTTGTGTCATTGTCGATTTTTTAAAAAAGCTATAAGTTTATGATTCAATAAATTAATTCTCTCTATCAAATAAAATATCAAACTTCTGATTATAATGTGAAAAAAAATTATACAAAAGTGAGAAATTGTACTGGGATCAGGTTTATAAATGAAGAAAAAGAATTATCCTGAATGTGCTGTTAAAAGTTGCTGTAGGGTTGCTTCAACTGTGACCCTCGATAGCTCAGTTGGCAGAGCGGAGGACTGTAGATGTATATCAGTGATCGTTAGTTCGCTGGTTCAAATCCGCCTCGAGGGACTTTTTTTTTTTTAATATTATTTATTTCCCGACAGATGGAACGATCTATCAGAAACTTTTAGTTGTCCAATCAGAACACTTTATTTCTTAATAGTATTGTGTTGTACGTGGTAAGGACAAAACTTAAGGAAGTTGTACCTTTTACCATGTATATCAGGATTCAGACAATAATTATGCACCTGGGGATTCCTGTGTAGGGCATATTGTCCCCAATAAAAGGCTCGTTGTCGTTGTTTGTAGTTATGATATCTATATATATTTATAAATCAATGTTTGTATGTATGTTTGTTTGTTTGTATGTCCGGTATACAAATTCGCAGTAGTTCACTAATTCAAACCAAAATTTGCATACATAGGTAAAAAAAAAATACGGGGAAGACGATAGGCTATTTTAAAATATATATAAATCATTTATTAAAACTATATATTCAAATTATTCAACTTAGCTCACGAGCAGCGGCCTCTAGAACACTCAGACGTCGACGGCGGCGCGCGACGATTGGCTGCCGGCGTTGCCCGGGTCATTCGTCTACAAATTCGCAGTAGTTCACTAATTCAAACCAAAATTTCCATACATAGGTAAAAGAATACTGGGAAGACGATAGGCTATTTTAAAAATATTGCTGTTTCATGTTTGATTATCAGGATTATATCGGGAAAAATTCCAAAAAACAGAGACCTCGGGTGAAACAGGGTACATTTAATAGGGTAAAACCCGGGCGTTGCCCGGGTCATTCGTCTAGTATATATATATAAATCAATGTTTGTATTTTGTTTGTTTGTATATATATGTCCGGTATACAAATTCGCAGTAGTTCACTAATTCAAACCAAAATTTCCATACATAGGTAAAAAAAATACGGGGAAGACGATAGGCTATTTTAAAAAAATATATAAATCAATTATTAAAACTATATATTCAAATTATTCTACTTAGCTCACCAACAGCGCCCTCTATCAAAGATTAGATTAAATTATGCTGATGCAAACAAATAGATAATGCTAATAACAATTATAAAAAAATTCTTATCTAAATATATATCACTCGGGTAGATATGCACACGGGTCAATCCCGGGGCGAAGCCCGGGTCAACCGTCTAGTACATCAAAAAATTAAACCTCCCATGAAAGACCATTCATATATAACATGGACCTTCACATATTATTCATTGTTTCAATTATCATGAACTAGGTTGCTCTTGCTGAGCGGTACCTATTAATGTGATTTGAACCAGGATATAACATGGAAAGGGCTGGTCTGTACTGTATACTAATAAGTGATTAATTGAATTGTGAAAAACAGTACAAAAGTGAAATTGTACTGTGCGTAGGTGGATAAGTTAAGAAAAATAACATCTCCTGATCATGTAACTAAAAGTTGCTGATGGTTTACGCCACCTATCGGAATAAATATCAACTATTCATACTAAAAAAATTATTCTGTGCATAATATAAATATATATATATATATATATATATGAAAAAGGCATCTCCTTATCGTGCAAATGAAAGTTGCTGATGGCTAGCGCCATCTATCGGAATAAATTTCAACTATTCTCGTTGATTTCTAATTATTCCAGAATTGGCCAATTACCCATTCTTGATTAATCAAGAAAAGCTAACCACGTACGCGTTTCGGGCTGTTGGCCCTCATCAGCGTGGTACAAGCTGTACCTCAACGACCGAAAAACTGGTCTTTCGGGCATCTTGAAAAATCATGAAACGGGTAGTTAAGGCCAGAATTGCGTGAGACCGCGACACAATGTGAAAAAATAGTACAAATGTGATATTGTACTGGGATAAGGTTCATAACTTATGAAAAATGCATCTCCTTATCGTGCAAATGAAAGTTGCTGATCAACATATCAACTATTCTCGTTGATTTCTAATTATTCTAGAATTGGCCAATTACCCATTTTCTTGATAAACCAACAAGAGCCAACCACGAACGCGAGTATATCATTCTAAGCCCTAGTATATACTTTATACTTGTATTTATTATTTTGATTCTCTTTTATGTCATGACTTTTCGTTTTTAAATGTTTAAAAACATGTTTAAATATTTTTAATAATTATTCCTAGTAGACTTTGTATAGACCATGATGATCTCATGATGGGTAGAAGTTGGCGACTGCCTTTTACTGTGGTGGTGCTTATCTCCATGGTTAAAACCAATTCCTGGAGTCCACTCCTCTTCAATTTTGCAATGGTAGTTATAGTCTACAGCCTTTTACTGTAAGTACACCATATGTCTAAACATGTGGAAAGCAGTTTGAATTTTGCACTTACATATATGCAAGGGCACTCTTTGGTTACTTACACCCACTGGTGAAGTTGAACTTTTGAGGGTGCCATTGAAATACTTTTCTATTAAGAAAAAAAGTCAAATACGGGATTCGATCGCGTGTCCTTGCGTTCGAAATTCAACTGTTTATAACACTTGTCCTCCGATCCCCCTATGTTTGCATGTAGAATTAACTATTTAATATACAGTAGAACCTCTCTTTAGCGGACACTCCACTAGCGGACACCTCTCTATAAAGGACAGTTTTCATTTGCCAAATTACTATTTTTACTATTTAGCAACTCTCTGGTAAAAGGACACATCTCCCTAAAGGACAGTTTGGCTCTGCAATTAGGTGTTGTCCTTTACAGGGAGGTAGTTCTATTGTATTACTAATCAATAACTTTCCGGTAAGAGGACACTTCTCCCTAAAGGACACTTTGGGTCTGTAGCTAGGTGTCCTTTACAGGGAGGTAGTTCTATTGTATTACTAATCAATAACTCTCCGGTAAGAGGACACCTCTCCCTAAAGGACAGTTTGGCTCTGTAATTAGGTGTCCTTTACAGGGAGGTTCTATTGTATTACTAATCAATAACTCTCCTTGGTAAGAGAGCACCTTTCCCTAAAGAACACTTTGGCTCTGTAATTAGGTGTCCTTTACAGGGAGGTTCTACTGTATTATAATCAACAACTCTCAGGTAAAAGGACACTTCTCCCTAAAGGACAGTTTGGCTCTGCAATTAGGTGTCCTTTACAGGGAGGTCTACTCATTATTAATCAATAACTCTCCGGTAAGAGGACATCTCTCCCTAAAGGACAGTTTGGCTCTGTAATTAGGTGTTGTCCTTTACAGGGAGGTTTACTGTATTATTAATCAATAACTCTCCGGTAAAAGGACACTTCTCCCTAAAGGACACTTTGGGTCTGTAGCTAGGTGTCCTTTACAGGGAGGTTCTACTGTATCTCGTTTAGATGGAGAATGCTGTTGAAAGAGGCACGGATGGAATGAGGGTGACCAACAGCTACTCAAACAATCTTAACCAGAGAAATTAGTCCTAGTCCAGAATGATATGTTGGGAGCAATCTAACTGATATATATGGACGGGGCTTTCCTTAATATTAGAGGATGATTATCTTCTCTAATTATGTAAATGAGGTCAGGTGGCTAGCCAATTAATTAGGAGTAGAGGTGCAACCGTTCTCTACAGCTAGAATCACATCATTATACTATTCTACTGCTCTCTTGTTGTGTCTGGGGTCCTTCATATTCACGGGACACTTCCCCATAACCTAACTAATTATATCCTGTTTGTAACATCTCTGTACATTCATGGAACATCTTTCCTACATCCGTTATTACTAAATCTGACTTAAATACCTCTGTACAATATTCATGGAAAAGTTCAAAATCATTTTTTAAATTCAAATCCGCCTTTGCCAGTCCCAAGCCCGGATGAAAATGGAGCAGTAACAAGCTCACTAAAAAACCTGGGTTCAGTTGGCCCGGCTGATAGTACCCTGTAAGGGCTCCTAATCCAGGGATACAGGATGAGCAGCGTTTGTACTCCATGTTAGGAGCAGCTGCACATGGCATCTGTTTCTCATGTCAGAGGCGGCCATTTCTTTTGGAGCTAAGTCGGGCCTGCCACTGAGTAGTCCTCTCAGTCTTAAGGACAAAGGCAGACGCATTCTACTTCACCCAGACCCTAATATGATTGAAAGGAGATAAGAAAGAAGAAGAATAAATGTAAATAGTATGCAAAATGCATACATGAACGCTTGTCTGAGAGACAAACTTTATTCAAAAAAATAATTTAAAAGTTGAATTTGTACAGGAATCAGGTTAATAAATTAAAAGAAAGGCATCTCTTCTGATCATGCAACTAAAATTTGCTGATGACTTAGACAAACTGTCGGAATAAATTAACAGAAACTTTCAGTTTCACGGTCTGGAGATACCTTTTTCTTTATTAATTCAACAAAATTGTTGTCAATTATATATGGTGCTGAAGTAATGGATATTAAGGAGAGCGCTAAAATAACCCAGCGATATCTATAATAAAAAACGAGGTTATAAAAAAAATGTCACCATACTGCTACTAGAGGTATCAACACATCCAGCCAGGTAACTCCCCTGTAATCCCTTAAGCCGGTAATCTGGGGAAGAGATTAGGCCCCCCCCCCCCCCCCGACCTTTGCTGCTCTATCACACACCAAACCCCAGCAGGAAACCTAACCACGTTTTTTTTTTTTTTTTCTGTTCCACACAATCCAGACTCCATTCAACGGGAATAAACTTTCAACAGATTATCTGAGCATCGAAAATTCAAAATAGATATTGAATAGAATCGTAACTTAAGGAAGTGGAGAATCTTTGATGTCGCTGGTCGTCTGTTTTTATTATTATTATTATTATAAGGAGACAGAGGCAATTTGGTTCACACTTGGTTATCTCGTGTATCTTCAATAAAGATCATTGTGAATCAGATATCTTTCAGAGTTATTGTCTGAATCCCGATATACATGCTAAAGAGTACAACTTCCTTAAGTTTGGTTCATGAGTGTGCCTTCAATAAAGATCACTGTAATATCTTTCAGAGTTATTGTCTGAATCCCGATATACATGCTAAAAAGTACAACTTCCTTAAGTTTAGTTCATGAGTGTGTCTTCAATAAAGGTCACTGTAATATCTTTCAGTGTTATTGTCTCAATCCCGATATACATGCTAAAAGGTAAAACTTCCTTAAGTTTTGTCCATGAGTGTGCCTTCAATAAAGATCACTGTAATATCCTTCAAAGTTATTGTCTGAATCCCGATATACATGCTAAAAAGTACAACTTCCTTAAGTTTGGTTCATGAGTGTGTCTTCAATAAAGATTAGTGTGGATCAGATATCTTCCAGATTTATTGTCTGAATCCAGATAAACATGCTAAAAAGTACAACTTTCTTAAGTTTGGTTCATGAGTGTGTCTTCAATAAAGGTGACTGTAATATCTTTCAGAGTTATTGTCTGAATCCCGATATACATGCTAAAAAGTACAACTTCCTTAAGTTTAGTTCATGAGTGTGCCTTCAATAAAGATCACTGTAATATCCTTCAGAGTTATTGTCTCAATCCCGATATACATGCTAAAATGTACAACTTCCTTAAGTTTTTGTCCATGAGTGTATCTTTCAGAGTTATTGTCTGAATTCCGATATACATGTTAAAAGGTACAACTTCCTTAAATTTTGTCCATGAGTGTATCTTTCAGAGTTATTGTCTGAATCCCGATATACATGGTAAAAGGTACAACTTCCTAAAATTTTGTCCATGAGTGTATCTTTCAGAGTTATTGTCTGAATCCCGATATACATGCTAAAAGGTACAACTTCCTTAAGTTTTGTCCATGAGTGTATCTTTCATAGTTATTGTCTCAATCCCGATATACATGGTAAAAGGTACAACTTCCTTAAGTTTTGTCCATGAGTGTATCTTTCATAGTTATTGTCTCAATCCCGATATACATGGTAAAAGGTACAACTTCCTTAAGTTTTGTCCATGAGTGTATCTTTCATAGTTATTGTCTCAATCCCGATATACATGGTAAAAGGTACAACTTCCTTAAGTTTTGTCCATGAGTGTATCTTTCATAGTTATTGTCTCAATCCCGATATACATGGTAAAATGTACAACTTACTTAAGTTTTGTCCATGAGTGTATCTTTCATAGTTATTGTCTCAATCCCGATATACATGGTAAAATGTACAACTTACTTAAGTTTTGTCCATGATTATAACAATCGTGCGCAGATAATAATAATAAATTCACATTTTCACATATAGATGGCACTTTATTTTATTTCAAATTTCCGTATATGCAACTTTTTTCAATTCTCAGTGTATTTAGAGAGCTATAAAGTATGAAGTAAAGGCTGGAATAGCACATAAATAGAGAGGGATAAGTGAAAAGAAGGACCAGGTTGTTTGGAATGAATACAAAGCTGAGACGGCACTTGGAGACATAAATTCTCCCTACACTGACTCTCTTTCTAAAAGAAAAACTACCAGAAAGGTTAAAGAAAACTCTGAAATATGTTTTCTTCGCGCATAGAAAGAAATCTTTATGTAAATAAGTAAATATGTGTATATATATTTCAAAAAAAGAAATACATTACAAAGAAATATATAAAATATTTCAAAATGCATACAAAATTTTAAACCACTAATCTTAATGTTTTAACTTTAGCATTAAATTTCGTTTAAAAGGGAAAATAATTTAATTAAAAATCTATTTTCGATCAGACACCATACTTTTTATACGATGATAATAGAAAAACTATTAATTTCTTTTTTTTTTATCTTGATCGTTTAGGACACTTTCAATCAATGGCAAACGGACAATATAAAAAGATCCACCAACACAGAGGCTAGCTAGAGTTTCTAATAAGATGAAAGTGACTAGAGAACTTGATGGATGTGATATTTCTCCACCAAATTTAACCCAAACTCTGGTTTTTTGATGGTTGGCGAGGATAATGGTGGAGCTAAGGCGGATTGTGTGAAGATGGATTTGTCGTATAATTTTAGGTCTTCTAGTCTGAGCAAGCAAGAATCACTAAGTTTTCCTAACTACAGTCTATCCATTAAAATTTACCCTATATATATTTATAATATAGATGGAAATTTTGCCAGGGGAAAATTGATCTAAAGAGACATGGGTCAATTTTCCAAAGTTGGTGTTGTGGCTTTGTCATCGCTAGTTGCGCCGACGGTCAATAGATGGCGTCTGGTTTTAGACGTCTATTTTGACGGGAGAGGCGACCCTTGTCTCTTTAGATCAATTTCCTCCTGGCAAAATTTCCATCTATATTTTAGCCATAGATATGGCCCAGCCACTTTGCCAGCTAAACACCTCTTTGGCAGATTGTTAAGATTCCATTAGATCCCGTGTGGATCTCATGGAATAAAGTCCGCCCTAGACTGACGAGGGCCATTAGCCGGAAACCATGGTCTCTAGGTGGACGCTTCTCAGTTTGCCAAAGCTGGTGTTGTGGCTTTGTTATCGACCCGAGGCCGCTAGTTGCGGTGACGGTCAATAGATGGCGTCTGGTTTTAGACGTTTATTTTGACTGGAGAGGCGACCCTTGTCCCTTTATAATTTGTAGCAAATATTATTGCCAACGTGTCGGTCTTTTAGTGCCAGCGACCCCACCTCCGAGCAAGTAAAAATTATTCAGTTTTCCTAACTACAGTCCACCCATTATAATTTACCCCGAGTGGGTAACACCCTCGATTCCCGACAGTCATGAACCGGGATTGAATCCCGTGTTAACATTTTGTTTAATATGTGAATAACCTTCACATATATTTCGTTGTGCAATTAACATAAACTAGGTTGCTCTTGTTGAGCGGTACCTAATAAAGTGATTTTGGAACCGGCGGTAACAATTAACTTTAAAAAATATAGAAGTCGGTGGACGAGTAGGTAACACCCTCGATTCCCGACAGTCATGAACCGGGATTGAATCCCACGTTAACATTTTGTTTAATAAGTGAATAACCTTCATATATTATTCATTGTGTGTTGCAATATCATAAACTAGGTTGCTCTTGCTGAGCGGTACCTAATAAAGTGATTTTGGAACAATTAATTTTTCTAATATAAAAAGTCGAAGGCCACACCGGTATAAACCGTAGGTTTCTGACATCTATGAACCGGGATCGAATCCCGCAGTGTAAACTTTTTTTTTGTGAAGAACCTGTTCATGTCATTGTAAATAACATAAGCTATGGGGTTTCTCTTTTTGAGCGATATCTAATAAAGTTATTCTGTAACATAAGGAACAATTATCTTTTAGCAATGTGTTTATTTTTTAATGATATTTTCAAATATTATCTCTAAAGACTTTAATGCAATGGTAAGGGTTATTGAATGAGAGGGTTTTGCTCATCAGTGGTAAACCCTCTCCGCGCTTTCGCTAAATGAGAAGGTTCATCACTTATGAGCCAATCCCTCTCATTCAATAACTTTTAGCATTGTAGTGAAGTCTGTAGAGATAATATTTGATGATATTATAGCGTAGAAATCAAGTCTTTGTATATCTGATGGTGTGAAAGTATATATTGATGACGTCACGGCGACTAGTCGACAATTATTAACAACTCAACAAAACTATCTACAGCTAGAGAATCTTGAAAAAGCAAGCAAAGAGATTTTTTGATCATTATTTTACATAAACAGAGTAATATATATTTATATAATCTGTTGAATATTTCATTGAATAATTAAATTAAATAATAAATTATTTCTTCGCCACACAATATTATATTAAAAAGAAATATATTGCCAAAAAAATGAATTATTACAAATTGTAACGATAGATGGCAATAAATGTATATATATGTGATGATTTAAGACCATGGAATTGTTGTAAATAGTCCAGATATCTACTACCACATGTTCCACCACGTGACTGTATATAACTTCTTATTTACTGCAAATAGAAAGCCACAAGTAACATCAATCTGTACCGCGTAAGAATCTAATAAAGTATAGCAACTGTAAAGATAGAAGGAATGGAGAATAACAGGAGAAAATTAAAATTAAAACTAATCAGGCTTAGGTGAGAATAGGAGATAAGGCCTAGCAAAATCAGTCCAACTTTTACGAGGTCGTGGCCCTCCTGGATAATATAACTTTCCCCCCCCCCTGTTTACGTCAGAAAAGGGCAGTGACCTGTTCGGACCCAGCTAAGCTATAAAAGGAGGCCCCGAGCCTCAGTTAGTCAGTCCTTAGTTAGTCTTTGTTTCAGCCACAGTCCGCTCCGATAGAGGTAAATCCTTTCCTGTCAGAAATCTCCTCGTCCCATTCCTTCTTGACGTTCAGACGCTTCTTAGTGGAATCTCTGTTTGCTTATTTCACCTTTGGCCCAGCTGTGTCGCCTTCCACCACGACTGCACGGTAGAGTTGACATCGAGGTTCGTTTAGCATCAGGTAACACTGGTCCCAGAGGTTCCAAGATATCATATATATATATATATATATATATTAAAAATAAAGAAGGCATATCCTGACCAGGAGCACGTGTGTTTTTTTTTTTTCTATTATCTTTTCATATATATATACTTATATGTATATATTCTATATATTTATAATATATATTTATCAGTTTTTCAATTATATTGCAATATACAACACTCAGAAACTATTTGAAGAGAATTTTTTATTAAATATATTCATACAGTAAATCTTCGATTATCCAAGTTTCCAATTAACTTAATTCAAATATCCGAATTTCAATTATTCGATGCCAATTTATCTGGACCTTATCTGAATTATGATTATACGAACTTTTAATTTTCAGAATTTCCATTAATCAGATATTTCCAATTATCTAAACTTCAAATGATCAGAATTCCAATTATCCAAATATTCAATTATCCAGAAAAGTCCGACACTTATATAAAATTCTAAAACACATTAACACGTCGTATATATATATGATACAAGTATTTGGATTTTCCACAAAACATATATATAGGGATCGAAAAGGAATTTATTTTCCAATATTTGAGGTGGCGTTCTACCAAATGAGATATTGGCAAATAAATTCATTTTTGTGTAATCCATATATATATATATATATATATATATATATATATATATTATGATTATTTTTGTTTTTTGTTAAAAAGATAGAGAATTGAAGGTGCAGTCGTGAAAAGTAGGAAACAAATTATTTATCCATCAAGTAGTTTTTATTTTGAATTACTTGAAGTAAATTACACATAAAATTATTTATCACAGCAATATAAAATTTATAGAATGAATTCTATAATCGTGATTTTAAAAATAGGTAACTTAACTATACATATTTACAATAATATTCAAAAGGTTTTATCTTCTAAATCTATGGTCAAAAAATGTAGAAGTCAATGAATAAAAATAAAATATTTGCATTTTAGATTATATAATCCATATATATCATACTAGCGGATGTGCCCGGCTTCGCCCGGGTTTTTACCCGAGTAAAGGTTTGTCTAACGAACATTTGTTAAAACAATTCTCTATAAACTTATTTAAAAAAGAAGATATATTTTGATAATTTGAAACTTGTAAATTTGAATCTCTCGATAAAGTGAACATTTTTTCCCGGTCCCTGTGTGCCGTGTCATCCTGAATTTTGTCTTTCCTAATTTTCTACATTACAAAATCATCGTTTTATCTAGTGAACATTTTTTTCCGGTCCCTTGAAAAATACTCGATAAGTTGAATAAAATCAATATTAATTGGTTCCCTCGGTAATTGGAAGTTAAAGGAATAGTATCTTCGCCTTGGAATTGTATCATTATTCTTGTCTCAAATAAATTGCCGTGTCATCCTGAGATAATCTTACTTTTGATAAATAATATTTAAGATTTTATTATATATATTATATATTATATTATATATATATTACACGTTATTTGTTTTCTTGGCCGACAGTTTTACATATGGTGTTATCTTAAAATTGCTTGTTTTGAATATTTTTTTAGATTGAGATTATTAGCTAGTATGTAAAAAAATTAACTCTGTTGAAATTAATTTTGTATTTATATATAAATAAAATTAACTTTGTTGATTTTTTTTGTATTTAATCGATAACAGCGAAGTTACGCATGTTAATGTTAGGGAAAATTATTTTGATGTTAAGCAAAACCTGCTCCATCTCGTTTTACATAAATGTTGAAAATTTGGTTGAAATTGATGCATTGTAACGAAAGTTTTTAGTGATGTACACTTATGAAATTTGCATTTTATTAATATAGATTATTTTTTTAAAAGTATTCTATATTTTATCATTATTAATCATAAATATTTTGTTGTGTGTGTCACCAGAATTTTTAATATTTCATTTAAAAAAAAAATAATATTGTCACGGTAGAGAGAAGACAAGTATTCCAAAAGTTTTAGTACAGCCTACTCCACGCTGACGAGCGCCAACAGCGCGAAACGCGTTCGTGGATGGCTTTTTCTTGATTTATTAATAAATTAGGTTGGCTAAATATCAAGGAACAGGTTAAATCAATGTTTAGTTGATTTCTGTTCCACTAGATGGCGTTCTGCCTTCTGTAAAGTACATGTACACCTGGTCAAGATAGGCCATTTATATTTTTAATATCAAAAGTTTTAGTAAAAAAAATAATAATTTATGTGAGCAATAGTTATCCAGAAATTATTTGAAAAAAGTAAAAATAAAAATTAGCCCGTAAATAAAGTATCAGCCCGTTGAAGAACAGTATATTTACTCGGTGGAAGAGGGGGGGGGGGGTCGGTGGAAGGCTGGTTAAACCGTTTGGTTTTCGACCACTACGACCCGGGTTCGATTCCCGCATTGGACACTTTTTTCTGTTTAAAGAAAATGCTCCAAAGGCCCCCGATTCTTGCAAAAGTCCAACCCCACCACGAGTGCAAGTAACCAAACGGGGCTCTGGCACATTTGTAAGTGCAAAGTCGAACTGATTTTCACATGTGTAGACATGTGGTGCGCTTACAGTAAAAGCAGTCGCTAACTACCCACCATGATTATCATGGCTTTGTATTAAGAAAGAAGAAGAAGAAGATATTTACTCGAAAGATTGCAAATTCAAAATTAAAATAAATTTTTTACCTGATTTTTATTTTTCCTTTTTCCAAAAAAATAATGTTTTAATTGAATATATATAGAATACAAAATGTGTCAATTAATTTTACAAGTGATAATCTGTTATCAAAATTCCAAACTATTTTAGACGCGTAAGATTCTTTTTTGAAATTAAACAATTTCTACTGCCCTTACTGCAATGGAAAAATTAATGGGAGGGCCTGGCTCATCAGTGGTGAACCCTCCCAGCGGTTTCGCCAGTTTAATCTACCATACCGCTGTTATATTGCATTTTTCTATCTTCCTTTTATAGTGATACTGTTGTTAGACTCTTTGAATGGATATTTTAGATGAACTATGGATGTAAGCTTAAAATAAGTGATAATATACAAGCATGGTAAGAGATAATGACGTTGCCAAATATTTATGATGATAAACTAACAACAGTATTCAAAATAATTATTCAGTGACAATATATATACGTATTATCTTTAGTTAGTTCTTAAAACCATTATATGTAAATATAATTGTCTTTTATATTAATGATGCATTAGCGCGCCATCTGTTATCAAATTTCGAAACTATTATAGACGCGTATGATTCTTTTAAAAATAAAACAATTTCTACTGCCCTTACTGCAATGGAAAATTAATGGGAGTGCCTGGCTCGTCAGTGGTGAACCCTCCCAGCGGTTTCGCCAGTTTAATTTACCATAGAAACCGATGGGAAGGTTCACCGCTGACGAGCCAGGGAGGCCCTTCCATTAATTTTCCATTGCAGTAAGGGCAGTAGAAACATGTTTAATTTTTAAAAGAATCATACGCGTCTAAAATAGTTTTGAATTTTCATAACAGATGGCGCGCTAATGAATCATATTAATATTTTATAAGTATATATAATTTTTAGCACAATGATTTTAAAATATTTGGAATTTGGCAGAAACTCCTAGAGTAAGCACACACAACAAGATTATCTTTCTCTAATCTTCTTTTTCATACATATAACGTATGTTTTAGGGAGGGGGTCGATGGAAGGATAAACCATTGGTTTTCGACCGCTACGACACGGGTTCGATTCCCGCATTGGATACTTTTTTCTGTTTAAAAAAAAATGCTCCAATGGCCCCCCGATTCTTGCCAAAGTTCAACCCCACCAGCGAGTGCAAGTAACCAAACGGAGCTCTGGCATATTTGTAAGTGTAAAGTTGAACTACTTTTCACATGTGTAGACATGTAATGCACTTACAGTAAAAGCAGTCGCCTACTTCTAACCACCATGATTATCACGGATTATTCTAGTCTAAATTAGTTTAGTTTTTTTTATTGATGTGTTTGTTTTGGAATGTTCTATATTTGTGCCACTGGTTTAGTGGTTGTAATTCTTAATTTACGCTTTATAAAATTCACGCTATATCCTATGTGGACATAGCGTGTGTTTTGTAATAAATAAAAAGAAATGATTATCATGGTCTGTACCACGTGTACTTGGGATAAGAAAAAAATGATTTAGGGCATCAGGCTCTTCATTTAATGTCAATTTAAAAAGAAACTTGTCCATGGAAAACCTGATGTTTTATCTTAATAAGACAATCAATATAATTTCAGGTTTTTTCTTAAGAAAATTCAGGCTGTGCAAGATTCGACATGTTTCTGTGGATTGGGGGAACAAACTTCAATACATCTCTTGCTAGAGTGCCCTGTCTTTCAAGATTACAGAATCAACAACGGTATAATAGCTTTAGGCCCTTGTGATTTAATTTCAAGTAAGGACACATATATAAAATGTAATTTCCTTTGTAAATATATTTGGGATTTCATTAAGAAAAATGGTCTTTGATGTAACGATCTCAAGGAAATATTGTACATATTTTATGGTTGTAAACAATATATAGGTGTATGCGTGTATATGTGTGTATAAATGTATTTATTTTTAAATTTGATGATGTAACTGTAAATAAAATTCAAAGAATATCTCTATATGTAAATAATATTTTTGAATCTTTCTAAGTCGCTTTCTGTGTATCTTTCCATGTTGAATATTTTCTTTGTTATATTTGTATGTACATTTAGAGCAAGTGTCCCTAGGGAGACATAGCGTTTTGAATTGAAATAAATAAATATAATTGTGACAATCTATGTGTACACAAGGTTGTTCCAAAAGTTCGTAAACACTTGGTTTGTTTGTTTTTCAATCCTTGTAATATCTTTGGAAATAAAAGGAAATTCCAAAGCTCACCTATGAAATTACGAAGGCATTATCCTCTTCAAAGTTGAAGTGGCAATCTTTGAAGTCTATCTTTTTGAAGCTGGAATTCTGTTGCAACTTTTTTTTTTCTAAAAATTGGTTTTATTCTCAGTGGTTTTAGAAATATAAAAATATATTTAAATATTTTAATATATTGGAAGAGAAGAAGCTGGCTAGAAAGCAAAGATTCAAGCTGTAAATCCCCCCTTCATCACTGTAAACTCACCTGTACATAATGTGTGATTGCTTGTGATAAAAGCATGTTTAGTTGTCGGTGCACTTGCAAAAAAAGTGAAATATCAATATTTTTCACCGTTTTGTATAATATCTTTGTATTATGTATAAAGTAATTGTATTATTATGTATTCGCCGTAATAATATTATTCTCCAAATGTATGAAAAAGTGAAAGTTGTATAAGCTTATGATTTTTGCTTTGTTTTAAAAATAAATCGATGTTGGTTCCATATGCTTGAATTGAATATTACACCTTAGTTCTAAAATTTTACACAAATAAATTTACTGGCAATGCGTTTCTTTTAAATGTCATCAAATATAATCTCTACAGACCTTACTGCAATGGTATGAGTTATTAAATGAGAGGGCTTGGCTCATCAGTAGTGAACCCTCTCAGCGGTTTCGCCAAATTAATCTCTAGACCGCTCTACTATTGTATTGGACTGGTTTTGTTATATACTCTGCATTTTCTATGGAAGGCAGCTTAGGGGTGTTTAAGGAACTATGGACATAAGCTTATAGGTCTGTAGAGGTACATACATATATTTTCAAGGTATTGCATCGAGCAAAGCTCTTCCGCAAAATATGTTTTCATAACCAATATATATTAGTAAATTAAAGATTATATTTGATGACATTTAAAAGAAACGCATTGCCAGTAAATTTATTTGTGTAAAATTTTAAAGATAGATGGCAATAAAATTTAATTTACTAATATATATTGGTTATGAAAACATATTTTGCGGAAGAGCTTTGCTCGATGCAATACCTTGAAAATATATGTATGTACCTCTACAGACCTATAAGCTTATGTCCATAGTTCCTTAAACACCCCTAAGCTGCCTTCCATAGAAAATGCAGGGTATATAACAAAACCAGTCCAATACAATAGTAGAGCGGTCTAGAGATTAATTTGGCGAAACCGCTAAAAGGGTTCACTACTGATGAGCCAAGCCCTCTCATTTAATAACTCATACCATTGCAGTAAGGTCTGTAGAGATTATATTTGATGACATTTAAAAGAAACGCATTGCCAGTAAATTTATTTGTGTAAAATTTTAAAGATAGATGGCAATAAAATTTAATTTACACCTTAGTTCTATATATATTTTATTGCTTAAAAAGGAACACAACAAAACAAAAAAGAAACTACAATTGCAAATGATTTGATAACTAACTAAGAAAAAAAAAACAATAATAAAAATGATGATGAAAAAAATTGAATATGTGTCTGCCAGAAAAATGCTTCTATGAATTAAAAAATAAGAATAATTACAAAAAACAGATAAACTTCAAACACCAAGTAATAAAAAAAGAAAGTTTTAAGAAAAACATGAACTTTTGGGACAAGCTTATAAATAGATAACAAAACAATGTAGCCATATGTATGTTTCAGCGACCGAAAGAATCTAAATTTATATTCCAATTTTTTAGAAAGTGGAAGCTGAAGATACAAAAAAAAAATTCAAAATATTTCATTTAGTTATTTTTTCAAAAAGTCATTATGGATATTGAACTTTTGTAAGGAGAGTCCTTTATACATTAAAAGATTGAATTGTAAAATATATTCCCATGTTTAATAAATAAAGAATACGTGATTGAAAAATGTAAATAATAATGTTTGTGATTCAAGGTAAAATTGTGAAAGATTTTTTTTACTTATCCTTTTAGTCTAAATTAGACAAGATCTTGGAGGTCGTGCTCATAAAGAAGTTAAAGAACTCTTCTTGGTTCTCTGTACAGGGATCCTTTGTCCTTTCCAATACAATTCTATATACAGTTACGAGCGTCTTTCCTCATCTCCTAATCAGTCATCTCTCTCTGTCACCGTTTGCTTTTTTTTTTGGAATGGCGCCCTCCTATTGGTTGGCTACGGTCACGCCACCTTTGCCCCCCCCCCCCCCCCCCCCCCCCCACTCGCTATTTATGTAACTATTGTGTTGGAGCGGGTCGCTCCCTAAATAAATGCATATATTAGATAATAACCAAATGGAATCCTCTCTTTCTTTTTCCCAGTAAGAGAGACGCCTACGGAAGCCAACAGTACATAGACAGATAAAGCACATAGGCTATAGTTATTAACTAACATATGCAATTAATTAAGGCGCCAATTTATAATTGTAACAAATAGTATTTGAATCAAAACATTCAATCGGGTAAAACACGGGCGTTGCCCGGGTCATTCGGCTAGTTTAGTATATGTTGGGAAGTGGCCTCTTCGGTTTTGCACCTAGTGCACATGGGGAAGCTTTTGGCTCCCTCTTTATAGACTAGAGGGCGCTGGTGACCAGATTTCCATCTGACCAACTGTGTCGAAAGAAATATTAAAGTTCTGAAACATTTTTTCACAATGTACGTGAATATCTTGTAAATCTTTATTTTATTTGAAATTTAAGTTTTCAAGCGAAAATAACTTATTTACAGGTTTATATCAAAGAAGTTTTGATTATTTGTCAATTAGGATTGTTTACATTTACCCTCACGGACAAAACTTAAGGAAGTTGTATCTTTTAACATGTATATCGGGATTCAGACAATAACTCTGAAAGATATTACAGTGACCTTTATTGAAGACATACGAGATAACCAAGTGTGAACAAAACTTAAGTAAGTTGTACCTTTTAACATGTATATCGGGATTCAGACAATAACTTTGAAAGATATTACAGTGACCTTTATTGAAGGCATACGAGATAACCAAGTGTGAACAAAACTTAAGGAAGTTGTACCTTTTAGGATGCATATCGGGATTCAGACAATAACTCTGAAAGATATTACAGTGATCTTTATTGAAGACATACGAGATAACAAAGTGTGAACAAAATTGCCTGTTTCTTTAAAAGAAAATAATAGACGACTAGCGACATAAAAGACTTTCCACTTCCATAAGTATTTGTTTATGAAGTGTAGGTTGCAAAAATAACCACGCAACACGCGTACATATATCTAAGGTCAAAGTTAGGATGTTTCTATCCTTTTTTCTATTGTTTCTATTTGTATTGTTTCTATTGTTTATATCCATGTTTTAACTATCTCCCATGATTATCATGGCCTATACCATATGTTATGATGCATTAGCGCGCCATCTGTTATGAAAATTCGAAACTATTGTTCGATTTTAGATTTGAGTATTGTATTTATTTTGACTTAAGTTATTGAATGAATGAATGAATAAAGTCTTTGTAAAGAAATAGACTAGATTTTAATTAATTAATGAATGAATGAACTCTTTAAAGAATAGATTAGGTTTTTTACCACGACTTTGATTACAACAATAATAATAGTAGTAGATTAAAATATCAACAAAACACCAACAGTGCCAAATAATAAAATAAACTTCACAGATTAAATAAAATAAATTAATTAATGAAAACAAAATGAATTTAAAAAATGCAAACAAATGAGTAAATGAATATTTACAATTGACTCCAACATACTCCCCCACAACCTTGAACTATGTTTCAGTTCAAGAGCTCACTCCTTGTAAGGCAGAGGACATATCTTGGTTATTGGTCTCTTCAGAAGGCCTTTAGGGGTACGAAGAAGCACCACTCTGACATGATCATCTTCTCCTGGGAATATCTGGACAATTCTCGCCAGTTTCCATTGTAGTGGTTTATTTTGTTCCTTCAACATAACCAAATCTCCAATGTTGACATCCGGATGTGAAGTCCTCCACTTCGTTCTTTCTTGGAGTTGATGTAGGTATTCACAGCTCCAACGGTTCCAGAAGTAGTCTCTTTGAGGTTGAATCAGACTCCATCTGGAGCGAAGATTCAAAGTAGAGTGATCAGACTCCGCATCATGTCGCATAGCATTTCCTATAAGAAAATGTCCTGGTGTTAGCGCTGTTAGGTCATTTGGATCATTGCTAACAAAGGTTAATGGTCTGGAGTTAAGACAGGCTTCAATTTGAGCCAATAAGGTCAGTAACTCCTCGTAGTTCAACAACCTAGATTTCATCGTTTTAGATAAGATGGTTTTAACTGATTTAATGCCAGCTTCCCATAATCCACCAAAGTTAGGTGCCGACGGAGGAATGAAATGCCAATTAATGGATTCTATGGCTGAAAAATCTTGAATATTAGCAGCCTTGAACAACTTCCATCGTTCTTTCAAAATGTTGCTTGCACCTTTAAAATTAGTTGCATTGTCTGAGTATATATCAGTTGGTCTTCCTCTTCTAGAGATGAATCTTTTCAATGCTGCAAGAAAGGTTTCCGCAGTCAAATCTGATGAAATTTCTAAGTGAATGGCTTTGGTGGTGAAGCAAACGAATAGGACTATGTAGAATTTGAAAATAACTTTGCTTCGTTTCAGCATAGGTTTAGCTTGAATGGGACCGGCCAAATCAATACCAATCTTTTCAAATGGTCTACCTGGAAGAAGTCTATTTTTTGGTAAGTCTCCCATTATCTGATGAATAGCCTTAGATTTACTCTTCAGGCAAACGAGACATTGATTTAAGACCCTTTTGATTAAGTTTCTTCCAGAAGGAATCCAAAATTTATTTCGAATCAAAGATAAAGTTAATTGAGTTCCAGAATGAAGATTGTTTAGGTGATAGTGTAGTACAATTAATTTGGTTACAAAATGATCTTTAGGAATTAGCATAGGATGCTTCTGATCAATATCTAAATCCGAGTGACGTAATCGTCCGCCTACTCTAAGAATTCCTTGGGAATCTATAAAAATGTTAAGCGAAATAAGCCTGCTATTTCTTGGTAATGGAATATTTTTTATGCAAGCATTGATTTCCGGGGTGAATTCACATCTCTGAATCATCTTGACGATTTGTAATAGAGAATCTTTTAAGTCTTGGGATGTTAGAAATGAGTCTTTGAGTTGGCTGTTTTCTGGTGATATTAATAAATCTTTTACACCAAGCCATGACCCTTAAAAGTTTGGTGAAGGAAGAATATTTGGACAAAAACTCTGGGCATGGTTCTGCTATTGTAGCATGCAGTATAACACTGCGCTCTTCTAAACCCATAGAAGGGTCTATAGTGAATGAAGGAATATTTTCCGAACCATCTAATGTCAACCAAACGGGTCCATGCCACCATAATTTTGAATTGATCAAACAGGAAGGCAAAATTCCTCTCGTAGCAAGGTCTGCTGGATTTTGCTTGCCTGATATATATTGCCATGAATGGGCTGCAGTCAGATCTTGAATCTTTGCCACCCGATTGGCCACAAATATCTGCCACTTCTTTGATTCAGAAGTAATCCACGCCAGAACAATCTTTGAATCTGTCCAATAGAATTGTTCATCGATATTAAAGGGAAGTGCTTGAGTTGTCTGCGATTGAAGTTGCGCCAACATCAAGGCTGCGCAAAGCTCAAGTCTTGGAATGGTTATTTTCTTGATGGGAGCAACTTTTGTTTTTGCTGTCAAAAGAATGGTCTCAATTTGATTATTCTCATAAGTTATTCTTAGATAACAGACAGCAGAATAAGCCAACTCCGATGAATCACAGAATCCATGCATCTGCATATTGGAAATTAATAAATTCCTTTGGAATATACATCTTGGAATACTGACTTGTTGGAGATGCTTCATTTCTCTTTCAAAAGTATTCCACTTTCTTTGAATAGAAGCAGGTATATCTTCATCCCAGCCTATTTTCAATTTCCATAATTCTTGTAGGAGAAGTTTCAGCACAACTGTGGTAGGGGAAAGCCAGCCACAGGGGTCATAAATTCTGGCTATAGCCGATACAATTTGTCTCTTTCATTTAATATCAGCTGGACCAGATTTACAAGAAATGTTGAGGGTATCATAACTTGGATCCCATTGGATTCCAAGAACGTTCACGCCTGATTCCTTTCTATTAAGTTCCATCACCTCACCTTTTCCTCTCAATAATAAAGGTAAGTCTTCAATTATAGAAGTTTCATTGGATACCCATTTTCTCAGAACGAATCCACCAGAACCCAATACAGCAATCAATTGTTGCATGAGTCCCTTGGCGTCTTCCACTGTGGGGCATCCAGTCAGAAGGTCATCCACGTAGAAATCCTCACGAATAATCTTGGATATTCTTGGATTAGAAACCTGTACCTCATGGGCAATCTGATGTAGAGTTCGAATTGCCAAGTAAGGAGCACATGCTAGGCCATAAGTGACTGTCAACAAGTTATACTCCTGCAATTCTAGATCTTTACGATCTCTCCATAGTATGGTTTGATATTTAATATCGTCTGGATGTAATCTAATCTGCCGATACATCTTTTCAATGTCGGCCACTAAAGCAACAGAGTTCGTGCGGAACTTGAGTAGGATGCTGAATATATTATTTTGAAGTTTTGGACCTACATGAAGGAGATCATTCAATGATATTTGGGTGGTAGTCTTGGTGGATGCATCAAATACCACTCGTAACTTAGTTGGCTGTGCCTTTAGAATACAGTGATGAGGAATGTAATACTTTGGTTCAGTCTGCAGAGAACAACTTGCCTGCATATGACCTAATCTTATATATTCATTCATAAATTGTTTATATTGAGCATATATACTTTCATTTTGTTCTAACCTTTTCTCTAGATTAAGAAATCTGCGAATTGCGATGGATTTCGATTGACCTAACTTTTCAGCTGATTCCTTAAATGGAAGCCTTACAATATACCTTCCTGATTCATCCCTGACTACATTTTTTAAATAATGACTTTCACAATCCTTTTCTTCTTTTGTAGGAATTTCTTCCAAAGGAATGGATTCCAATTCCCAGAACCTTTTTATTAAATCTTCAGATTCCAATTCAGAAGAGAAATGTGCCATATTTCTGAATGACTGCCGTTCACTCACTGAGGTCGGACCATATACGAGCCATCCCAATTTTGTATGGATAGCAGATGGCTCATTTTCATTTCCATTTCTCCTTCCTTCCTGAATGAGGTTGAATACTATATCTGACCCCAAGATTACATCTATTTCTCTTGATTTAAAAAATGAAGGATCAGCCAGGATCAATCCCTTCATATGTGAATAATTTATTTTCTTGACCGTAAAACTAGGAATATTGTTTGTTAACTTTGTAAGAACCAGTGCTGTAGTCTCAAACGCTTGATGATCAAAGTGAGAAGAAAACCTGATCAAGACCTCACCTAGGGAAGATTCTACAAGTTGATCTCCCAAACCTCCAACTGCTATACGTTTACGTCTGATGGGTATTCCTAGTTTTGCCGCGCACTTTTCAGTGATAAGGCTTCTTTGACTTCCATTATCTAACAGAGCTCTACAAATTTGATCTTCCCCATTTACATCTTGTATATGAATTATAGCTGTAGATAACAGTATTTGTATAGAACCATCTGCTCCACTCAAACAGCAGGATGTGCTTGTTGAAGGTACACTCGATGGTTGTACTGATTTGGGAGAGGTAAACTGGACACCAGATGATTCCCTTTGTCTTGGAGGACTTGAAATCACATGCAACAAGGTATGATGGTTTCTGTTGCAATGAAAACAACGATTTGTGATTTTACAATTCTCAAGAGAATGATTGCCACGCAAACAATTAGAACAAAGTTGGTTCTGTTTTACATAACCTATTCTATTTTGAATTGACATTTGTCTGAATTCATTACATTGATTTAGTTTATGCTTCAATTTACATAGTAGACAATTTTTGAAACCTACATTGATGTTATATGTATTTACTCTTTTATTCAAATTTTCCTTTGAGGTAGTGTCCTTCATTGTATTCATTAAAGATTGAGCTTGTTTTGCCAAAAAGGAAATAAACCTTTGATATGAGGGCAGTTCTTGATTATCATAGGACAATTCCCATTGTTGTCTGATTGGAGTATCCAGCTTCTTTTGTAAGAAATGTATTAACATAATGTCTACCATTTCATTTCTTTCCAAACCTATTGTCTCTAAATTTCTAAGAGATTCGTTGCAGATATCCAACAACTCATACATAGCCTTTGAAGTAGAGATCTTATATAATTTGATTTTAAATATTTTATCTAGTTGAGAGAATATTATCTCTCTTTTATTATCATATCTTTCTACCAAAGTTTTCCAAGCTTGATTATAATTATTTTCAGTGATCGGGAAACCCTTTATTATACGAGCTGCATCACCTTTTAAGGAAGAATGTAAATATTGTAATTTTTGTATATCTGAAAGAGTCGTATTTTTATCTATTGTAACCAAAAATAGGTCCTTAAAACTCAACCACTGAGACATCTCACCGGAAAATATAGGCAAATTAAATTTGGGTAATTTAACATTAGATATTGCACTTTGTTCCGATTTGGCTGGCTGAGAAACGTTCTCTACTTCCAATATTTCTTCAATTTGAACTACAAAATTTTCATAACGATTCTTTACATCTATGTATTCTTTAAATAGAGTTTCACTGGTTTCCACAGCACTCGATCTAACTATTTGATAATAGGTTTCTTTGATGGTTTTAAATAATTCGGCAATATTTGTATGGTAAAGTTTCAATCTACGTAAATTTCTCTGTTGACAAATTTCGTCAAACTGCTTTGCATAGGTATTGAATTCTTCAACATAAATTTTAAATATTGGTATATCAGAATTCGCCTTTTTAGACATGATTTAGATTGCTTAAATATTTATATTTCGTTTGATTCTATTCACCACGAGATAATTTAATTTTTCACTTACCCAATTATCCGTGGATCCGGCTCGATTAGGACCAAAAAGGATGTTCGATTTTAGATTTGAGTATTGTATTTATTTTGACTTAAGTTATTGAATGAATGAATGAATAAAGTCTTTGTAAAGAAATAGACTAGATTTTAATTAATTAATGAATGAATGAACTCTTTAAAGAATAGATTAGGTTTTTTACCACGACTTTGATTACAACAATAATAATAGTAGTAGATTAAAATATTAACAAAACACCAACAGTGCCAAATAATAAAATAAACTTCACAGATTAAATAAAATAAATTAATCAATGAAAATAAAATGAATTTAAAAAATGCAAACAAATGAGTAAATGAATATTTACAATTGACTCCAACAACTATTATAGACGCGTATGGAGGATTCGCCGCTAGGTGGCCGGACAATAAACAGCACGTGCAGCACCGCTCCGGTAAATATAGTTTATACAACTAATATTTCAGTGTATATTTGCCTTATACTATAGACACGTATGATTCTTTTAAAAATTAACCAATTTCTACTGCCCTTACTGCAATGGAAAAATCAATGGGAAGGCCTAGCTCATCAGTGGTGAACCCTCCATGGTAGATTAAACTGGCGAAACCGCTGAGAGGGTTCACAACTGATGAGCCAGGTCCTTTCATTAATTTTCCATTGCAGTAAGGACAGTAGAAATTGTTTAATTTTTAAAAGAATCATACGCGTCTATATAATAGTTTTGAATTTTTTTACCAAATATTTACTAGGAATTATATTTTTTTAAATGCAATATAACAACAATTATTGGGTTTATAATTTGATTATCTTAAATGGCCCCAATCCAAGCTAAAATCTACAGGTTTTGCTAATACAGTAGTCCAACAAACCTAGCCAGCCAATAAGGGAAATGACATCGGGACTTCTGGACAATTACATTTGCTCCGGGCCAAGATAATTCTTCGGACTAAGCTCCCATGGGAGGGTCCTATTATTGGGGTTGGACCCCGCTGGGAGGATTGGCAAGTCCCGAGCGGGATAGGTTAGGCTAGAGTCCGCTGGACCTACGTGGGACTTCTACAGTAGGTACGGAGGATGGATTCTAACTTGTTCACAGACATTGTACTGTTCATCAAATTGGTCACTTTGAAGTGATTTCATTTCTTTTAATAGATAACAAAGAATTCATCTTAAAAGGTTGTCCCAAAAGTTCGTAAACATTTGCAAAATTTAAAATGCCAATATTATACAAGGGGTTGTCTCAAAAGTTCGTAAACATTTGCAAAAATTGAAATACCAATATTATACAAGGCGTTGTCCCAAAAGTTCGTAAACATTTGCAAAATAATTGAAATACCAATATTATACAAGGTGTTGTCCCAAAAGTTCGTAAACATTTACAAAATAATTGAAATACCAATATTATACAAGGGGTTGTCCCAAAAGTTCGTAAACATTTACAAAATAATTGAAATACCAATATTATACAAGGGGTTGTCCCAAAAGTTCGTAAACATTTGCAAAATAATTGAAATACCAATATTATACAAGGCGTTGTCCCAAAAGTTCGTAAACATTTGCAAAATAATTGAAATACCTATATTATACAAGGCGTTGTCCCAAAAGTTCGTAAACATTTGCAAAAATAATTGAAATACCTATATTATACAAGGCGTTGTCCCAAAGGTTTGTAAACATTTGCAAAATAATTGAAATACCAATATTATACAAGGGGTTGTCCCAAAAGTTCGTAAACATTTGCAAAATAATTGAAATACCAATATTATACAAGGGGTTGTCTCAAAAGTTCGTAAACATTTGCAAAATAATTGAAATACCAATATTATACAAGGGGTTGTCTCAAAAGTTCGTAAACATTTGCAAAAATTGAAATACCAATATTATACAATGGGTTTTCTCAAAAGTTCGTAAACATTTGCAAAATAATTGAAATACCAATATTATACAAGGGGTTGTCTCAAAAGTTCGTAAACATTTGCAAAATATTTGAAATACCAATATTATACAAGGGGTTGTCCCAAAAGTTCGTAAACATTTACAAAATAATTGAAATACCAATATTGTACAAGGCGTTGTCCCAAAAGTTCGTAAACATTTGCAAAAATAATTGAAATAACAATATTATACAAGGTGTTGTCTCAAAAGTTCGTAAACATTTGCAAAAATTGAAATACCAATATTATACAAGGGGTTGTCTCAAAAATTCGTAAACATTTGCAAAATAATTGAAATACCAATATTATACAAGGGGTTGTCTCAAAAGTTCGTAAACATTTGCAAAATAATTGAAATACCAATATTATACAAGGGGTTGTCCCAAAAGTTCGTAAACATTTGCAAAAAAATTGAAATACCAATATTATACAAGGGGTTGTCCCAAAAGTTCGTAAACATTTACAAAAAAAAATAAATACCAATATTATACAAGGGGTTGTCCCAAAAATTCGTAAACATTTGCAAAATAATTGAAATACCAATATGATACAAGGGGTTGTCCCAAAAGTTCGTAAACATTTGCAAAATAATTGAAATACCAATATTATACAAGGGTTTGTCCCAAAACTTCGTAAACATTTGCAAAATAATTGAAATACCAATATTATACAAGGGTTTGTCCCAAAACTTCGTAAACATTTGCAAAATAATTGAAATACCAATATTATACAAGGGTTTGTCCCAAAACTTCGTAAACATTTGCAAAATAATTGAAATACCAATATTATACAAGGGTTTGTCCCAAAACTTCGTAAACATTTGCAAAATAATTGAAATACCAATATTATACAAGGGTTTGTCCCAAAACTTCGTAAACATTTGCAAAATAATTGAAATACCAATATTATACAAGGGGTTGTCCCAAAAGTTCGTAAACATTTGCAAAATAATTGAAATACCAATATTATACAAGGGTTTGTCCCAAAACTTCGTAAACATTTGCAAAATAATTGAAATACCAATATTATACAAGGGTTTGTCCCAAAACTTCGTAAACATTTGCAAAATAATTGAAATACCAATATTATACAAGGGGTTGTCCCAAAAGTTCGTAAACATTTGCAAAATAATTGAAATACCAATATTATACAAGGGGTTGTCCCAAAAGTTCGTAAACATTTGCAAAAAAAAATTGAAATACCAATATTATACAAGGCGTTGTCCCAAAAATTCGTAAACATTTGCAAAAAAATTGAAATACCAATATTATTCGCCGTTATATATATACTAGACGAATGACCCGGGCAACGCCCGGGTTTACCCGATTAAATGTTTTATTCAAACACTATTCGTTACAATTATAAATTGGCGCCGTGGATGTCACTCTTGTGAAACGTCCCGCTCCAAACTTTACAGTCAGATTAGTTACGATATAAATCTTCAAATCGAGCGAGCGTCTATAAATATTTCGATTTAGATCAAGTATTCTAATTAGTAAGCGAACTATTATTAATAAAATTTTGAAAAGATTTCTATTTTAAACGTATTTATAACCTTGATAGAGGGCGCTGTTCGTGAGCTAAGTAGAATATTTTGAATATATAGTTTTAATATTTAATTTATATATAATTTAAAATAACCTATCGTTGTCCTAGGTAGCCTAGTGGTCATGGCATCTGCCCGGTAAGCGGAAGGTCGTGGGTTCGATTCCCATCCCTTGACACTTTTTTTATTTTATCCATTCTGACCAAAATCTATCCGTGAACTTCACACAGACAGAATAAGGCAATTATATAAGTAGATAAATAAATAATTATCATTAGATAATGATAATGATCATAATGATGATGCGCGCGTTGATGACCAAAATCTATCCGTGAACTTCACACAGTGAACATCACACAGACAGAATAAGGCAATTATATAAGTAGATGTCTTTGTATTATGTATAAAGTAATTGTTTCATGAAAATTCGAAACTATTATAGACACGTAAGATTCTTTTAAAAATAAAACAATTTCTACTGCCCTTACTGCAATGGAAAAATTAATGGGAGGGTCTGGCCTTGCAATAAATGCAGTAGAATTTGTTTTATTTTTATTTATTTTTTACCTTATCCCAGTACCATTTCACATTTGTACTACTTTTTACCTTCTAAATAAGTTTTTTTTATTAAACAAAAGAATGAAATGCCCTTGGAAGGGTTTACACCTGATGAGCCATGCCGTGCCATTTTTTTTTTATTATAGCAATAAAGGTAATATAAAAATTGTCTTATTTTAAAAAGAAACATAACGCGTTAGCAAGCGATCAAAATATCAATAAAAAGAACATAGTTTTATTTATGAAAAAAGGCATCTCCTTATCGTGCAACTGAAAGTTGCTGATGGCTTGCGCCATCTATCGGAATAAATATCAACTATTCTCGTTGATTTTTAATTATACCCAAATTGGCCAAATACCCATTCTTGATTAATCAAGAAAAGCTAACCACGGACGCGTTTCGGGCTGTTGGCCCTCATCAGCGTGGTGAAAGATGTACCTCAACCGTGGTTAGCTTTTCTTGATTAACCAAGAATGGGTATTTGGCCAATTCTGGAATAATTAAAAATCAACGAGAATAGTTGATATTTATTCCGATAGATGGCGCAAGCCATCAGCAACTTTCAGTTGCACGATAAGGAGATGCCTTTTTCTTAATTTATGCACCTTATCCCAGTACAATATCACATTTGTACTATTTTTTCACATCGTTTTATTTATTTATTAAAAAGTTGCAAAGACACGCCATATCCACAATTAGGATAAATACGTGTAAATCTTAAATTATATACAAATCAAATCATCGTAAAATTAACATAGTTAAACATTGGGAAGCACGCAAATTACACATTCGATGATAAAATTTTGCATATAGTGATTAGAAATAGCAGCTTGAAATATGTACACCGTATGAAATGTGTACACAAAATTGCCATTTACAACAGTTAGAACAACGTGTAGACTAAGTAAATTAATTACATCCAATGATTACATCAGAACGAGTCAGTGGCCAACAGTCAATACTTTCGCCTTAAAATATACAGCCTGCAGAATCTATTAAACTTGTTGTATTGGTCTTTATTGTGTAAATAGCTTGTTTTGTATTTGTCAGGTAAAGTTGGTATTGCGATTTCACCGCCACTCTGTGTTGTGACGACGATCTAAGTTCTATAGAGGTAGTCACTCACCTCTATTCTTGGTCGGCGGGGTTGAAGGTTCAAAATTGTGTTGTCGCTGTTTATAACACTATTAAAATATGCGACGAAAACAGGAGGAAATTTTATATTTATTATAAATTAAGAAAATAAAAGTAAAGTATTATTTAATTAATTATATATTTATATATATATTATATTTAAATAAAAAAAAATTTTATTTCTGTTGTTTTTGATCATCTTGATTATGCTATGGCGGTGCAGTCGTGGTTGAATAATCTTGAAATAAAAATAATAATATGGTTTGATCAATAATTGCTTTAATTGTGATAAAGGAATATATAAAAACATAATTTGGTAAAAAGTAATGCCTGTCTTAAGGCGAGTAGAATAAGGAAACAAAATAATATTTACATAATGTACAAAAGTTTTGGGTCGGCCAACGGGAAGAACAACAACGAGTTTTTATATGCAAAGTGTGACCTCTGGAGGTCGATTTAGCAGAATATTTGTATCCATGAAATATATTTTTAAAATAAAATAATACTTTAATATAGCATAATTTTAAATAGAATATTTTAATATAACATATATATAAATATTTACACTAAAAGAATCGGGGATCAGGGCAAATTCTCGCGTTCCAAAGTTGTTTACAGGTTCTTCTGTTATTGTTTTTCTCATTTTAGCCGCTGCATCCCCGTAGCCCCCTCCGTCGGCCTCCCATTGGCTGCTTCGAACTCCTTCTTTTCCAACAGTTGGTTTTCTTCTCTTAGAACATAGTTTGTGGTATTTGTTTAAAGAACATGGTTTCATATTTCCATTACCTATTCCAACCCAAATACTTCCAGCTCTATAAATCCCAAGTGTGTAGAAACAGGTCTACAAGTGCAACCAAGTGTTACATCAATATTGTTATAATGAATCGCATTCCAAGCATCTCATCCAATTTGATAAAGCGAATTAATTAATTTGGTGGTCGCTTAATTACCCAGGGCAGTTTAATTACCAACTGGTTTAATTTAATTCGAGGAGTAATCACAGATTCAGTAGATACCGCAAAGTTTATTTCTATTGGTTAATTCACACATTGTTTCAGGGGGGGGCAGTGGAAAGATGGTCTAAACCATTGGTTTTCGACCGCTACGACACGGGTTCGATTGCCGCATTGGGCACTTTTTTCTGATTAAAAAAAAAAAGATCCAATGGCCCCCGATTCTTGCAAAATTCCAACCCCCCCAGCGATTTCAAGTAACCAAACGGGGCTCTGGCACATTTGTAAGTGAAAAAAGTCGAACTGCTTTTCACATGTGTAGACATGTGATGCACTTACAGTAAAAGCAGTCGCCTACTTCTATCCACCATGATTATCATGGCCTGTACCACGTGTACTAGGGATAAGCAAAAAAACACATTATTTCATTTCTATCATTCTTTGATTAGTTTTGATTATCATTTCTTGGTTTTGGAACTAGTTGGTTAATCAAAAATATAGTCAACAACAAAAAGGCTTTTATTAGGGCCCATTGCCCTGTATGGATTCGCCATACAACAACAAAATAATACAGGCATTTTTTCCTTCCTTTCCCCATGTGCACGTGAGTCTTTGTTTGAAAAAGGGATTTATTTACATATCTGTTCTAAAACTTTCCTCACTACCTCTTTTGTGTATGAATCTATTTACAATTGATCTGTAGAAATTATAGAGTTATATTGCTATATTTTTCTTATCTGAAATAGTTCTCAGGGTCTTCAGTGGGTTGCTAAATCTCCAGAAAGTGTTTTTAAGAGTTTTTTCTCTTTCTTCTGTTGGATCGTTTTTGAAGACAACTCTCAGATTTATAAAATTATTTTATTAAACATTAAACATTTTAGATATATATAGAAACGAGTTAATTATCTCGTATTTAAGGCAACAAAAGATTCATCTAATTTTTATACATTTTCTAACCAGATTCAACTTGTGAAAACAGACGACAAAGGAAGAATAAACAAATTAATAATAGAGGGTAAATTCCTATTTTTTACAAGCTTTCACACTCAAAGAATATTCAACTTCTTGCTTCATCTTCACCTAAATATTTGCATTCTATGATATAGTGGGAGTCAAAAATAAAGCTTCATCAACCAATTATTTAATTAAATCTCGACGTTTCAGTATGACTCGCTGTCGTATTATGAGTATCATGAAGATAGAAGTTGCCTGACTGGCATTCATAGTTCTTAAAATTGAAGAAACTTTGGCCAGTAAATTTTTTATATTTATTTTCTACTGACAATGACAAAAGTTTTTTGTCGAAACGTCGAGATAATAAAAAGATTTATAAGCGACATTTAGAATTATCCCGCATGTGTTTCTTTTGAACGAAAAATCGAAATTTATTTCAAGGGGAGAAATAACGTTTATTTCTAACCTTAGTGATGAAATATGAAAGGATGAATTGTGACATGGCATCTGCCCGGTAAGTGGAACACTGTGGGTTCGATTCCCATCCCTGGACACTTTTATTTTTCCGTTTATCATTGCTCTTCACAATTCATCCTTTCATACTTCATTCCTAAGGTTAGAAATAATCGTTATTTCTCCTTGAAATAAATTTCGATTTTTCGTTCAAAAGAAACACATGTGGGATAATTCTAAATGTCGTTTACAATCATAGGCCGTATTATATTATATTATAAAAATACTTATACGAGACTTATACTCGTACTGTCCGAAGTATATTTAATTTTATAAGAAATATACAACACTATTTACAATGTACATGGCAACACCGCTGCAAAGTTTGATGGAGAATCGCCAGTGGGTCTCTCCAGAGACCCCTGTCACACCAATAAGTTACTTGACAATTAACAATTAAAACAACAAAAAGCCTTTATTTAGGGTCACTGACCCTATACAGGATTCACCAGAGGTATACATAAGAACAAAGCAGTGAGACAAAGGAAACAACGATATAGACAGAAGAAAAAGAGGGAAGCAAGAAAAACAACACAAAAAGAGTAGCAGTAAGAAAGTGAGGAGTGAGTGTCACTTGGCCTTCTTCTGAGAAATGGACTTGTGGAAACCATAAAACGCCGTAGCAATATACTTATTCTGGGTCATATTGTCAATTGTTGATGGAAGTGAAGCACATAGTTGCCCAGTTTTGAGCATAAGGGTTCTTCTTTCTTCTTTCAGAGCAGAGCAATAAAAAAATAACAATTAAAATAATTTTATTGACATCTTGTCAATACATTCAAAAGTACAGGGTCTGCTTATATTATGTACTTATTACAAATATTTTAAAATATAGGATAGAGATCTCTTTTTTTCTCTCTCTTTTAATATTTTAAGATATTTAACTTATTCTGATTCTAACTTTTATAATTTTTGCATGCATAGAATTTTCCCACTTAATTTTTATATATTTTTAATTATTTCAACTGTAATATTAAAACACTATGCAGCGCTGAGTTTGTTTATACAAAAATATAATGCCTTGATAAAGGTTGGCGTTCAGCTAACTGAAATATTGGCAATTAAATCTTTTTAAAATTCAATATATGCCTTTTTATTATCAAATATATATATATATATATATATTAAAC
>CP092876.1:13368876-13385513 GCA_030710605.1 Cordylochernes scorpioides | reverse complement strand
TTTCCAGTTGGTCTCGAGGACCACGCCATCACCATCTCTTCAGTGGAGAAGTACGCTATCTACGTATTCTTCGTAGATCGTGAATTACGTGGTGTCGCTGGAGACCCACTGGCGATTCTCCACCAAACTCTGCAGCGGTGGTACCATGTACATATTCATTGTATATAGTATCATACATACATATATATATCAAAATTCGAAACTATTTTAAAGGCGTAAGATTCTTTTTGAATCGTGAAGATAGAGGCTGCCTGGCCGGCATTCATATTTCTTGAAAAAAGTAAATAATAAAGGGTAAGTATAAATTGTATATAATAGATATTGATTAATATATACTATTATGAAATCTTTTAAATGTAATTATTATTTATTTATTATTATTTTTTATATATTTATTTTTGTTTATAATTTTCTTAATATAAATATGTATATCATAATTTTATTTCAAAGATCATAGTCTTTGTGAGTTAAATATTTATTTTTTGACTCGTGCTTTGGATGTTGTACAAAATTTCGAATATCGCGTGAGAACGCCCTTAGAGCTTTAAAATAATTTTTAACGCCTTGCTATATGTTTTAATTTTTGTTTGCTCCTGACGAGGACAAAAGCTTTTTGTCGAAACGTCGAGGTAATAAAAAGATTTATACTGGCCGAAGTATCCTTTTTTCAAGAAATTCTTTTTGAAATAAAACAATTTCTACTGCCCTTACTGCAATGTAAAAATTAAAGGGAGGGCCTGGCTCATCAGTGGTGAACCCTCCCAGCGGTTTCGCCAGTTTAATATATATATATACTTGATAATAAAAAGGCATATATTGAATTTAAAAAATATTTAATTGCCAATATTTCAGTTAGCTGAACGCCAACCTTTATCAAGGCATTACATTTTTGTATAAACAAACTCAGCATAGTGTTATAATATTACAGTTGAAATAATTAAAAATATATAAAAATTAAGTGGGAAAATTCTATGCATGCAAAAATTATAAAAGTTAGAATCAGAATAAGTTAAATATCTTAAAATATTAAAAGAGAGAGAAAAAAAGAGGTTTATCCTATATTTTAAAATATTTGTAATAAGTACATAATATAAGCAGATTGTGTACTTTTGCATGTATTGACAAGATGTCAATAAAAATTATTGGGTATCCAGGGTAGCCGAGTGGACAAGGCACCTGCCCGGTAAGCAGAAGGGTGTGGGTTCGATTCCCGCCCCTGGACACTTTTTATTTTTCCGTTCTCCATTACTCTTCATGTTTCACCTTTCCATACCTCATCCTCAAAGTTAGAAATGTCGCTATTTCTCTTTGAAAATAAATTTCGATTTTTAAAAGAAAAATTCGCGGTATAATTTTAATTTTCGTTTTACAATCATCAGCCGCGTTATATTGTATTTTAAAAATTATTTTAATTGTTATTTTTTATTGCTCTGCTCTGAAAGAAAAACCCTTATGCTCAAAACTGGGCAACTCTGTGCTTCACTTCCATCAACAATTGACAATATGACCCAGAATAAGTATATTGCTACGGCGTTTTATGGTTTCCACAAGTCCATATCTCAGAAGAAGGCCAAGTGACACTCACTCCTCACTTTCTTACTGCTACTCTTTTTGTGTTGTTTTTCTTGCTTCCCTCTTTTTCTTCTGTCTATATCGTTGTTCCCTTTGTCTCACTGCTTTGTTCTTATGCATACCTCTGGTGAATCCTGTATAGGGTCAGTGACCCTAAATAAAGGCTTTTTGTTGTTTTAATTGTTAATTGTCAAGTAACTTATTGGTGTGACAGGGGGTCTCTGGAGATACCCGCTGGCGATTCTCCATTAAACTTTGCAGCGGTGTTGCCATGTACATTGTATATAGTGTTGTATATTTATTAAAATTGAATATACTTCGGCCAGTATAAGTCTTTTTATAATACAATATAATACGGCCTATGATTGTAAACGACATTTAGAATTATCCCGCATGTGTTTCTTTTGAACGAAAAATCGAAATTTATTTCAAGGAGAAATAACGATTATTTCTAACCTTAGGAATGAAGTATGAAAGGATGAACTGTGAAGAGTAATGATAAACGGAAAAATAAAAGTGTCCAGGGATGGGAATCGAACCCACATTGTTCCACTTACCGGGCAGATGCCATGTCACAATTCATCCTTTCATATTTCATCACAAAGGTTAGAAATAATCGTTATTTCTCCTTGAAATAAATTTCGATTTTTCGTTCAAAAGAAACACATGCGGGATAATTCTAAATGTCGCTTATAAATCTTTTTATTATCTCGATGTTTCGACAAAAATCTTTTGTCGTTGTCAGTATAGAAAATAAATATAAAAGATTTACTGGCCGAAGTATCTTCAATTTTAAGAACTATAAATGCCAGTCAGGCAACTTCTATCTTCATGATACTCATAATACGGCAGCGAGTCATACTGAAACGTTGAGAATTAAATAAATAATTGGTTGATATGATTATACTAGCCGAATGACCCGGGCAACGCCCGTGTTTTACCCGATTGAATGTTTTTATTCAAATACTATTTGTTACAATTATAAATTGGCGCCTTAAATAAATGCATATATTAGTTAATAACTATAGCCTATGTGCTTTATCTGTCTATGTACTGTTGGCTTCCGTAGGCGTCTCTTACTGGGAAAAAGAAAGAGAGGATTCCATTTAGTTATTAACTAATATATGCATTTATGCGCTCCAACACAATAGTTACAAAAACGAAAAAGCGAGTGGGGGGGGGGGGGGGGGGCAAAGGTGGCGAGATCGTAGCCAACCAATAGGAGAGCGCCATTCCAAAAAAAAAAAAAAAAAAGCAAACGGTGACAGAGATGAAAACTGAAGAATTAAGAGATGAAGAACGCATGACGCTCGTAACTGTATATTGGATTTTGACTCCCACTATATCATAGAATGCAAATATTTAGGTGAAGAAAGAGAAAAAACTCTTTAAAACACTTTCTGGAGATTTAGCAACCCACTGAAGACGCTGAGAACTATTTCAGAAAATAAAAATATACCAATAGAACTCTATAATTTCTACAGATCAATTGTAAATAGATTCATACACAAAAGAGATAGTGAGGAAAGTTTTCGAATATATGTGTAAATAAATCCCTTTTCAAACAAAGGCTTACGTGCACATAGGGAAAGGGAGAAAAAAAAACTATTATTTTGTTGTTGTATGGCGAATCCATACAGGACAATGGGCCCTAATAAAAGCCTTTTTGTTGTTGACTATATTTTTGATAAGCCAACTAATTCCGAAACAAACAAATGATCTTCAAAAGTAATTAAAGAATGATAGCGGTGAAACAATGTGGTTTTTTTTTTGCTCATCCCTAGTACACGTGGTACAGGCCATGATAATCATGGTGGATAGAAGTAGGCGACTGCTTTTACTGTAAGTGCATCATCTACACATGTGAAAAGCAGTTCGACTTTTTCACTTACAAATGTGCCAGAGTCCCGTTTGGTTACTTGCACTCGCTGGGGGGTTGGAAGTTTGCAAGAATCGGGGGCCATTGGATCTTTTTTTTTTAAATCAGAAAAAAAGTGCCCAATGCGGGAATCGTACCCGGGTCATAGCGGTCGAAAACCAATGGTTTAGACATCCTTCCACTGACCCCCCCCCCCCCCTGAAACAATGTGTGAATTAACCAATAGAAATAAACTTTGCGGTAGCTACTGAATCTGTGATTACTCCTCGAATTAAATTAAACCAGTTGGTAATTAAACTGCCCTGGGTAATTAAGCGACCACCAAATTAATTAATTCGCTTTATCAAATTGGATGAGGTAGTTGGAATGCGATTCATTATAACAATATTGATGTAACACTTGGTTACACTTGTAGACTGTTTCTACACACTTGGGGCTTATAGAGCTGGAAGTATTTGGGTTGGAATAGGTAATGGAAATATGAAACCATGTTCTTTAAACAAATACCACAAACTATGTTCTAAGAGAAGAAAACCAATTTTACCTGACAAATACAAAACAGGCTATTTACAATAAAGACCAATACATTGAGTTTAATAGATTCTGCAGGCTGTACAACAACAACAAAAAGCTTTATTAAGACAATTTAGTCTTATACGGATTCTCCAAGCACAGAAATGTAGGGTACATACAAGAATAACAGTAGTAACAACAACAAAAGTCCCTGTTATGACCTTTTGGTCTTATTCAACTTCTCCACGTAGAAGAGGGTATATACAGAAACAACAGTTACAATAATTAGCAATGCTATTTACAATGTGTCAAGGGAGATAGTAGCAGGAAAGGGGTTGCTGGGGAACTAGAGTATTAACATGGGTAGATGTTATTATATCTCTTGATTGACTGTTGGCCACTGACTCATTCTGATGTAATCAATGGATGTGATTAATTTACTTAGTCTATACGTTGTTCTAACTGTTGTAGATGGCAAGAGAGAAATAAGGATAACCCCAGGCCCCTGGAGCGCAAGAAACGCCAACTGCCCGGGCTGTCCAGCTAACTAGCAGAAACCAGTTACTCTAGATTATATTTACATAAAGCCAATTGCAGAGCCGAACCAGCTGGTCAGGAAGTTCCATGCCTGCAGAGAATCCGGGAGTCCAGCCAACGAGACTGGGTCGAAGGAGGTCTTCCCAAGCAGCAGGGCTGTCTGCATTCTGTGTCGCATGAAAGCAGTGCATCTGAATAGAAGGTGGTCCACAGTCTGTTGTTCCTCCATACAATGTGGGCAAGATGGGTCTTCCCCAGGATGCCAGAGAACCGTAAATGGCAATTTTGTGTACACATTTCATACGGTGTACATATTTCAAGCTACTATTTCTAATTACTATATGCAAAATTTTATCATCGAATGTGTAATTCGCGTGGTTCCCAATGTTTAATTATGTTAATTTTACGATGATTTGATTTGTATATAATTTCAGATTTACACGCAATTATCCTAATTGTGGATATGGCGTGTCTTTGCAACTTTTTAATATATAAAAAAACGATGTGAAAAAATAGTACAAATGTGATATTGTACTGGGATAAGGTGCATAAATTAAGAAAAGGCATCTCCTTATCGTGCAACTGAAAGTTGCTGATGGCTTGCGCCATCTATCGGAATAAATATCAACTATTCTCGTTGATTTTTAATTATTCCAGAATTGGCCAAATACCCATTCTTGATTAATCAAGAATTGTTATTTGGCCAATTCTGGAATAATTAAAAATCAACGAGAATAGTTGATATTTATTCCGATAGATGGCGCAAGCCATCAGCAACTTTCAGTTGCACGATAAGGAGATGCCTTTTTTCATAAATAAAACTATGTTCTTTTTATTGAAATTTTGATCGATTGCTAACGCGTTATGTTTCTTTTCAAAATAAGACAATTTTCATATTACCTTTATTGCTATAATAAAAATAATTGCATAGCCTGGCTCATCAGGAGTAAACCCTTCCAAGGGTGTTTCATTCTTTTGTTTAATAAAAAACTTATTTAGAAGGTGAACAATATAGTACAAATATGAAATTGGCCAATTCTGGAATAATTAGAAATCAACGAGAATAGTTGATATTTATTCCGATAGATGGCGTAAGCCATCAGCAACTTTCAGTTGCACGATAAGGAGATGCCTTTTTCATAAATATGAAATTATACTGGGATAAGGTAAAAAAAATAAAAAAATAAAACAAATTCTACTGCCCTTACTGCAAGGCCAGGCCCTCACAATAATTTTTCCATCGCAGTAAGGGCAGTAGAAATTGTTTTATTTTTAAAAGAATCATATGCGTCTATAATAGTTTCGAATTTTCATGGAACAATTAATTTATACATAATACAAAGACAATATACATAACGGTGAATAATATTGGTATTTAATTTTTTTTTTGTAAATGTTTACGAACTTTTGAGACAACTCCTTGTATAATATAGGTATTTCAATTTTTTTGCAAATGTTTACGAACTTTTGGGATAACCCCTTATATAATATTGGTATTTCAATTTGTTTGCAAATGTTTACGAACTTTTGGGACAACGCCTTGTATAATATTGGTATTTCAATTATTTTGCAAATGTTTACGAACTTTTGGGACAACGCCTTGTATAATATTGGTATTTCAATTATTTTGCAAATGTTTACGAACTTTTGAGACAACCCCTTGTATAATATTGGTATTTCAATTATTTTGCAAATGTTTACGAACTTTTGAGACAACCCCTTGTATAATATTGGTATTTCAATTATTTTGCAAATGTTTACGAACTTTTGGGACAACCCCTTGTATAATATTGTTATTTCAATTATTTTGCAAATGTTTACGAACTTTTGAGACAATCCCTTGTATAATATTGGTATTTCAATTATTTTGCAAATGTTTACGAACTTTTGAGACAACTCCTTGTATAATATTGGTATTTCAATTTGTTTGCAAATGTTTACGAACTTTTGGGACAACGCCTTGTATAATATTGGTATTTCAATTATTTTGCAAATGTTTACGAACTTTTGGGACAACGCCTTGTATAATATTGGTATTTCAATTATTTTGCAAATGTTTACGAACTTTTGAGACAACTCCTTGTATAATATTGGTATTTCAATTTGTTTGCAAATGTTTACGAACTTTTGGGACAACGCCTTGTATAATATTGGTATTTCAATTATTTTGCAAATGTTTACGAACTTTTGGGACAACGCCTTGTATAATATTGGTATTTCAATTATTTTGCAAATGTTTACGAACTTTTGAGACAACCCCTTGTATAATATTGTTATTTCAATTATTTTGCAAATGTTTACGAACTTTGGGACAACCCCTTGTATAATATTGGTATTTCAATTTTTTTTTTGTAAATGTTTACTAACTTTTGGGACAACGCCTTGTATAATATTGGTATTTCAATTATTTTGCAAATGTTTACGAACTTTTGGGACAACCCCTTGTTTAATATTGTTATTTCAATTTTTTGCAAATGTTTACGAACTTTTGGGACAACCCCTTGTATAATATTGGTATTTCAATTTCTTTGCAAATGTTTACGAACTTTTGGAACAACCCCTTGTATAATATTGGTATTTCAATTATTTTGCAAATGTTTACGAACTTTTGGGACAACCCCTTGTATAATATTGGTATTTCAATTTTTTTTGCAAATGTTTACGAACCTTTGGGACAACGCCTTGTATAATATTGGTATTTCAATTATTTTGCAAATGTTTACGAACTTTTGGGACAACCCCTTGTATAATATTGGTATTTCAATTTCTTTGCAAATGTTTACGAACTTTTGGAACAACCCCTTGTATAATATTGGTATTTCAATTTTTTTTTTGCAAATGTTTACGAACCTTTGGGACAACGCCTTGTATAATAATGGTATTTCAATTATTTTGCAAATGTTTACGAACTTTTGGGACAACCCCTTGTATAATAATGGTATTTCAATTATTTTGCAAATGTTTACGAACTTTTGGGACAACCCCTTGTATAATAATGGTATTTCAATTATTTTGCAAATGTTTACGAACTTTTGGGACAACCCCTTGTATAATATTGGTATTTCAATTTTTTTGCAAATGTTTACGAACTTTTGGGACAACCCCTTGTATAATAATGGTATTTCAATTATTTTGCAAATGTTTACGAACTTTTGGGACAACGCCTTGTATAATATTGGTATTTCAATTATTTTGCAAATGTTTACGAACTTTTGGGACAACCCCTTGTATAATAATGGTATTTCAATTATTTTGCAAATGTTTACGAACTTTTGGGACAACCCCTTGTATAATATTGGTATTTCAATTATTTTGCAAATGTTTACGAACTTTTGGGACAACCCCTTGTATAATATTGGTATTTCAATTATTTTGCAAATGTTTACGAACTTTTGGGACAACCCCTTGTATAATATTGGTATTTCAATTATTTTGCAAATGTTTACGAACTTTTGGGACAACCCCTTGTATAATAATGGTATTTCAATTATTTTGCAAATGTTTACGAACTTTTGGGACAACCCCTTGTATAATATTGGTATTTCAATTTTTTTTTGTAAATGTTTACGAATTTTTGGGACAACGCCTTGTATAATATTGGTATTTCAATTATTTTGCAAATGTTTACGAATTTTTGGGACAACGCCTTGTATAATATTGGTATTTCATTTGTTTGCAAATGTTTACGAACTTTTGGGACAACGCCTTGTATAATATTGGTATTTCAATTTTTGCAAATGTTTACGAACTTTTGGGATAACCCCTTGTATAATATTGGTATTTCAATTATTTTGCAAATGTTTACGAACTTTTGGGACAACGCCTTGTATAATATTGGTATTTCAATTATTTTGCAAATGTTTACGAACTTTTGAGACAACTCCTTGTATAATATTGGTATTTCAATTTGTTTGCAAATGTTTACGAACTTTTGGGACAACGCCTTGTATAATATTGGTATTTCAATTATTTTGCAAATGTTTACGAACTTTTGGGACAACGCCTTGTATAATATTGGTATTTCAATTATTTTGCAAATGTTTACGAACTTTTGAGACAACCCCTTGTATAATATTGTTATTTCAATTATTTTGCAAATGTTTACGAACTTTGGGACAACCCCTTGTATAATATTGGTATTTCAATTTTTTTTTTGTAAATGTTTACTAACTTTTGGGACAACGCCTTGTATAATATTGGTATTTCAATTATTTTGCAAATGTTTACGAACTTTTGGGACAACCCCTTGTTTAATATTGTTATTTCAATTTTTTTGCAAATGTTTACGAACTTTTGGGACAACCCCTTGTATAATATTGGTATTTCAATTTCTTTGCAAATGTTTACGAACTTTTGGAACAACCCCTTGTATAATATTGGTATTTCAATTATTTTGCAAATGTTTACGAACTTTTGGGACAACCCCTTGTATAATATTGGTATTTCAATTATTTTGCAAATGTTTACGAACTTTTGGGACAACCCCTTGTATAATATTGGTATTTCAATTATTTTGCAAATGTTTACGAACTTTTGGGACAACGCCTTGTATAATATTAGTATTTCAATTATTTTGCAAATGTTTACGAACTTTTGGGACAACCCCTTGTATAATAATGGTATTTCAATTATTTTGCAAATGTTTACGAACTTTTGGGACAACCCCTTGTATAATATTGGTATTTCAATTATTTTGCAAATGTTTACGAACTTTTGGGACAACGCCTTGTATAATATTGGTATTTCAATTATTTTGCAAATGTTTACGAACTTTTGGGACAACCCCTTGTATAATAATGGTATTTCAATTATTTTGCAAATGTTTACGAACTTTTGGGACAACCCCTTGTATAATATTGGTATTTCAATTATTTTGCAAATGTTTACGAACTTTTGGGACAACCCCTTGTATAATATTGGTATTTCAATTATTTTGCAAATGTTTACGAACTTTTGGGACAACCCCTTGTATAATATTGGTATTTCAATTATTTTGCAAATGTTTACGAACTTTTGGGACAACCCCTTGTATAATAATGGTATTTCAATTATTTTGCAAATGTTTACGAACTTTTGGGACAACCCCTTGTATAATATTGGTATTTCAATTTTTTTTTGTAAATGTTTACGAATTTTTGGGACAACGCCTTGTATAATATTGGTATTTCAATTATTTTGCAAATGTTTACGAATTTTTGGGACAACGCCTTGTATAATATTGGTATTTCATTTGTTTGCAAATGTTTACGAACTTTTGGGACAACGCCTTGTATAATATTGGTATTTCAATTTTTGCAAATGTTTACGAACTTTTGGGATAACCCCTTGTATAATATTGGTATTTCAATTATTTTGCAAATGTTTACGAACTTTTGGGACAACGCCTTGTATAATATTGGTATTTCAATTATTTTGCAAATGTTTACGAACTTTTGAGACAACTCCTTGTATAATATTGGTATTTCAATTTGTTTGCAAATGTTTACGAACTTTTGGGACAACGCCTTGTATAATATTGGTATTTCAATTATTTTGCAAATGTTTACGAACTTTTGGGACAACGCCTTGTATAATATTGGTATTTCAATTATTTTGCAAATGTTTACGAACTTTTGAGACAACCCCTTGTATAATATTGTTATTTCAATTATTTTGCAAATGTTTACGAACTTTGGGACAACCCCTTGTATAATATTGGTATTTCAATTTTTTTTTTGTAAATGTTTACTAACTTTTGGGACAACGCCTTGTATAATATTGGTATTTCAATTATTTTGCAAATGTTTACGAACTTTTGGGACAACCCCTTGTTTAATATTGTTATTTCAATTTTTTTGCAAATGTTTACGAACTTTTGGGACAACCCCTTGTATAATATTGGTATTTCAATTTCTTTGCAAATGTTTACGAACTTTTGGAACAACCCCTTGTATAATATTGGTATTTCAATTATTTTGCAAATGTTTACGAACTTTTGGGACAACCCCTTGTATAATATTGGTATTTCAATTTTTTTTTTGCAAATGTTTACGAACCTTTGGGACAACGCCTTGTATAATATTGGTATTTCAATTATTTTGCAAATGTTTACGAACTTTTGGGACAACCCCTTGTATAATATTGGTATTTCAATTTCTTTGCAAATGTTTACGAACTTTTGGAACAACCCCTTGTATAATATTGGTATTTCAATTTTTTTTTTGCAAATGTTTACGAACCTTTGGGACAACGCCTTGTATAATAATGGTATTTCAATTATTTTGCAAATGTTTACGAACTTTTGGGACAACCCCTTGTATAATAATGGTATTTCAATTATTTTGCAAATGTTTACGAACTTTTGGGACAACCCCTTGTATAATAATGGTATTTCAATTATTTTGCAAATGTTTACGAACTTTTGGGACAACCCCTTGTATAATATTGGTATTTCAATTTTTTTGCAAATGTTTACGAACTTTTGGGACAACCCCTTGTATAATAATGGTATTTCAATTATTTTGCAAATGTTTACGAACTTTTGGGACAACGCCTTGTATAATATTGGTATTTCAATTATTTTGCAAATGTTTACGAACTTTTGGGACAACCCCTTGTATAATAATGGTATTTCAATTATTTTGCAAATGTTTACGAACTTTTGGGACAACCCCTTGTATAATATTGGTATTTCAATTATTTTGCAAATGTTTACGAACTTTTGGGACAACCCCTTGTATAATATTGGTATTTCAATTATTTTGCAAATGTTTACGAACTTTTGGGACAACCCCTTGTATAATATTGGTATTTCAATTATTTTGCAAATGTTTACGAACTTTTGGGACAACCCCTTGTATAATAATGGTATTTCAATTATTTTGCAAATGTTTACGAACTTTTGGGACAACCCCTTGTATAATATTGGTATTTCAATTTTTTTTTGTAAATGTTTACGAATTTTTGGGACAACGCCTTGTATAATATTGGTATTTCAATTATTTTGCAAATGTTTACGAATTTTTGGGACAACCCCTTGTATAATATTGGTATTTCAATTATTTTGCAAATGTTGACGAACTTTTGGGACAACGCCTTGTATAATATAGGTATTTCAATTAATTTGCAAATGTTTACGAACTTTTGGGACAACCCCTTGTATAATATTGGTATTTCAATTATTTTTGCAAATGTTTACGAACTTTTGAGACAACCTTTTAAGAGGAAATCTTTGTTATCTATTAAAAGAAATGAAATCACTTCGAAGTGACCAATCTGATGACCAATACAACATCTGTGCACCTGATAGAATCCATCCTCCGTACCTACTGTAGAAGTCCCAAGTCGGTCCAGCGGACTCTAGCCTAACCTATCCCGCTCGGGACTTGCCAATCCTCCCAGCGGGGTCCAACCCCAATAATAGGACCCTCCCATGGGAGCTTAGTCCGAAGAATTATCTTGCCCCGGAGCAAATGTAATTGTCCAGAAGTCCCGATGTCATTTCCCTTATTGGCTGGCTAGGTTTGTTGGACTACTGTATTAGCAAAACCTGTAGATTTTAGCATGGATTGGGGCCATTTAAGATAATCAAATTACAAACCCAATAATTGTTGTTATATTGCATTTGAAAAATATAATTCCTAGTACATATGGTATAAAAATTCGAAACTATTATATTATAGATACGTTTGATTCTTTTAAAAATTAAACAATTTCTACTGCCCTTACTGCAATGGAAAATTAATGGAAGGGCCTGGCTCATCAGTGGCTAACCCTCCCAGCGGTTTCGCCAGTTTAATCTACAATGGAGGGTTTACCACTGATGAACCAGGCCTTCTCATTGATTTTTCCATTGCAGTAAGGGCAGTAGAAATTGTTTAATTTTTAAAAGAATCATACGTGTCTATAGTATAAGGCAAATATACACTGAAATATTAGTTGTATAAACTATATTTACCGGAGCGGTGCTGCACGTGCTGTTTATTGTCCGGCCACCTAGCGGCGAATCCTCCATACGTGTCTATAATAGTTTCGAATTTCCATAACAGATGGCGCGCTAATGCATCATAACATATGGTATAGGCCATGATAATCATGGGAGAGAGTTAAAACATGGATATAAACATCGACTATATCCTAACTTTGACCTTAGATATATGTACGCGTGTCACGTGGTTATATTTACAACCAACACTCATAGACAGATACTTAAGGAAGTGGAAAGTCTTTGATGTTGCCAGTCGTCTGCTTTTTTTTGAAGAACGGACAATTTGGTTCACACTTGGTTATCTCGTATGTCTTTAATAAAGATCACTGTGTATCAGAGTTATTGACTGAATCCCGATATACATGTTAAAAGGTACAACTTCCTTAAGTTTTGTTCACACTTGGTTATCTCGTGTGTCTTCAATAAAGGTCACTGTAATATCTTTCAGAGTTATTGTCTCAATCACGATATACATGTTAAAAGATACAACTTCCTTAAGTTTTGTTCACACTTGGTTATCTCGTGTGTCTTCAATAAAGGTCACTGTAATATCTTTCAGAGTTATTGTCTCAATCACGATATACATGTTAAAAGATACAACTTCCTTAAGTTTTGTTCACACTTGGTTATCTCGTGTGTCTTCAATAAAGGTCACTGTAATATCTTTCAGAGTTATTGTCTGAATCCCGATATACATGTTGAAAGATACAACTTCCTTAAGTTTTGTTCACACTTGGTTATCCCGTGTGTCTTCAATAAAGGTCACTGTAATATCTTTCAGAGTTATTGTCTCAATCACGATATACATGTTAAAAGGTACAACTTCCTTAAGTTTTGTTCACACTTGGTTATCCCGTGTGTCTTCAATAAAGGTCACTGTAATATCTTTCAAAGTTATTGTCTGAATCCTGATACACATGTTAAAAGATACAACTTCCTTAAGTTTTGTCCGTGAGGGTAAATGTAAACAATCCTAATTGACAAATAATCAAAACTTCTTTGATAAAAACCTGTAAAGAAGCTATTTTCGCTAGAAAGCTTAAATTTCAAATAAAATAAAGATATACAAGATATACTTGTACATTTTGAAAAAAAAAATGTTTCAGAATTTTAAAATATCTTTCGACACAGTTGGCCAGATGGTTGTCTGGTCACCTGCGCCCTCTAGTCTATAAAGAGGGAGCCAAAAGCTTTCCCATGTGTACTAGGTGCAAAACCGAAGAGGCCACTCCCCAACATATACTAAATTATAATGGAAAGGACAAAGGATCCCTGTACAGAGAACCAAGAAGAGTTCTTGAACTTCTTTATGAGCACGACCTCCAAGATCTTGTCTAATTTAGACTAAAAGGATAAGTAAAAAAAATATATCTTTCACAATTTTACCTTGAATCACAAACATTAATATTTACATTTTTCAATCACTTATTCTTTATTTATTAAACATTGGGATATATTTTACAATTCAATCTTTTAATGTATAAAGGACTCTCCTTACAAAAGTTCAATATCCATAATGTCTTTTTGAAAAAATAACTAAATGAAATATTTTGATTTTTTTTTTGTATCTTCAGATTCCACTTTCTAAAATATTGGAATATAAATTTAGATTCTTTTGGTCGCTGAAACATACATATGGCTACATTGTTTTGTTATCTATTTATAAGCTTGTCCCAAAAGTTCATGTTTTTCTTAAAACGTTCTTTTTTATTACTTGGTGTTTGAATTTTATCTGTTAATATTTTGTAATTATTCTTATCTTTTAATTCATAGAAGCATTTTTCTGGCAGACATATTCAATTTTTTTTATCATTACCATTTTTATTATTGTTTTTTTTTCTTAGTTAGTTATCAAATCATTTGCAATTGTAGTTTTCTTTTTTGTTTTGTTGTGTTCCTTTTTAAGCAATAAAATATATATACTGTAGAACTAAGGTGTAATATTTAATTCAAGCATATGGAACCAACATCGATTCATTTTTAAAACAAAGCATAAATCATAAGCTTATACAACTTTCACTTTTTCATACACTTGGCGAAAAATATTATTACGGCGAATACATAATACAATTACTTTATTCATAATACAAAGACATTATACATAACGGCGAATACTATTGGTATTTCACTTTTTTTTTGCAAGTGCACCGACAACAAAACATGCTTTTATGACAAGCAATCACACATTATGTACAGGTGAGTTTAAAGTGATGGAGGGGGGTTGTTTACAGCTTGAATCTTTGCTTTCTAGCCAGTTTCTTCTCTTCCAATATATTAAAATATTTAAATATATTTTTATATTTCTAAAATCACACTGAGATTAAAACCAATTTTTAGAAAAAAAAAAGTTGCAAAAGAATTCCAGCTTCAAAAAGATAGACTTCAAAGATTGCCACTTCAACTTTGAAGAGGATAATGCCTTCGTAATTTCACAGGTGAGCTTTGGAATTTCCTTTTATTCCCAAATATATTACAGGGATTAAAACAAACAAACCAAGTGTTTACGAACTTTTAGGACAACCTTATGTACACATAGATTGTCACAATTATATTGATTGCCTTATTAAGATAAAACATCAGGTTTTCCATGGATGAGTTTCTTTTTATATTGACATTAAATGAAGAGTCTGATGCCATAAAAACATTTTTTTCTTATCCCTAGTACACCTGGTACAGGCCATGATAATCATGGTGGTTAGAAGAAGGCGACTGCTTTTACTGTAAGTGCACCACATGTCTACACATGTGAAAAGCAGTTCGAATTTACACTTACAAATGTGCCAGAGCTCCGTTTGGTTACTTGCACTCGCTGGTAGGGTTGAACTTTGGCAAGAATCAGGGGGCCATTTGAGCATTTTTTTTAAACAGAAAAAAAAAAAAAAGCCCAATGCGGGAATCGAACCCGGGTCGTAGCGGTCGAAAACCAACGGTTTATCCTTCCATCGACCCCCTCCCTAAAACATACGTTATATGTATGAAAAAGAAAATTAGAGAAAGATAATCTTGTTCGTTTTTTACTCTAGGAGTTTCTACCAAATGCCAAATATTTTAAAATCATTTTGCAAAAATTCTATATACTTATAAAATATAAATATGATACAATAGCCCGCCAGCTGTTATGAAAATTCGAAACTATTATAGACGCTTATGATTCTTTTAAAAATTAAACAACTTTCTACTGATATTACTGCAATAGAAAAATTAATGGAAGGGCCTGGCTCATCAGCGGTGAACCCTCCCATCGGTTTCTATGGTGTATTTAACTGGCAAAACCGCTGAGAGGGTTCACCACTGATGAGCAAGGCCCTCCCATTAATTTTTCCATTGCAGTAAGGACAGTAGAAATTGTTTAATTTTTAAAAGAATCATACGTATCTATAATAGTTTCGAATTTTCATAACAGATGGCGCGCTAATGTATCATAATATAAAATATAATTATATTTACATATAATGGTTTAAAGAACTAACTAAAGATAATATATATATTAAGAAAAAAAGACATCTCCTTATCGTGCAACTGAAAGTTGCTGATGGCTTGCGGCATCTATCGGAATAAATATCAACTATTCTCGTTGATTTTTAATTATTCCAGAATTGGCCAAATATATAGAAATCAACGAGAATAATTGATATTTATTCCGATAGATGGCGCAAGCCATCAGCAACTTTCAGTTACACGATAAGGAGATGCCCTTTTTCTTAATTTATGCACCTTATCCCAGTACAATATTACATTTGTACAATTTTTTTCATAATATATATATTGTCACTGAATAATTATTTAGAATACTCTGTTGTCAGTTTATCATCATAAATATTTAGCAACGTCATTATCCCTTACCAGGCTTGTAGATTATCACTTATTTTAAGCTTATGTCCATAGTTCATCTAAAATACCCATTCCAAGAGTCTAGCATCAGTATCACTATAAAAGGAAGATCGAATAGTGCAATATAACAGCGGTATAGTAGATTAAACTGACGAAACCGCTGGGAGAGTTCACCACTGATGAGCCAGGCCCTCCCTTTAATTTTTCCATTGCAGTAAGGGCAGTAGAAATTGTTTAATTTCAAAAAAGAATCTTACGCGTCTAAAATAGTTTCGAATTTTGATAACAGATTATCACTTGTAAAATTAATTGACACATTTTGTATTCTATATATTTAAT